>PGIR01000004.1:0-457668 GCA_002812735.1 Scedosporium dehoogii
CCCTCGCTCCATTCCGAATATATAAAATTTTCGGCTCAGTACTTTTACAAGGTCTTTCAGTACTTCGGGAATATCGACCATCTTCTTTTACCTGTCGTGTCGTCTTCACTAATGCCTTAGAGGCTCCCACCTTAACAAGAAATGACTGGCAGAGCACTTTGTTTCTTCCTGACCTTCGCATCCATATTTACCACCGCAGTGCGAACAGCCACTACATGCTACGGCGTCAACGGACTTGCCTACCCAGATCAAGTCGTATGTCCCGGGTCTAGAGCATGCTGCGGTGCCACCGCGACGTGCCTGGACAACAGGCTCTGTCATAATCCTGGTGACCCCCAGGATACCTTCGTTAGGGGCCCATGTGCGGACGACCCCTACGACGAGAGCAAATGCGCATCGATATGCGTCTACAGTATGGACTACCCTTTCCCATTTTGGTATTTTGGCGGCGAGAAGGGGTTGGCTTCTGAGCCTTTTTCAGCTGATTGACTTCTTTAGACGAGACTCAGTTTCATAACAATTTCTTCCCTCGCGTAAGGCGATGTGATGACGGGAGTCTTTGCTGCAGCAACGATTCCACGTGCTGTTTTACCGGAAAAGGAGTTTTCCTCGACAATAAAGGCAACATAATAGATGACAAGGCGACCCCTCCATCCTCCTCCTCCTCCTCCTCCTCATCGTCCTCGAGCTCACCAACTAGCACGACGGACGCTTCCTCCGAAAATTCTTCTTCCACCCCGGATACACAGAGCGACGGGGCGCAAGGCTCGACCGGCTTTAAAGTGGGATTAGGGCTCGGAATCCCGCTCGCCGCTATCATCGCCGGCTCCGGCGTGTGGTTCCTGCTAAGGAGGAGGCAACAGGGTGCATCGTCGCCGCCTTCCACGGAAAGCCATGCGAACGCGCTGCCGCCAGACGCGAGGTACGATAGTTCTCAACCGTACGCGTATTCTGCATATAGTCCTCCGGACAAAGTGGCAATCGAGCTACCGGGGATGAACGAACCTGCACCTGCACCTGCAGAGCTTTGGGCTTCGCCTATGCCTATGCGTCAGAATTGATGGTAAAGCTGCGAAGCCCTCCAATCTCTTTTCTTTTCCTTTCTTCCCTTTTATTTTTATATTTTTATTTTATTTTTATATTTATTATTATTATTCTTCTTTTTATAGTCGAGATTCCGGACGAGGTGCGTGCTGCCGGGATTTTGATGATCTCACTTACATTGCTGGAGTTCGTGGGCGTACTTGCGTATTAGACGACCCTTTTGTTTTGGATAGTTGAACGGTTCATTGTTTACCTACACGATAAGTCTTCTTTCACTTCCTAGAGACAGACTCAGCCGGGGCCTTGTGGCGGAGGGCGTTATTGTTACTTGTTGGAAGACGTTTGGCGAATTTAGGTCTTGTTGACTATGTAGCGCTCAGCTCGCGAACTCGAGAGGGCGGATGTCGGATTTAGACGTTTGGATGGATATAAATATGGGATTTAATGTAATATCCTGGAACGATTGATATCCCAATGCTTCGAAGAGACAATCCGGGTAAGTGATGCGATGCGAGATGGGGAGCATAGATACTTATTAGTTTATAGTAATACTATTGAACACATGTACATTCATCTATTCATACATCAATTCTAGATGTGAGGAAGCTAGGGAGCTAGGAAGCTAGCTGGAGCAGAGAAGACAAATGGTCTATGAAGTCCATCTATAATCTAGACTTTGCCAGAGCCAATAAAATTAGAATAAAAGGAAACAGAAGAATCGTCCCCTGCCTTGTCTGGATTACCAGAGTAAGTGCCATCATAGGCTGCTCCCCGGTCCTAAAGAAATATTACTTGGAATAAGAGGAACCAGAGGTGGGAGAATGCCCACCCAGATCGCAGAGACTCTACTTCGTACATCTCTGATCTTCCATACTCCCATAGGTTAGCAAGAGCTGGGGTCACACTTTGTGTTCCCTCCATCTCCTTCCCAGAGGTCTCTACTATTGAAGCCATGTCGGAGTCTCCAGAGGTCGGAAGCTGGAAGACGGATTCATGGTCGCATGTAAAGACAGCCTGTGAGAGAGGTTCGGCGTAGCACGCCACACCTGGCCGCAGAGTGGGACGAGTTAGAATATCGGAGCGCGATGGTGAGCATGACCTACAGTATGACCTGGATGGCTTGTCGACTCCAGCCCTGCCAACGGATGATCTCGTCTCCTTCTATCCTCCCCTCCCAAAAGCAATAAACCCGAAAGAGAAACATCGATGATAGTCATGACCGGCTCATACGAATCGGAAGAGCACTATCGATAGTGCTCCTCTCCCGATTCAATTATTCAATTGGATAAATGGGGCGTGACACTCAAACTCAGTCCTCCCTCATCGCGAACTCGAAATTTCCATCTCGACACCTCGACACCTCGACTCTCGCACAACTCTGTCAGTCTCAATCCCAATGTTCGTCGCGCTAACAAAAATATGCAGGAGTCTGTTTCGCAAAATTCTTGGCTGCTCGAGACATCAAGTGGTGATGTCGCACTCTGCAGCAAGGGACACAGACACTCGAGAAAAATTCTCTGAAACTCGGAGTGTATCGCGCCCCTGCCAGCACGAACCAGCACGAACTTCCAATGCAACCCTTTTAGCACCGAATGGCATCCAAGATCGCCCCAGCCTCACCCTCACTGACATTTAGCGCATCGACCATGTGTCTCTCGCTCATCCTCTGGTCATGGCGACCCTTCAAACGATCCCAATTCCATCATCTATTGTGATTGAGCTTTATTCCACCTCCACCCCCCTTCTTCGTCTGCACCCCTGCTCCGTCTGCACCCCTGCTCATGCTCTTGGGCTTTTGCTGCCCACCCCTTTTACCCAATCTGGCAATGTGACGTCTGCTTGGGCCTCTATCATTGGCCAACTCTAATAAGAAACTCGCCCTTCCCGACTGGACAGGACAGTTCCCACGGTTCAAGACATCCTCTGGGGATCTCCCTTGGCAGTTCCTGGATTGAATCCTTCAGATGATCGTCGCAGAAGTGGCCGACCTGCCCTTTTGGTGGGGTCGCTTCCTTTGTTTGCACCTCTGCCAATGCTACGCCTTGACTACTTCTGCTCTCCGCGTCGATGATTACCATGGCAGTGTATTTTAGCGTTCTCATGCGCATTTTTTACTTGAGTGTAACGGTAGTACCAGTAGAATCCCCTCCCACAGAGAGTAGTATTATTAGTGTCTAGGCCGGGGTCTGGTCTTACTCTCAGCCTGGCGATAGAGCCCCTTGCCGAGCCGTCTCTCTCTCTCTCGGTAGGTTGCCCCGCGAAGAAGGGGTATGTCTCTGACATTTGGGCCATGCGGGAATTGAGAAGGATTCTAACCCCAACTCCCTGGTCTCCGCCCCGGGAAGGCTTACCATCGTGGAATGGGTGTGTATAAGTGAAGACCCCAACCCGTTCCTCCCCCCATGGAAACATCCGTCCCATCTCGGTCTTCGTTTCCTTCTCGTGTGTTTGGTGGCTTTTTCTCAGTCTACTTCCGTTCGTTTCTTCTGTGATCTTGGATCTCTTGAGACCAAGTCACTCTTTTTTGGACTCAGTGCCTTCCTCTTTTTTGCCAACCCTTCTCTTCAACACGGGGCCGGAACCCTAACCGTTCTTTATATTCTTTTCCTTCTGCCCACTATGACCCGGTTGAGTTCGCTCCTCGCTGCGTGCCTTGTGGCACCGCTGGCTCTTGCTAGCCCTTTTGTGTCTCATCAAGATGGAAAGGCGGGCGGCTCTGGAGCCAAGATAGTCCGAAACGTACCTGATCCACATTTCCGGAGAGACGGCCGCCTCGTCTCGAGGGAACCCGGTGCGCCTATGATTAGGCGGAATGGTCTTGTGGCTAGGACTGATACGAGAGCTGTCAGTCTTGAACAGACACTTGAGAATGAGCCATTGTTCAATAGGTAACATGCCACTTCTATCTTCAAATTATTTGGCAACAAGCCATTAACTCAGCATGGTAACAGTTCCGATATCACTCTCTTTACGGGCCCCTCAATTGAAGTAGTCTGCACGAGGTGCTGCTCCAAAGGAACAGTCGAGGCGACCTTCCCTTCCGACCTCAATGACATTGTCAACCCCAAATTCCGAATCGATCTCGTGGGCGTCGAGGCTCTCATTGAGCTGGACGTAGTTGTCTCGGCTGGAAGCAACTTTCAAGTTCCACTCCTTAAGCTCCCCCCTGGGCTCACAAACATTGAGCTGCCTGGTTTCAAGGCCGGACTCTTCATCGATCTTGTCCTCCTCTTCGAGCTCTCTGCAGAAGTTGATCTTAGTGGTGGATTTTATCTCAAGATCCCTGATGGGTCCTTCTTTGAGATTGATATCACTGCCGAGGGCCTCCACTCTGAAGACTTGTATGAGCAAACCCCCTTTCAAACATTACGTCCCCAAAAAAATGAATGAGAAACAAAATTAACAAGACTCCTGCCACAGCACCGGCGTTGTCTCGAAGCCTCTGCCAATCACCATCAACAAGAACAACACCCAAGTCGACATCAAGGTGGACCTTCAACTCAAGGCCTCTCTCGGAATTGGCGGCGGAACCGACCAAGGCGTGTCCGTCCCCGGCCTAGGCGAAGTTGGCATCCCCTTCGTCGACCTCCCCAACATCGGCGCCGGGGCCGAAGTCGGCGCCTTCATCAACATCGTCGAGTTCATCGGCAGCGTCGCCCCCACCAACTCCTGCGCTCTGGAGGCCGTCCCCGAGATCAACGTCAACATCGGCACCTTTGCCCAGGTCGGTGTCTCCTTCCTGGATGATTTCGTGGGTCTCGAGCCCTCTGCCACCACGACCCTTTTCGTGCTCCCGCTACCTACGGCGTGCATCGTGCCACTCGGCCAGCCGGTCCCCATTAGGTCTTTGCCTTTGGCTACTGAGCGGCAATGCGTGGCGACTCCGGCGGCTTCAAATGTTCTCGCCACCGGATCTGGTTCGGAGAGGACCTTGACCGCGGGCGAGCCCGTCACTACAATCCATATTACGAGGACGTCTACTCTCCAACGCACCATCCACACCTACGGGGCCGAGACCCCGAAACTCGTGGGTCGCACCCTCGGAGCCGAAGGCGTTATCACGCAGCTTACGGCTGTCGCTTGCGCCACGGCCGCTGTCGTCTGCCCCATCGAGCTCAGGACCACCGTCACCTACGAGGCCACCGTCTGCCCGCCCGCCGCTACGCAGGCCCGTGGTTGCTTCGCCGGCATCACGGATGCTTCGACGTTTGCGCCGACCTCGGTGGTCAACACCGTCACTAGGGAGCAGGAGCAACCCACTGGCACGACGGCGATTGATTCCAGCGCGACCGATGCCAGTGAGACCGTCGATCCCACCGCCGTCATTACCGCCGCGGTCCCTCCACCTCTCGGGCTTTCTACCATCACGCGCGGGCTTCCCGATCAGCAGTCCGTCGAAGCTCCGGCCCCGCCTCTCGGTCTTTCTACTCTCACTGTCGCCCCTGGCGTCATTCCTACTCCAGGCAATGCGGCGCAGGCCAGCGGAACAAATGCGGTCCTTGCTCCGGCTGTCTCTAGTCCTGCCCCTCCGCTTGGTCTTTCTACCATCACGGTTATCCCGGCAGCGGGTAATGCAGCTCAGGCTAGCGGGTCAAGCCCCGTACTCCCTCCACCGGTTTCTGCCCCTGCCCCTCAAGTTGGCTTCTCTACCCTCTCTGTCCTCCCAAGCGCCATTCCCGCGCCAGAGAGTACAGCGCAATTTAGCGGATCGAATGCGGTGTTTGCTCCTGATGCCTCTGCTCCCGCTCCTCCGCTTGGTTTCTCCACCCTCACGGTTGTCCCAGGAGCAGTCCCCGTCGTGGAGAATGCGGCAGCGCCTCAGGTCAGTAACTCTGCTCCCGCTCCGCCACTGGGCCTCTCAACTATTACGACGCTTGCCGGTCCAGTTCCCAGCGCAGGAGCGCAGGGTGCTGCTGCTCAGGCGTCGCCGGTTCAGGTTTCACGTGCGCCGAGGGTTGGAGGTAGTCTTCTTGGTTTGGTCGCGGCTTTGGCGGCGGTTGTGATGATATAGTGAGAGCGACTACTTTTCTTGAGTATCTCCTTTTTATTTTTCTTATTTTCTCTTCTTTTTGTATTATTATATTTTTGTTGTAGATATCTAGTTTTCAAGCCCTCTTCCATCAAGATGAAGAAGGTGGTACGCGAGGAGACTCGAAATGGTGCTGAATAAACTTGTGGAATTATGTCACTTTATTGTGCTTTTCAAAATCTCTGTGTAATAGAGGCTGGGTTTCTCGGGGAATCTGCGGATTAATTGAAGATGTTCCCACCGCCTTCCTAATTTCACTTCACTGGAGCTTCCCGCTTTTCTGCCGCATCCAGCCAACGCCCGCTTCTTGACTTTTTTTTTTTTTTATTTTTTTTATTATTTTCTCCAGACCTTTTTCTTTTTTTCATCCCCATTCTTCGACGAAAGTCACCACAATAACCCCATACCATCTGTCCGTAACGGTATCATCACAGATGGCTGATCTTTTCGACGTTTTCGCGGCCGAGCCTCAATCCGACGATGACTCCGATTCGGAGGAGGCCCCCGTTGCCGTCGCACCACCCACAGACAAGCGCAAGAAGCGCAGGGCCGACGGTGCGATAAAGAACGGCAATTCCCCACAGTCGACGCAATCCCCGCCGACAAAATCATCCAGAGGCAGTGCTCCCGCCTCGGACGAGCATGACGACAAGCGACGCAAGAAGGAGGAGGATGAAAAGCCCGTCCTGACCGATACATTCGAGACGGCAGCCTCTCGCGAGGTCGCTGCGGCCGAGTCCCTAGTCATGACCGAGACAGAAGAGGGCGCCCTCGTTCTTTCCCACAATATTCAGCATCAGGTTGCCCTGCCGCCGGACCTCGACTACGAGTACGTGCCGCTGTCCGAACACAAACCCCCCGCCGAGCCCGCGAGGACGTGGGATTTCAAGCTCGATCCTTTCCAGAGTCTTGCGGTGGCGTCGATCGAGCGGGACGAGAGCGTGTTGGTTTCGGCGCATACGTCGGCCGGAAAGACGGTTGTTGCGGAGTACGCTATTGCGCAGTGTTTGAAGCGGAACCAGCGAGTCATCTACACGAGTCCGATCAAGGCCCTCAGTAACCAAAAGTATCGAGATTTCGATGCCATCTTCGGCGACGTGGGCTTGATGACGGGTGATATCACGATTAACCCTACGGCTTCGTGTCTGGTCATGACGACGGAGATTTTGCGGTCCATGTTGTACAGAGGTTCCGAGATCATGCGCGAGGTTGCCTGGGTCGTTTTCGATGAGGTGCATTATCTTCGTGAGAAGACGAGAGGTGTCGTGTGGGAGGAGACCATCATCTTGCTCCCCGACAAGGTCCGCTACGTCTTCCTCTCTGCCACCATTCCCAACGCCTTCCAATTCGCCGAGTGGATAGCCAAGATCCACCACCAGGCCTGCCACGTCGTATACACCGACTTCCGACCTACACCCCTGCAAAACTACTTCTTCCCTGCCGGCCATGACGGAATATATCTCGTCGTGGACGAAAAGAGGAATTTCAAGGAGCAAAACTTCAACAAGGCCATGGCGCTGGTCGAGCAGAAGAAGAAGGAGAGCGAGGAGCGGCCTGGCGGCGGCGGCGGCGGCGGCAAGGGTAAGAACAAGGGTAGGAAGGGACGCAACGAGGTGGCCGATGGCAAGTCCGATATCAGCAAGGTCATCAAGATGATTATTCGGAAAAAGTTCGACCCCGTCATCGTCTTCAGCTTCAGCAAGCGAGAGTGCGAGAGCCTTGCTCTTTCGATATCCAACATTTGTTTCAACAACGACTCGGAGAAGAAGATGGTGCAGCGCGTCTTCTCCAACGCCGTCATGAGCTTGGCTGAGGCAGATCGTGATCTGCCGCAGATTGCGAACCTTCTCCCCCTTTTAGAGCGAGGCATTGGCGTGCATCACTCTGGCTTGCTTCCTATTTTAAAGGAGACCATCGAGATTCTCTTCCAGGAGTCCCTCGTCAAGGTCCTCTTCGCAACAGAGACATTCTCGATCGGCCTGAACATGCCTGCAAAGACCGTCGTTTTCACACAAGTCACAAAGTGGGACGGTATTAAGAGACGCCCTCTCACGCCTGGCGAGTATGTCCAGATGTCTGGCCGTGCTGGTCGTCGTGGTCTTGATGCTCGAGGTATCGTGATTATGATGATTGACGAGTCTATGGAGCCGGAGGTCGCCAAGGAGATTGTCGTGGGAGAACAGGAGAGGCTAAACTCTGCCTTTTACCTCGGCTACAACATGGTGCTCAACCTGTTGCGTATCGAAGCTGTCTCGCCAGAGTACATGCTGGAGCGCTGCTTCTTCCAATTCCAGAACGCTGCTAGTGTGCCCGCCCTGGAGAAGGAGCTCATGTCGCTACAGCTCGACCGCGACGGATTGATGATCCCCGACGAGTCGACCATGAAGGAATACTACAACTTGCGAAAGCAGATCAACTCGTATACCCAAGACATGCGAGCGGTCATCCAGCATCCCGCGCACTGTTGGGAATTCTTACAGCCCGGCCGGCTTGTACGCATTTACGACCCTAAATTTACGGGAGACGAGGGCGATGTGCTCGAAACGCGCGACTTCGGCTGGGGTATTGTTGTCAACTCTATGGATCGCCGCCGTAATAAGATTGGCGGCAACGACGATTACCCGCCTCAGGAGTCCAAGATGATAGACGTCCTCATGAACGTGCCCGCCGATACGGACACCAACTTTGTTTTCCCCAGCGGCGACCTGGCCCTACCTAAGGGGATCAGCCCCGAGCGTCCTGGAGAGAAGACGCGATTCGAGCGGATTCCCTGCCTCCTCACCTGCATTCAGTCGATTAGCCAGATCCGACTCTTCATGCCCAAGAACATCGACTCGCCTAGTGAGCGGGCCAACCTCCGAAAGGCACTCAGCGAAGTGCAGCGAAGGTTCCCCGACGGAGTGCCGATCCTGGACCCGCTCGAGAACATGGACATCACCGACGACTCCTTCAAGCAGCTCCTCCGCAAGATCGAGGTCCTCGAGTCCCGTCTCCTAGCGAACCCCCTCCACGGCTCGCCCGAGCTCCCCAAGCTCTGGGAGCTCTACCGCCGCAAGCTCAAGCTCACGGACAAGATCAAGGAGACCAAGATGTCCATTGCCAAAGCCCACAGCATCGTCCAAATGGAAGAGCTCAAGTCCCGCAAGCGCGTCCTCCGCCGCCTCGGCTTCATCAACGAGGCCGAGGTCGTGCAGCTCAAGGCGCGCGTCGCCTGCGAGATCTCGTCGACCGAGGGCCACGAGCTGCTCCTCTCGGAGCTCCTCTTCGAGCGCTTCTTCAACGAGATGACGCCCGAGATGTGCGCGTCGGTGCTCAGCTGCTTCGTCTTCGACGAGAAGGTCAACGCGCCGGCGCTCAGGGAGGCCCTGGCGAAGCCGTACGCGGAGATTGTGGCCAAGGCGAGGATCGTGGCGAGGGTGAGCCAAGAGAGTAAGCTTGATATGGACGAGGAGGCGTATGTGGAGAAGCTGAAGTGGCAGCTGATGGAGCTTGTTTATGCGTGGGCTGAGGGTCGTCCGTTTGCAGAGATTTGGTAGGTCATTTTTTTTCCCCCTTTCCCCTATTTTCCCCGATGTTCTTTCTTGCCCTTTGGGTTAGTTTCTAACAAATTCCATTAGCAAAATGGCGGATGTCTACGAGGGCTCCATTATCCGTCACTTCCGTCGCCTCGAGGAGTTGATTCGCCAGATGGCCCAGGCCGGAAAGGTCATGGGCAGCGAAGAGCTGACCCAAAAGTTCGAAGAGAGTCTGAACAAGATCAGGCGCGATATCGTCGCTGCCCAGAGCTTGTATCTGTAAACAGATTACTCTTTCGGATATCACTATGGACTAAACCATCGTGTGAGCGCAAAAGGGTGGAAAAATGAGAATGGAAGGGCATAGCCTTCTTTGAGAAACAAACAAAAATTGATGGAGGGTCTTGTCAACGAAGGGCTCGTTTGGCACAGCTCTGTGTGCAGGAATTTCCTTGCTTGTTCTCTGTGTGTAGATAATGATACCTTGATGAGTTTCTTTTTGTGAGTATACAGTATGCAGTGTATATAGACTTTATTATTTCTTACAGTCTGGCTTGTATGGGATGAATTCTTTATTGATATTGGTTTGTGGGATCTTGAATCCCCATGCTAAGATATAAGAGTTAAAAGAAATGCATGTACCCCTCTGCTGTTGTACCCTTGACGCCGTTTCTGCCGGATGCCTTGATCTATGCCGATCCGATCGATGTGTTTGTGTCATGCATAATACAAATGCCGCCCATTCCCTACCCTAATATTCATACAAAGTCCCTGTTTCTGCCGGTCATAACGTCGTCGATGATTCCCCCTGGTCCACCTAAAACCATAATCACTGGGCCTCACCGGATATGGTCTTAAACAACCCGATGATAACACTAACCAGGACGCCAAAAAACACCGCCACCTGCCTCCTCTTGGACCAGAGGCCCCCCTCCCTCAACAGCCACGCCATGCTCGCCATCGGCATGAAGAACCCCGTAACGATCCCCTGCAAAAACACATCCAGCACGTCGCCGATGGCATTAGCCCCTCCTCCGCCTCCGCCGGTTAGGTGTTCCTCGCCCGTGGCATCTTCCTGGCCCGTGCCGTTGTTATCGATCCAGGCATCCTCCATATCCAGCAGGGTATCGTGACCGGGCATCGTGTCGGGCGTGTGTCTCGCCTCGTGAATCGATCGAAATTGTAACCGTAACTGATTCACTTCACCAGCGGAGAACCCCGAATCTAACAGCCTATCAAAACCTCTCCTCCTCCTCCTGGTGCTACCCGCCCCGCCATCTTGCTGCTGTTGTTGCTGTCCATTCAAGGAAGAGGAAGAAGAAGAAGCCTGCGCCGCAGAGTCCGAAGGCGGTGACTTGGCCGTCCGCGCCTCCTCTTCCAGGTCCGAAGACGAAAGCACGTCCCCGATGGAACAGTTGAGAAAGACGCGCTCCGACGGCGTGGACTTGCCCTTGTTCCGCGGGTCGAGGGCCGAGGCGAGGGAGGTCGAGTCGGGCTTGAGGATGCGGCCTTGGTGGATGAAGCGGAGACGGCGGCGCGAGAGGGTGGGGATGGAGGTGCGGATGAGGAGCTTGAGGGATGCGAGGGGCGTTGTGCGCGGGGAGGGGATGTCGAGGGGGAGGTCGGGGTGGGAGGTTGAGAAGCGGATTGTTAGGAGGAGTGGTGGGGGGTCCATTTTGATTTTTAAGATTTGCCGCTTAAAATTCTGATTCTTTGGGGTGATAATCTCGGTCGTGGTAGGTTTGAGGGAGGCTTCTGAGGGCTAGGAGGGTTTTACGGGTCGGCGGACGTTGGATAGGTGGTGTTTGGCTCGTTGCTCTTGAAGCTTTGGAGCTTGGGAGCTTGAAGTTCGGAGAGATGAGGTTGAAGCTGGCCTGAGGTGCAAGATTAGATAAGCAGAGCTGAAGTTTGAGTGCATGCATCAGCCCACCCCATGGGGTGTCGGATGCATGCTCTACAGCCGCGAAGCCCCAGCACGCGACTTCCTCCCATCACAATCCAGCATCATCATGAGCATGAAAGGAAAAACAATTCATTGCTAGCTCTGTTGACCCATGGTCTCATAACTAACTCCTGATCCCCATTCCCTTTCATTACTCATAATCTTTCCCTCGTGTCCTTTTTCGGGTATCATCCACTCATTGTGCCTGTCCATGCTTCCAAACGCCGACCCTAATGGTACAAAAGAAAAGAAACGAGAATGACGAAAGGAGTGTGGAGAATGACAAAAGAAAAGTGGAAAACAAACAAAAGGAGCGTGGTTGTTGACAAAGGAAAATTAAAAATGAGCGGAACGTCCGAATGGACTGGAAACAAATGAAAGAAAAAAAAGAGAGAACGAAAAGAAAACCTGAAAACGGAGGCGAGGAACCGTTTTCTGGTCTGGTCAACACCGAAGTCTCACAGCACCGCTGGGGGCTCCTCTCCCCACATCTTCCTGTAAGTACGAGCTCGGTGTGCCTGGATACGGTGGACCTCAATGTTTGCCTCCCAATCGGCCAGTCGTTGACTGTAAATCCTTCGCAACATGTCGCCAAAGAGTCCGTTTACGCCATCACACTTCTTGGCGGATACCTCGGAGTAATCGGTGGCAGCGAATGACGCAGCCATGAACTCCCCGTGCTGCCTGGACAGTCGGTGACGAGCGGGGACCAGGAGATCGCGCTTTAGGGCTACGACGTGAATTGGTAGAGGGTGGCGCGTGGCTGCCTTGATGGTGTCCTTGTTGGCGGCCCACTGACGAGAAGGAAACAGTAGTTAGTAGCTGGAAGCAGAAGAAGAAGGGATACTAGGGGTATACGGGGAAGAGGAGATCTCTGTGTCACTTACCCAACGCAGCGGTCCGAGGAGTGTGCACGGGAAAGACGCATCCGAGCAGATAATCACAGCATCCCAACCGGCGGTGTTCAAGGGGTGGATCATGTCCACATCTTCGAGGGGGACATCCCAGAGCTTGACCTTGATTTTACGGCTGTCGACAGCCATTTCGGTCTCGTAGTTGATCTTTTTCTCGACCAATCTCTTCAGACGACCGAGACTCCACTGAAACAATGCATGGTTAGCACCTCGCTCGTTTCTCCGCGACTTTCTGTTTTTTTTTGGCTGAACTTACCTTCTGCGCAGCATCGACCCAGCGGCCATGTACCTGGGTTCTATTTGACAGACTGTTAGCGTCGACTTTGCAAAATCAACAACTTAAGGACGGAAAAATTCTTACAGGATCAATGAGGTGAGGCCAACTTCGGCCTCTCCAACCAGCAGGATATTGTACTCCTGCGCAGGAAGCTCAGGTATCGGCTCGGGCTCGTCGTCAAGAACAGGAAAGCCTAGCACTGTGGTCTGTCCCGGCGTGGCGTTCGGATGCGGCGACACGTGATCCTGAACCGTCGACGGATCAATCGGCTGGCGTCGACTAGCATAATCAACCTTCTCTTTTCCTTTCTCGCGTGAATCGTCTTTCTCCCTGACAAGTCGAACCTGAGTTGCAGACGATGGGAGTGGAGGAAGAGGCTTAGTCAAATCCGGCGCGTCAAGTGACGCCAGTTCCCAACTGCCCGGCTCAACTGGTTCGAAAATGTCGACCATCGCTTGAGCGAGCCTCAAATTGTCCTCTTGGGACCTCTGAGGTCGCGGTCGCGGAGGCAAGGGGGGAGGCTGGGGCTTAGGAGGGGGGACTCGTCCATCGAAGCCAACTGGGGACGGCGGGTACGCATCGGCGATGGGTCGAGGATGCAGCTTGGGCGGAGCAGAGTCCGTATGGGCTGGGACCCGGTTGTCAGATACTTGACGGGAAGATTGGCCCACATCCTGATCGGGGAACACTAGATGAGGAAACCGCTCTTGACGGAGTGCTTGCCCCAGATTTTGTTGCTGGCCTTCACTACAGAATCTCTGGTGCGGTTGCCCCTGGCTCTGGTTGATGGCGGCATCGTGAGGAGAAGGCGAGGGAGCGTAGTAGCTTTCCTCCGGAGATGGCTGTGTGAATAGAGGCCGGATATGATACTGGGCGGGCTCCCGATGATGGTGGACGCGACGTTGTGAGGCCTGGGAGGTGTGTGAGGAGCTTTGGGAGGGGTTTTGTTGATGACAACCGCAGCTGGAGCATTGCGGCTGGCTAGACATGCTCGAATTGTTCCCATGCTGCTGGGTGGGGGTGCTGGGGCCATGTGCTTGCTGCTGGGTAGGGAATCTGGGACCATGTCCTTGATTCTGGGTAAGGTTACCCCCATGGAAACCTTGTTCATGCGGCTGGGGCTGGTAGAAGCCTTGAGCGACACCTTGGTGCGGCTGGAAGTCCTCGCGAGGACTGTATTGGCTTGATGGAGCTCGAAACTCGCCAGGGTATTCCCCTTGGGCCGCCTGATGAGCAAACTGATGCCCACTAGGCGTCATGGGGATCTGGTCGTCCCACTTGCTCATGTTCGATCGACAATTCTTGTCTAGAGGTGGATATGAATACGAGGAGTTTTTGACAAAATAAGAATGACTGAGGGTGTGTGGTATGTGAGGTTTTGTGTGTGCGGAAGAAAGAAGGGGAAGAAAACACTCGAGGGGTTTGTGTGCGGATGGAAGAAGTTGCTGTGGGCTCGATAAGTCGAAGGTTAGGTTTTAGGGGAAACGACGCTTCGAACACGGGTCCTGGGGATGGAAGAGCGCGTCGTTGTTGTGTGTGCGTGCCCAGGACCGAGTCGTTGGTGACGAGTTTACCGTATCTCCTTCGAGCCACCGCCCGAAGAATCCCCTTGCGCGTTATTGCCGCTGGAGCAAGCCGTCTGTTGGCCAGGACTCTGGGGATTCGAGGCAGTCGGCTGCTCCTTCCATTTAGAAAGAGCTTTCTCGTCCTGAAGTGTCGGACCTGAGTCGGTGTCGGCATGGGCTCCTCCCTTCGGGTCTCTATCGCTGTCCTTATGGTCATCCTTCGTCGAATCCTTGACACTCTCACTTCCATCACTTCCAAGGATGAAATTAACAGAACCGGAGATCGCGTCCTCCTCCGACCGAGTGGCTTTTGAACCCTGGGTCTCCTGGCCGTCGTCCTGCCCTGTACCGCTACTGTTTGACGCGAGTGATGCAAGGCCACTAAAGGTCGGTTCCTGGCCAATAGTCTCGGGCGTATACGGGACGCCACCAGTCGGAGGTAGAGGAAACAGATGACCCTGGACGTTCATGGTCCCTTGGTCCTGCTCGGCGAACTCTTCCGGATTGGGCACCATCGGAGAGTTGTGCGTCTTGTCTATTTTTCAAGGCACCGTTAGCCACACCACATTAAGTCACGGAATCTAAGACGAGCAGAACCTGGCCTCTTGTGGCTTACCATACTCTCCGTAAGAAGAATCGCTATCCGACGACGATAGAGCGGCGTAGTTGATAATCTTGTCGCCGATACCTGGAAGATTATCCGCTAGGTCGTGGGGAGTCTGAGGGACCCTTGGTCGTTAGCACCTTAACTCGATCAGGAAGCGAGCGACCTCAAACAACCCTGAGGACCGAGGGCATGGGCAAGGAGGGAAAAAAAACAATAGGGGAGAATATGGCAACTCACATTGTCTTCGGGAGGCAGGACCGACTCTGGCAGAGTCTCTAGCCAAAGCTTAACGGCTTCGTTGTTCTCACCCTGGTTTTCCGGTGCCTCCTGTGCCTCCGGTGCCTCCGGTGCCTCCTGAGGAGCTTCGGCAGCTTGGGGAGCTTCGGCAGCTTGAGGAGCTTGAGCCTGAGCTGGACGACCTTGGGCAATTCGACGAACTCGGCCAACTCGGCGAACTTGAGAACGCAAGGGGTCCCAATACCCAACGGTCGCGGGCTTGGGCTTGAGGTCTTCGATGTCAAGAAGGGGTTTGAGATCTTCAGGGCCTTGACACTCCTTGCAATGTCCTTCGCAGTCGTCACGACTATCGGGAGCTTTGCCTGAGTTATCCATTTGAGTGTGGCTTTGAGCCTGACAAATGGCGAGGGAATTGGGGAAAGCGTGTCCTAGGCAGACACGTTCGGCTGTTTAGTGCTCGGGGAACTAGGGGATGGGGGATTGAGGAACTGCCAGGGCTGTTCAAGGGAAAGGGGAGATGGACACGAAAAGGATGAAAGGGGATGGACGATCGAGACAATGCTGTCACCCTTGACGACAATGAATTCTTGAGGATGAAGAACAAAGGCGCGCGGATGCTTCGACGATGCTTGGGGAGGATGAGATGTGAGAATGGGATGGGGATGGACAAGTCTGAGTTCTTGGAGTCGGAGGCGTTTTTGTTTTGAACTTGAGAAGAAACAAAGCTTTGTGGGTTGGATTAAGGGGAAAGAATCCTAGGGCTTTCTCAAAGCTCTTGCCATTCTGTTTCTTAGTCTGTAAGGGGGATGGCGATTTCGATCATCATTATCATCACCAGGTCGTGGGGGTGTGTGTCTAGTGTCTCCTTGAAGGAGTCCGCGAGGCTGGACTGAATCACTGAAGCGGAGCAATCACAGAACAAACCACCATTACAAGGACATGCTAGAGCCTGTGAGGGAGAGCATCATCACAAAAGCCCAGTGCAGCACACAATCGTCCATTGTTCAATCAGTGTGGAAAGAGAGGATTGTCCTCCTCTCGCCTTTTACTGAGGTTCACTTACACATGGTCAATTGTATGGGTCAAAGAAGTGGTGTCAGACATTAAGGATTACAGTATCCATTCGCTGGACAGGATCACTTGCAGAAACAAATGGGAGGGCAGATATTGGTGAGGGCATCAATGTTGTGTTGATTTTATGCTTACTGAAGACCAACAGCACTTACTCCAAACGAGAAGATGGGGAGGGAAGCAGAGGTCCATGCCAGGTCAGCTTGATAATACCACGCCTACGGGCAAATTGTAGCAGAAGAGCGAAGAGCGCTTACCCAGTTCTACGTGGGATATGGTCGCGTCAACATGCTGAATACCAGCGCGGTACATACGACGAAACAAATCATTTTGCAAGTTCTCGGCCGACACCAACCAATGAATGATGTTCATCTGGTTCATGACACGTCGCTCTATAGCAACGCTAAAAACGGGACCGCTGTGAGGAAGAATGCATTGCGAACCTGCGCTTTGCGCCGAAGCCAAGACCCGCAACCGACGCCAAAACGCCACGTCTTGCCCCAGGACTCGACAGCGAGATGCCTACGCCGAAACAGAAACAGAAACCCCGGATCCATCCAAACTTGCTACGCCCGGACCCGGGTTTGGGAGAGATTCCACGCGCTTTATACCCCGGACCGCTTGGATCGTGCCAAAAGCTTCGCACGAGGACCAGGCATTTTCCGATAGCGTACCTGGCCGAACCCTGAGAGTTGCCATGGGATGCAAAATATAGGACAGTGGTCTAGTTCCTGCATAGCTGCATGGAAAATGCCGCGGACAGGACCTGCTTCTCTCATCTCTGTTCTCTTCTAGACTTGGACGCTAGCTAGTCCCCTGTTCCAACTTCCTGCGAACTTCTGCTTATTTCCGTTCAAAGCTTGTAGGTTATCAGTACAGTGAGTAGGCCCCCTCTTGAGACCTGCACGTCGTATCAGAAATTCCAATAGGATATGCTTGTATCGGGCGACGCTCCTGTGGCGCGGGACCGTTATTGTCCCGATAGTGCCCGTTGTGTCTGTACTGATAAGAGTTCTGTTGCTGGTGTCGGCTGTTATATCGGTTGGCGTTTCGCTGTTGGTAGCGGCCGTTATACGGGTTTCCGGGCTGTTCCCAGGACTCGCCATCCTTCTCCCTTCGGATATTGCTGCAAGACTGAAAACCCTGTTGGAAACTATCGTGACGAGCAGGGACTTAATGACTTGAGCGTGGGTCTGCCTCATGTGTCGCCAGGTCAGTTCCTTGGTATGACTTCTATTGACCTATGGAGAGGAAAAGAGGAAGAAGGGAATGTGGGTGCCAGACAAGTTTGGAAAGTAGGTAATCCCAGTGGGCCGGGTGGTATGTGACAGTTCCCCACGCCTCGGGGGCCGACCCGCGGCATTGGGGCTTTACGTAGTCCATCCAACTTTTGTGACTGTGACACCCGATGCCTGTGGCAGTGATTTGAAATATAGGTGAACGAGTGGCATGCTGGACAAGGGTTGGAGGATTTGGCGTTGGCAGGGAGGGGGTGCGACTTTCGCAATTTTTCAAAAATTGCGAAAGTCGCACCCCCTCCCTCGCACCCAGACTAGAACTGCATCACAACATCAACTCACAAGTCTATCAACAAGTCTGTCAGTAATGGATTCTCAACACTGCTCGAGAGTAGCCCTAGCCTTACCTGAACCCCCCGAATCTCACGAGAATAGCGATGTCGTCCTTATCCGTGGGCTCTGTCCAGCCTCGCCGGGATGCTGGGTGGCAGTGCCACTGCGAGCTTCTCCTTTCTCACTTCCGCATTACGGAAAGATCTTTTATAGCTCCAAGGCCTTGGCCATTGTGATCCCCTGGGGCCTCGGCGATCTTGTAGACCACACGATTCAGCTACGGGACGTCTCCATCGCTGGTCTGCTCAAGCTGTCGGCGCTATTCTCTTATAGTGGAACGGTAATTGCCGCCGCGCCCCTGGGGTACGATGACGTCCTGGGTGTTTTCATTCGGACAACTATTGAAGGATAAGCGAGAGTTAGCCGGCGCCGGAGCAGGATGTAGACACGGCGTAGGCAAACGGGCAGGCTTAACACAAACCTAGGTGAGTGTGGCAGCGTCTAGGACCTGGTTTCGAGAGAAACAAGAGGCGGAGGAGGGCCTCATAGATATAGAAAACCGCCAAGAGACGCAGCAAGAGGCACACTTTCCAGATTGGAGTGTTTCGCGAAGTAGTGAGTCGAGATGATTGGGAAGGATCCGAGTCCTGGCCGGGCGGTTAATGCTGCAGGCTGGAAGGTCTCCGACGACCGCTTTTCCTTTTAGAGACGCGGGAAAATCGCTATAGGGATTGGGAACTATAGCGGTGGGCGAAACATCGTCGAGAATAGCTGGCCCATTTCCGAGCTGAGAAGTAGAGGGATATGATGAGGTTAAAACCGTTGAACAGCCCCATCGGCGAACGGCGCCCAGATCATGAACTCGGCTCGGTGTCGATGCAGAGCAGGCAGACACATTGACAGAGTGTTCATTTTGACGGACCATCATTGGAACTCGGGCCAACCTAATGTTGATGGGACGGAACTGAGTGGATGAAGCAGACCACTAGGACAATGGTGAGGACGATACAAATGAGTTCACATAGCAATTGAAGGGTGAGTCCGAGACTGGCATTATTTTCGCTCCCGCCTAGAAAACCCTGTCGGGAGACGCCATGCATATGAGGTGGCTGTTGCTCTCTATCCCACGAGCAGCCAGATCATGTCCTTTTCGAAAAAAAGAGAAAAGAAACGAGGTGCGTATATTTCCAGGTTGTTGTCCACAACCGTCCTTCATCAGTAGGATGGCTGGGACAATTTCAACATGGCAGATGACGCTACGTCTTCCCTGGGAGCCCTGTGTATTAAACGATGTGACAAGCGTCTGAATATGAGATCTCGCTGCTCAAACTAGCAATCTTTAGCCTCGCCAGGAGTATCATTGCGGCCATAGCATGAATTCTCGGCATATCTGGCTCTCGGCGCGGACCGCGGCGAGCCCGGAGCTCGGGCAATGTTGATATCTTGAGCGGGCTGATGGGCCATGGTTCAGTAGAGAGCAGCGAAAGGGAGAGCAGAACGCGACTCAGTTTTACCCCAACCGGAGAAGTCTGTTGGGGCCCAGGCTGATATATATAGGGATAAGGTGGTCACATCCCTCTCCAAATCAGCCGCTGAGTGAGAGGTGATTGACTCTAACAGAGGCAGCGCCGGGAAGCTGACCACGCCTTCGAAGGAAGCCGTATATAAAAGCAAAGGATAAATGCATTCCGCCTCTGCGGTTGACTAGGCGACAGTCAAAAAATTCACAGCAGAGGCGAAGAGGCTTCAAAAGGCTGGGATGCCACCTTCGCGGTTCGCACAGCAGCTGGCAGCCGTATCCATGTCGTGGACATGGTGTGAAAGCATCGCCGAAGAACTATTATATACTGAATCTACTTGGCGGATGCGCTTGCTGTCGAGTTAGCAGAGGAAACATAACGAGGACATCGGAGAGCAACAAGGCCCTTGAAGGGGACGCTCCGACAAAGGTGGTATCGGCGACTGCACTAGCTGTCCTTCCAGTGTTGCTATTTTAGTTGTCAGGGCGATTGGACTCTGTGATATTATAGCAAGATTGAGGACACCATTGCGGAATGTTTTGGCCCTCTTGGACTTTGTCTTCACTGTCTCGTCGTCAGGCCAGAGAAGGGCCCGACACTGCTTGGTCCATTCGGTTACTTCCGCTGGATCATCACCCTTCTCGTCTGGGAGATCAGGACATTCGTCTGAGCATGACAGGCAGTCTAGTCTTTTCCGTTTGATGATGCTGTCCAGAATTGCCTTTGTCAGAGGCTCGATTCTGTCTCTTCCAGGAGGCAATAATGCCGATGCTGAGCTTAGGCGAAGGGAAGGAGCGCCTCTGGCACCGTCCGTACTCTCGACGCCCCCGGTCCCGGCCATATGTTTTATATATGCGATCGAGGCAAGAACTCCCAACCGAGCAGCTCCAAGCACCAACACTGCAACCAAATGGCCTAACGGTCTATTGGAGCGCTCAGAAAGTTAGGAAAAAAGGTATTTTTCGTAGCCGTCACACCACCAAAAGGGGACTTTCCGGTATGACTATTTATTGGTCTATGGAGAAGGGAAGGGAAGAAGTCAAGGTTCGTTCCCACCAGGAATAAGAATATGTAGTGCTAGTGCGTTGGGTCGGAGCCGGCACGTGACCACGGGAAGGGCCGACCCACGTGCCAAGGGGCTTACATCATCACGATGTTCGGGCCGTGACATAGCTACGTGTCCAGCGGGGAATTGCTTCGTTCGAAGTCCAACCAGAGCAGCGCATGCGATCTTTTTTGCAATTTCTTTCCCCCTTTCTTTTTTTCGTAGGCGCTACCATCAAGCCCATTTGTGTCATTAGGTCAACGTTCCCCAGGCTTGTCCATCTCCTTGAGCGTCTCATCTATCATATTCTCGACTTATTTGAGCTTTCCTGACTGTCTTGCTGAGCTCTGATTTCGGTTTGGGACGAAGTTGTAGTAGGCGGCGTCTTCCCTTCTCTCGACAGACAAACGATGAGCCTAACTAGCGCGACCAGAATTGTACCAATTCCTGTGACCGCGAGCATCCAGGATAGAGTAGGGAAGTGGCGGGCCGGGGGCGGGTGGGGTTGAGCATCTCTCTCGGGATCGAATGTCCAGGCATCAAGCTCTATAAGGCCAACTTAACCTATGGAAGTGCCTCTTTGACGTTCTAATATGCCTTCGGGTGCCTTGTTCCTGGTTTTATACGTATCCTCCAATTTGCCCCTAATCTCTCCTATGCCTCAGTCGTCTCAAATGGCGGGCGCCGTTCGGCGTGTACTCACTGACAACGTCGCTTATATATTCTTTGTGGAGGTGGCTTTCCCGTTGCAATTACGCCCTTCGGCCATCTTTTTGCCTTCCTTATATATAAAAATCTTCGAGACATTTATAGTATTTTCGATATTCGTATTCTGGACATCCTCGCTCAGCCCGCGGCAACCCATGGATGTGTCCCACATTACCGTAGATCTTGTTGACCGGATCGAGGATGTAACAGAGGTATAGGAATATACACCGACTGCCAGCCAGAAAAGCCAGTGCGGCTTAATCGAGATAATGACCGAACGGGTCATCGCAGCACGGGCGAAACGAATCCGTCGAACCGGAGCCGGAGGTCTCCACTTTTGCGGGGTTCCATCGGGATTCGTTTCGGTCCTTTTTGCTCCGAAAGTTCTCGGAATTTCTCGGAGTCGGGAAAAGCCGACCGCACTATACGCAGGGTACTTGTGCTCTGATTCCCGCTTGGTTCTGTGAGGGCACCGTCAGACATAACGGACCCGACAGTCCCTACGGATGGCCGGTCGGGATGCTCACAAAGTTAAAGGTCGCCAAATTTGGACTTCAAAAGTGCAAAAATATCATCGCCCATTGTTGGTTCTTCTAAGCTCTACTCTTCGAATGTAAAAATGGTTTCCCCTTCCTCATCGCAAAACTGTGTTGACGATAACGTTCTTGATTGGGAAGAGGTTCGGTGTAACCCCGACTGCCCAACCAGCCAATCAGAAACTGGCTGCCAACAAACTGTATTAATAATGTTGGGTGTTGGACTGTTTCCCGTACGTCGTACAATTGTACCAGCATTTGCTCTGTCACGCTTGGCAGTGTTCGCTTTTAGTCCAGGACTATTAGATATGGTATGTGTTGGTGCGCGTTGTGGGCTTCGCTGAGGCTTGGTTGTACCCGGCGCCGGCTACCCTTCCTTGTGGCGTCGCCCTCGGTCGCGTCATGCGTAGGTTGGAAGGTTGCTGGTGAGAGTTGGTCGCTTTTGTGGGCATACGCAGTCATTTTCCACGGCGAGCAGAGAAGAGGAAGGAACTCCCCCAACAGCATCGAACAGGTCAAGTGAACAGCTGCGACCAGAGCAGTTCTAATCCCAATCCCCCCCTGTTGGAACAATGGAACGTTGTTCTATTGGGAAGAGTTTTTCCTAGAAGGGAAAAGCTATTCTGCAAACTGACTAGTGCCACGGAAAAGGTTCGGAACAACCCGAGCAGCTCAGCAGCCAATCAGAGCTGGCTGCCAACTCTCCCCCCAAAAAAGGTATATAAGCAAATATTGGAGTGAAAACGTTCCTGGACTCGGAAGAGTTTTTCCTGGAAGAAAACGGTGGGAAATAGCTGTAACCTTGTCCTTCTTCTGGAAGAAGGGGATATTTGATTGACAGTGAAGAACAACCACTGTTACGAGCTCAATAAGGGGTAGAGCAACTGGTTCTCATGACCTGTTGGAACAAACCAAATCCAAGGCTTTTTCTATAAGGAGGACTTATTCGCTGATTGATTCATCGTTTCGTGGTGATTATTGACAATGCCGAGTAAGCAATATAAAGTGCCTTGCTGAGGCTGTCCAACTGATTGAGGGATGCTGTGAAGGGGGGGAGGGGGGGGGGGCCACCTCTCAGTACCCCCAATAATTGGAGAGGCCTGGGTGGAATCACAGGATGCCATGACTCCTCGAGGAGCTGGTATTCCCATCCCATGGACGACCCAGATGCGGGTCCGATAGAAGCCCTGTTTGTGAGACGGCCCCCGGACTATATAGCGCACAGGGATAGAAGACATCAACTGTTCCAGGGTAGGGGAGGTGGTCCAACAATTTGGTGATTGTTGGCTTCCGAAACAGTGAGTGTAAGGACACCCCCACGGAAGCCTTCAGCTCGCTGGGACATAGCTTCGACTGCAGCGTGACCCGGCCAGAGACGTCTTAACCCCTCGAGCTGGCAGCATCGTCTGCTGACCATGACGGCCATGATTGCCGCTGCACTCTGCGACCCAGAAATGTTTTTGGTCAACACGTTCCAGTAATTTCAGCTATATACTTGTACAGGCCACGAAGAATAGCCTTGCTGAATCCTCACATTCCCCACAGCTGGGTCTTGGAAACTTGCTTCTCAGTAAACCTCGTGAGGATCGCTTTCGTTCGGTCATCCGGGGAACCATTCCGCTCTGAAGGGTTTGGCGATTCTGAAAACCGAAACCACTTCGTTCCCGGAAAGGAACCAAGCCGCTCTCCCCAAAATTTAGTTATTCTGTTCAATCCGCGTGCCGCTCGTAGGCCGGAAGTAACGGGACATTGAACAATAGGCAAAGCGATTTCTCGGTAATGACGAGGCATCTTTCGCGCAGAGTCTCTGTTGATGACCGTGGAGGTTGTTTATATATCATAGGCGGCAAGCACGACGGCATTCTGATATGGCTGAGCCTCCTCACTCCCAAAGCGAAAAAGGTTTCTAGGAAGTCAAGACTCGGGTCTAGACTCGGAAAAAACGACAATCTACAGAGCTGTTCCCGTATATAAGAATTTTCCATCTCCGCCACCAGGAGCTTATCTGGTAATCCTTTGACCGAGGGGTAGAAGGGGTTGAGGGGAATGTTGATAGGGTTTCCAAAAGAAATTGCGGACGGTTCCTCTCCATAAGTTGGCAAGCTCTGTCCTCCAGTCTTCGGCATTCCTCGCAAGGACGTAGTCCCTGCCATCGAGGCCCCAGTTCCTCACTCTATGGGCTGAGCGCCATCGACCGGCTTGGTCTCGAGCACCTCTAGTGGCCTTTGGCGGCCTGCAGAAGTTGCATATATTCGCAAACGCCAAGATTTCGCACGACTATTTCGATTGTGCCACCTATCTAGGGCAAACTCTTTATATACCCGAATTCGTTACTCTCTCCTTGTTCCCTTCGACGCGCGGCGCATGCTGGGCTCACTTATAGTCCAACCGCGTTACCAAGGAGCGACCAGGAGAGAAATAGTTCAAAACAGCCAGCTCTTGTCCGTTCTTATCCTGTGCGTCTTTCGAGTAGAGAGATGCAATGTAGTGCGGCCCGATTGGGGATTGGGATGAGGGATGAGGTCATCAGAGGAATAGCGTTTCTGTTTCCCCAGGCCCTTGGTGCACGCAAGCGGACCTGGGTAGCTGTTTATACCGCTTATTGCTCTATATAAGTTCTTAAATTGCGGAGTGTCGATAACAGAGCTACGGAACAGCAAGTCCTGTGATACTCAGGGCAGGGCACCATATTGTTGAACAAAGAAAGGGAAGAAAAACAGGAATCAGGCGACGGAAGGCGTTCCGGATGAATTTCGTGAGCTCACTCCCCAAGCTTACCGACTTAGGCGGGATACGTTTAGTTTGGCATGGAAGGAAACGCTCCAGAGACTCTGAACCTACTCGGCGAGATG
Source organism: Scedosporium dehoogii (assembly GCA_002812735.1). NCBI lineage: Eukaryota > Fungi > Ascomycota > Sordariomycetes > Microascales > Microascaceae > Scedosporium > Scedosporium dehoogii. Next base: position 24,434 of record PGIR01000004.1, read on the forward strand.
GTCTTCAGTGCTCATCCGTAAGCAACTCGAAGAAGCCGGATTCTCGCGTCTCCGCCTTGTCCTTGTCTGGAGGGTCGAAATCGAACCTTGCAGCTTCCCTGTCCTCTCTGCCTGTCCGACCGCAGAGGGGTCAGAAGCGCTAGGCCTGCCCATGTCTATTTTCGGGTGGGTTTTATATGAACAATGTTGCACTGTAAGGGTGAGCCCATTCGTCGGCATCACTAACATTGTAGTGGAGGGGAATGGTCCCCGTCATGGTTGTGCTTTATATGCCCGGATGTCGGTCGGCTGTTACCCAGTGACGCAGATATATTATTAGCCGATACAATATATACCGTGTGTTGTTAAGGAGCTCGCCCTATAGACCCAGGCGAGCAGGTGGTCTTTCCAGGAACACAGCAAATCGTGGAACAGTGCCTCGGCAAGATATGCGAGGAACCGGCTGTAGGTGTGAACTTCCTGGTCCTCTTCCCTCTGGCTGTCCTCACTTTGTCACATGGCGGCCCAGACTTGTTCCCGGAGCTTTCTATGCTAAAGGATGGGGTGGAAGTGGCTGGGGGATGACTGCTTTTGTTATGTTGCGTTTGTCGCATTAGCCTGGCCCTTGAACCGTTGGGATTCACCTTCAGTGAAGGGAGGTCAACACCCCCGGGACCCCGGTGCACGTCCAACCATCAAGAATATTCCTTCCGAGTGACTTGCTGCCCAAGACTCTTACCACCCGATTCCGGGTAACGTTACAAAGTCCAGGACAGAATCTGCTGTGGGAAGTAGTGTGGGTTCGGTGGGTTCTACAGCCACGACTCATGCTTCGGGTTAAGCAACCACTGGACTCGTTTCCAGGCTCCCCATGTCACACAAACCTCGTCCATGATGACAGGATCCGGAAGAAATGAACCCCCAGACATCGGGGCCGAGATGCCCACGGGAGTTATAACCATAAAACGGCCGTTATTTACCTATAGCTCGAAAAAGGAAGTGCAGGAGACCAGTCCACATTGGGGAGGAGGTCTGCCATTCTTTTGGAAAATTCGAGGCGATCGTCGAATTGGATATATGCGAACATCTTCGAGTCCCACGCCCCATAGAAACCAGTCGACGCCGAAGAACTTCACCCTTTTATCCCATGTGGTGATGGAAGCACTGTCGCCCGTCCCTGTCCTGTGAGGAGGTACTGGATCGGATCGTGAGAACCTTAAAGCCTGCCATCGCTTGGTTCACTGTCGCCCGGTATCCTTACTCATAGGACCAAGTAGCCCCACGAAGTACCAAGAGTACAGGCCTTTAGTCCATGAATGCTGGAAAAAGCATGGTCGGCGTCGTTTGGGGGAGTCGTTATTCCAGTCCAGCCTATAGTTCGCAGGAATATCGTAGGCTGCCGCGGTTGTAAATATATAAAGGCAAAAGCCAAGGACAAATGGCTGGTTGAGGTGCCGCAAACCCCCGGAATAAGCCAGGTGGATTGGGCCAGGTAGTTGGTTAAGCCCAATGACACCCAAATCCAAGGGCAGAAAAACAATGACCGCTGCCCCTTCTTGCTCCTGGTTGAGCATCCATCCCACCACCGTTGACACTATATTGCCAGCCAGTAGGCCGTGATACGTCGTCGAAGGCAAAGAGGATTAGAGCAGCAAGACCGCCGAAGTTCCGAAACAGAACCGCACTCCTGAAGCATAATGCATTGTGACGCCGCGCTTTGGGGATCTGGTGTTCTCCTTGGGGAATAAGACAAGGGAGGTATTGAACACCCTCAACTTCGAACGGGCCTTACACCCCGAACATGTTGGGGTAAGGAGCTAGCATCCTTACCACCTCTTTAACGTTACTTGTCGGCCCCCTCATCACTATCGTCGCAGAGTTGTTGGTGGGATGATCTGTGGCACATTCGTCGGGGGTTTCTGACCCCGGAAAAACCATAGCTGGGAGTGGCTGGCCAACTGCTGTATTGCGGTCGGCACGATTATAAGGACGCCCGCTGACTCTGAACCGGAGGTATATATACCCATCACACCCTCTAGTTTAAAGGACTGCCAGATCGCCACAACAGACACCGGCGTGAATCGGTCCCGACCAACAGAGACCCAATCTTGTTGTGTTGCAGTAACCTTGAGTATATAAAGGCCACTCCGGATTCGCAGCGTTTGATGGTGGGAAGTTTAGCTTGTCGCCGTAGCTAGGCCCGGTAAGGGAGGCGAAACAGTCCACAAGATATAACCAACTTAATATTGGCGTCGGGCAGAGCCTTTCGAGGCAGCAGAGGCTTTCCGTTCGTGGAGCCGCGAAGACGAACATGTCAAACAAGCCTCGCAGACACAAAAGCTGGAATCCCTTCTAGCAAACCCCGGGAAAATGCACAGGACCATCGGCATCTGTAGGTTGTGCACGGAAAGCATAAAATGACATCTCGCGTATGCTGTATGCTGGCAGGTTGGACACTGCCCGGGTAATACTTCGTCAACCCTCTGGTCTGATTTAACACGTTTTAGCCTTCCTGCAAGGAATGAAGAGGAGGGGACTTGGTATTCCCACAACCGGGGAAGAGTGATGTAGCGTGTGCTCATCTGCGATTTCAGTGTCCCGCAAAGCGTACTCGTGTCATACAATGCTTCCGCATACGCAGCTGCCTTTTCATGGCACTTGGCGCGTCGGATTAAGCAGCGCCTCTCCCGGGCGAATCTATTGCCTTTTTTTTCTTCGCTGCCAAGCGAGATGATGTGCATATATGCTCGTTGCATCCGGACAACTTCTGTCCAGGTCTATATACGAAGTAGTGCAGCAGTGGAAATCTCCTGGCTGGCCACCTGGTCCCGCTTGTCGCTGTTTGACCAGGCACACTCGCACGCCATTAGGCAGACAGACAGACACATCATCCATGATTTCATTCCCTATCCTAGGTCTGAGAATAGCCGCAGATTTGACAAGATATTGTCTCGATGCGTATGCCGAGAGTCGATTGCAGCCACAGCAGGGTTGTCATCGCAATGTAGGACATATATAAACACATCCCAACTCTGCCCCCGCCGCCGAATCCTTCCCTCGGCTTGGGATTGTATGGCCATCATACAGGGCAGCCCGAAAATCACACAGTCATTTGCCAGGGTCATGCCATTCAAGCTGAGGCCACCAATACCCACTATGGTAAAGAGGACGCAAGTCTGCGGGTGGTCTCTCGCCAGACAGCTTTGTCCTTGACATCCGTCTGCCTCCTCCACATGGAAAAGTTGACCTCGCGGTAGTAGCGCTTCTTCAAGTTTGGGATCATCGTTGTGGGTGTTATCAGCACTGTTGAGCTCTGCTGAGGCAAAGGATCCAGTTAAAACTGCCCCTCTACGCACTTGTACCCGACGGGCTTGGAGCTATGGGCGAGGCGTTCAGGCTGGGTAACGGCTACATTCGCCAACAGGGTCGGTCTGTTTGTCGTTGCCCATTGTTCCCATGGAGCCTTTACCGTGGGGGAGAAGGTAAGCACCTCGAAGAAGCAGTCGTCATCGAACCACTGCACTGCGGTGTTGGCCCTGATATATAACTCCTTGCAAACTTTTGCAAAGTCGCCAAACCTGGGGCTCTCTTCTCTGCTGGCCTGGGCGCCAACTCCAAGAATGGCGATAACTTCTCGTCGTCTAGTCACTGGTAGGTTACCAACCAGGGAGGCAGAATCTGGTTAGGCACACAGGAAGCATGGGGAGGAGCGCGTCGCATCCTAGCACCCGCAGGGAAAACAGCCTACGACGCCAAAGCGAAGTGGCTAAACCCGCTCCATGTGCAGCCGCTAATATATATTCGAGTTGTTCCGAACGCCGCGCAGAGCCGATAGGTGCTTGGGGGATTCCAGTCCCCATCATGTCCAAATAGACACGATCCACCGCCGATGAGTTGAGGCGAGGATAGTTTAACAAGCCTCGAGCTTCATTACCCCCATGGCAAAGAGAGCAGTCAGAGCGCGCTGCACTGCCCTGAGCCGCACTGATAGGTTTGCCAGAGGCAACTAGAGTGTCGTGAAGGATTTGGCAAAGGCGAACAGGCGCCCGGCACAGTCCGCTAAGGTCGGCTACGCCGGGTCATGAGTGGAACTCAGTCGGTACTCCTGACAATCAGCGCGCTGCCAATAGTTGCTGAACAATCTCCGAGCCCGAGGTTGGTACTTCGGGTTTTATAATCTGCTATATGTCTGTGTGCGTGCTTCCTAGGTTTATTCCATACATGTGGCAATACTCTTGAGAAGCCAGGCAGAAGGCAGCTAACACATCGATGCACCTCAATTGGTTTGACGCCGGATTGCCTAGGAATGATACCGACGCGAATTCGTCGGTGGTGGGATCGATTAAAGAGTCTCCTTGGAAAATCCAAGAAGACAGCGATTTAAGCCACGCCGAAGTAGAAAAAGAGGACATAGAGGAAATGCAGCCCACTGTCCATAGCAACATCATCTCGGACAACGCGCATAACCCCGTTTGGACCAAAAAGGCCACTCTTTCGGGCAAACCAACGCAGCATTCGGGTGCGCGCAGAGTTGGCTTGGATCCCTCATCTTCGTATTGGAGGTAACGGGGGTCCATGCAGTCGAGGAAAAGAAAGAGAGAGAATCTTGCCCAGTGCGTATGGCTGAGGACAGCTTGGAGTCTGTAGCTTTCATTTCTAATTTCGAGATGAAGGGGCGGCGCATCGGCCTGCCAATAGGTTCTCGGTAGTAACTCTCCTAGGACAGAATGCTCTCCCAGATTACCACCACGTCGAGACATCAGGCTACCGGGGCTAGACTTCTGTATTTCGGTAGAAAACCCCTAGGTGGCTAAACACGGCAGAAGGCACCGAGATGACGCCCTTGGCCGAAAATGTTGCTCAGATCTCCTTTCCTCCCGAGGGAGCCCTTAACATGAAGGGTAAGGCAATATGTCTTCGAGGATTCGGGCCCGTGGAACTTACGGCTTCGGTCAAGACTTAGCATGACCCGGCCCCAGAGACATCAATCTCCAACAACGGCAAGCCTGCACTCCCGTCTTGTCAACATGACATTGAGCCGCCTTACGCCAGGAGTTCGACCTAGGTACTAGAGCTGGCGATAGTTCCAATAACCGCCATTGTGCCCGCCCATTAACGGCCCAGGGCAACCGTGCTTTTTAGCCCTGTATTGGGGCCGAGAAAACGTAGTAGTGGATGTCCAGTGCGGTGTAGAAAGGGGCATGGTCGGCTTCCCTCCTCTTTCATTTCTTCATTCGATGAGAGATCTTGTAGGTCCCTAGTCTTTGAGTTTAAGGAGAGGGATAACAGCCCGCGCAGACTCAAACTCTTGCCAATACGCACAGGGCATAGACTGGGGTCGTGGTTTTCCAGGGATGCTATGAAGTGTCGCCAATGAGTCATCTCGTCCGTTGAAAAGTTGGTGAGACTCGGCAATTTCCTCTGTATTCAGCATCGATATATATTGTGACATTATTCCGCGGCGACTATACTGGAGTCTGCAGCCTTCGCGGTCGGCACATCTTCATGTGGTGGCGTATCGCTCACGATAGTTGAGAGGGTGAATTCTCGTTCAACTATCGCCTATATCTGTTCGATGTTCGGCGACACTGCCTGGCCGAAAGTCGCAAGAATCCTCATAGATAAGGAACGTCGGGTTTCTCCTGTGGCGGTATCACTACCGCTGTTTTTTTCTGACCTTGGAGAGCTAGGCAGAGGAGCCAACGGGGCGAGACCTCTATTTACTCTGTGGCAAACCAATCTTGTTCCTCTTTGGGTACGATGTGAGCCGTCTTAAGGCCATAGTTGTGGTTGGCCAGGGCACAGAAATTTGCCCCGGTATCATACTCCCGAGCCAGCTTTTGGGCCATCTTTGGCTCTCCGGATGCCGGACAGCTATCGTACTGCACTCGGCGGAACGCTATCGACTCCGAAACCAACTCCTTCCAGTCTGCTCAGTTGCTGGAGGAATGGATGTTCGGAAGAAAGACGTTGAGACCAATACCGATGCCGGTTCCAGAAATAGGCGGGAAGTAATCAAGGAGCAGACGATAACCCCGCGGCTCCTAGGCTGTACGCTCATTGATGTCAGCCTGGAGGCATGGTGATGCTGTCCCCCTGCCTTCCATTGCGGCAGACAGGTCTATACAATACCAAACGTCTCATCTGATTCTGCACAATCGTCTTTGAGAATCCGCGCAAGGAGCCAGAGCGAAGCCTAAGGTGGGTAGACTTCAGCGTCCTTAAAAAAGGAAACGGGGAGAAAAAATAAAGAGACCGTATCCTCCTGATCCCTTGTTGATGTACGTTTGTCTAGGAGGGCAGATGCGGCTTAAGCGGGAAGCACCGCCCTCCATATCGATCGTAAAGCGCAAGTCAGAGACGAGGACGCGATGGCGGTATAGCCCTCTCTCGATTTCATGCTGAGATCTTGCATAATGAAGCCGCGCCCCAGCCCTCGGGGGAAGTGGTATGATAGATAGATTTACGCCGGTCGTTAAAGAGGTTCGTGGACAGTCGGTTTGAGCATTGACACGAGAACATTGAACCTCAAGTGCTGTTCGAACCTCGGCGAAGTTTGCTCAGGGAATGCAGGGACCAGGAGTAAACACCCCGCATCCCCGCGGGGAAAAAAAAAGACCTTTACTTGCTAGACAGTTCGTCGCGAAGTCGACATTTGGCTCCCCGGAAGAGCCTCCTTTTCCTGCTTGGGAGACTCGACCGGTTGCGAGCAAGCAGGGTCCTTTCAAACTGAGAACGAACCTTGGAGTCGAGAGTCAAAAATCAGCAAATGGCGTCTTGGCGGAATTCGCTGCGCTACCGCGGGATGGAGCCTCAAAGTTCATCCTACATTGTGTAAATACCGTTGGGGGAAGGGAAAGGGCAGAGAAACGTACTATACTGTCCCGCTTCACCTTACCTCAGACTATAAGAGGTGGTCGAGGCAGGCATCCCTCTCGTAGAAACGGCGCCGCCCTAGTGTAACAGGCGGGCCATATATAGTGGATATATACGAGGTCGACCTTCTTGGTCGCTGGTCTCTTGACCTTCGTGATAAGTTGAAGTGTTATAGTGATGACGCCAGGTGCCTTGAGAGGCGATTCGTCCTTCAGGAGGAGGCAAAGCCTGATACTCATGTACTCCCCGAAACCAAGGGCAGCCCATGGTAATGACTTAGACGACCCGAAGAAGAGTCCAAAAGGTGTGGGTAGTTTGATATATACGAACCACTTGTGGGCTGAAGAAAGAAGAGGTTTGGGTTTGGGATGGGATGGGCGGGGGTGAGAGGGAGGGAGACGCTCATTATATAGAAGTTCAGTTCGCTCGATCACATGCGTATTTGGAGGCCATGATTCAGTCGAGATGCATTCAGTTGTAGGGATCTATGGCCATGATAAGGATAATCCACAATTAGAATGTTTGTTAGGGACGATTCGGGTTTGGAAGCTAGGTGACTGTTTCCAGTATCGTAGCCAACCGTCTCTCTCCTTCCGTATTCTTCCCTTGCCAGAAGCATGTGGGCTTTCTCAAGCTACTGGTGAGGTTGATTGCCAAGATTGCCAATGTTGTGGGTTTCTGAGGTAGGAGCCAGTGAGGTGATATGAGGGAGGGTGAATCTTGATAGAGTGTGGGTGATGCCTCTTACCTCTCTAGGCTAGGATCTTAGTTCTTGATGAGGATCCTGGGATCCTGAGCGGAGTAGCCACCGGGGTCATCCAAAGGCCAAAGGAATGAATAGGAAGTCGGCTGAGTTAAACGCTTCATGTGCTGGGATAGAATAAAAGTCAAGAAGTGGAATGATGCCTGGGTCAGTAGACAACAATACTCCCAAGGGACGAGAATCACTGGTTGTCCATACTTTGAGATTCGCGTCGCAGTTTGCTAGATTCCAAACTCTGCGGAAACCACCCTCCTCCTATATGGCAAATAAGACGGCAAGTCCGAAGCTAACAGAAAAGGAAAGAGCCAGGTTAAGCTCCAAGGCATGGCCTCCTTCGACAACGGAGAAAACGTGAACTTACTTGTTCCGCTCACCACTAGCCCAATATCATCAACAGATCTGCCAGGGGTAATCCGCAGGAGCCAGCATGCCGAAGAACTTTGCCGAAGAACTTTCCCAAAGACATGAAGACGTCTGTCTTCGGCTTCTACGGCACCACCGTTCGGGGGCTGAAGGTCTCCGCTCCTTGGACACACGTCCGTCCTCGCAGCAGGCGAGTGTCGGATAGAAGGCAGGCCGTATATGGTACCATCCCTCATCCCACCCTCCATTTCAACGGCTGTGTGCAGTTCACTCCGGCAGAATCCCCTGCATATTTCGACAAACAATCGCTAAAGGGTTGAGACGGGCCTGATATGTAGCCCCGGTATATAGCCAATGAATCAATAACCGACCGCCACCCTCAGCCTGGATTAAGTGCTTTGGTTGAACATCTGGATATTCAGCGCACGTGGAAAGCGGGATGAGGTTCGCGGATGAAATTAGACGATACTGTCGTCGATACAAGAATGGAAGGAACAAGCCAGTACTCATCTTTATCGCTTATCAGGGAAGAGAAGGGAAGGATCGACCCAACAAGTGTCCCCACGTGGATTATCACGAACTCAACCCCAACTGAAGCTCATTTCTCTGTCCTGATATCAATTCTCCCCGTTCCCGCATTGTTCCCTCCTTTGTCGTGCCAAGCTATTCAAAGACCCTACCGAAACCCAGCCGAGGAAAAAGAGAAACAAAGCCCGAAACGATATAACTTGATCACCGGAACCAAAATATATCCCAGAAATCTCGAGAAAATAGAAACATTCCAAAACCCCACCTCACCACGACCAAGATAGCCAGACTCTTTCCCGTCTCGGCATCCCTCTCCTGTCTTTATCGCCTTGTTTCGTATATTTCGTCCCATCCCTCCTTTTCCCGTGCGCCGATCACCTGCAATCCGCTGATCCGGCCCACGCCGCCGGTCCCAGTGTCGTAGCAACCTAAACTCCTACGGCGTTTCATGTCAGACGAGATCAAATCTCCTAAGGATTTTGTTTGTGTCACCAGTTGATCGGAGTCCCAGATTGGTCTTCTTCGGTAAACGAATGTCCCATGATGTCGACCCCATCCAATTGACCACATATTGTTAACAATTCCGCACACATTCCATTTTTAGCTACATCTATATCTCCATCTCGCTGATATTGGCCCTCCCGTCCGGTAAGCGTACCCATCTATATATCCAGAGCTGTGAACAAAACAAACAGAAAAGGGGATAAAATACCCCAATATAAGCTTAAAACGCTCTCGTCTTCTCAATGTCCCAAACTCTTGTCCCTCGCTGCCCCCTCTCTCTTGGTTCATCCCCTCAATTTATATTTCTCCCGCTCTCCTCTCCCGCCCTATACCACTAATCCGCATATCCGCTTCCTTATCATGTCCCCTCAATATAGCCGGGAAGAGCTGATGCCATCGCCAGTTTCTCCCACCCGAAATGATTCCTTGTAGTTCCAATAAACGTGAAATGGCCGCTTCAGAGGAGATGCCATCACAACTTTTCCATATTGCGTGCCTCGCCTCAAGGCCCCGCTCCTGTCTGCCTTCATCCTCTTTGGTTCCATCGCTTGATTGATGAACTTGGCATGTCCTAGTAATGGGCGACCGAGATGAACGCGTTCCGTGGAGCGGGATATGAGCTAGAGACCGGGGGGACCTTGTTCCGCCTATTTCTACATAAGAATCCCTTTTTCCTGGTTCCCGGGTCTAGATAGCATGGATATAAGGAGATATATATCTCTGCTTTCCCAATTCACTGAATCCAAGCTTAATTCCGCATTAATACTCACAGAAGGTCCTCCTCCACTTCTTCCCTCAAGTCTTCTCCATACATCGAACTCTAACTTCTCCAATCTGCGTGCTTCCTCTACCTAACATCCTCTCTCATCCATCAAGCATCTCACCAGAAAACATGTCCCTCCTCTCCCTCGTCCCTATCCTCCTCCTCCTCCTAACCCTCACAACCGCCCAAGACCCACCCCCAATCTTCCCAACCCTCGACTCCCTCAACATGCTAGGCACAGGCTGCCCCCTCGGCGGAGGCGGCATAGGTGCCGGCGCCGTAAACGGCACCCCCGTCTTCAAATTCACAATGTGGAACCTCGACCTCGCCGACCTCGACTCCGAAGACTCGCCCTCATCCGGAGAAGACCCCGACGAAGAAAACCGCCTGGCTAACTCGGTCGAAAAGTTTTGCGTTGAGGAGATGCAGTTGGGTGGGGGGCCGCCGGGGTATCGGATTCGTATCCCTGCCGTGACGATTAGTGGGGTCGCGGAGCTTGAGGAAGGGAGCGCGTTGAGGGTTGCTGTCGAGGCATCTTTGGGTGATATAGAAGGTGGTGTAAGTCGTGCAACCCCCAGCAATTGGAGAGTAAATAAGAAAGAGAAAAGAAAAGAGAACAGAGCCCGTCTTCAAAGCTAACATCAAAAACAGACCGGTGAAGTGACCATCCTCCCCGCGGACGTAACATCTTCCAATTTCACAGCCCAAGTCGAAACCTCCCCCGAGACCTGGTCCGAATGCATAGCCGACGACGGCGTCGTCCCCTTCATCCGCGTCAAGACCACCCTGACCCTCTACCGCGAGGGCGACGAGCCCACGGCCGGCACCGTCGGCTCGGACGACGAGTCGCTTGATGATGCGCTGAGCGTGCACTTCCAGGCGATTTGGGAGGAGTGCGAGTAGTGAATATCGATGAAAATTTCGGGTAATGCAAAGAAGGGAATGAACAGAGATGCAGAGTATGTCGGGTTCGGAGTTGGGAGTAGAACAATTAAACCTAAAACGACCCCAGAGATGCTGCGATATTATGTTTTGGCGGTGTCGCTGGGGATATGTGCAATACAGAACTCTTTCGGATACGAACGTAAACATCTCACCAACTTCAACACACCTCTCGAGATAAACACAGATGAACTATTGAAGTATATGTCATTCATCAACAGGTAGCAAAGGGGGATATAATGCTAAAAATACAACTGAAATCCGCTCAACATAGTCCCACAAGAATCAAAAATCCCATCCCCGTCCGATGTATCGTTAATAATAATAATAAAAAAAAAAAGATTTAAAGAGAGAAAATGAGGAATCGAGCCTCAAAGTAAATAACGAGAAAAGAATAGAGGACAGGAAGAGAGAGGTAGAGAGAGATAAGAAATACGACGGATGAGAGAAGGCGAGGGTTGAAGAGAGAAAAGAGATTCCCTTCTTTCCCACGTGGGAAGGTGTAATAACAGGATAAGAAAATTATGAACGTGGTATGTGTGTGTGTGTGTGTGGGTTGAAATGTTTCGTTTTCGCCATGCTTCCTGCTTTCCGTCCAACATGAAACTCTATAATTCACAGCGGCCACTGGAATGCCGAACCGTCCGAGTCGTCCTCCCAATTGTTCGGTGCGCTAAACGTGTATCTCGGCATCTGCGACGACGTGCAACCTCGGACGAATCCCTACTCTTCATCGAGGGCTCCCATCACTGCAGGCCTCGGGGTACTCTTCTTACCAATCTTCAACAAGCTCAGCCGCCTCCTGACGCTTCCCTTCTTGTGGATACCGACACCCTTGTCGCCGTCCTTATCGCCAATATCTAGACTCGAACGCCCGCGCGTCTCTGTCACCCAGTCACTGCTATGGTCTTTACCGCCGTTGGCGGAAGGCGGCCGGTGATTGTTGGCCCCTGGCACCTCAATTGGATGGGATCGGAAGAAGCTTCTTCGGTTCTGGGCATTGTTACCGCTTCCTCCACTAGTGGAACGATTCCTAGCGCTAGAAACGTCGCCATTGCTGCTCGCTTGCTGGTTCGCCTGTGACCGAGAATTTTGATGTTGGTGGTGTGACTGCTGGTGTTCTCCGTTGGGCCGACTACCCTGGTCCTTCCTCTTGCCGCCAAGGAAGCTCATTCTGGGTGCACGCCCGGCCTTAGCAGCATGCGCACTTGCCACCTCAATGCCACCCATGTCCTGAGACATGGTAGCCGTAATGCTCGACACGGGAGCCTTCTCCGTTAGGGGAGATAGTCGCCAGGCTGAAGGCGAAGAACCGGGATCCTGGGGAGGCTGGGGCATCATAAAGAGTTCTATCTCGGCAGCAAAGGTATTTTCAAAGTCTATCCACCAACAAGTTAGTATCGGGGTGCCACAGAAAATAAACGGACCAGGAATCATGAAACTTACACCTCTGCAGTTCCTCATGGTTCCTCGACAAGGCATCGATAGAACTCTTCGAAAAGGTCGCCAAACACTTCCTAAGAACAAAGGCATGATCCACCAAGGCCATCTTGATCGCGTTGTCTTCAGGTTCCAACTCCATAACCTCATCCTCCATATCAGCCACCGGAACAAACGCCCGATATCGCACGATGCTGTTCTCCGCCGCCGGGTTGACCGACGACGCCACCGTCTCAAAGAGGATTCGGGCGCTCTCGAGGTCGCCCTCGCTCACGCGCTTCTCCAGCGTGCTCATCTCCTGCGTCTTACGCGTGATTCGTTCAAGCGCCGTCTCCCGCGCGCTTAATTTAATCTCGTGCGTGCCGACAATTTCGCTTCGCCGAAGGATGGTGGGGAAAGGCTCGGCTGTAGTGTACACGAGCTTCTCGGCGTAATGTTCGGTGATGGGTCCGCTAGTACTACGCTTGATGGAGACGGAAAAGGTCTGGGGGTGGGTCGATAGGAGATAATCGCGAATGGGATGCGGGACTCTGGCTCTCTGGAAGACGTGGTGGCCGGTATTGCGATGAGGGGTAATCGAGGAGACGACCAAGTACTGGCCTTCGACCTCGTCAACATCGCCGTTCGTCACGATCTGGGCAGCCGGATACAGTTCTTGCATCCTATCCGTGAACGCAGACGTCCTCTCAGCAGGGCCTCCTTCGTAGACGAATTCTTTGTCGCGGAGACTGGTGGGGAACCCAAGGCCTTTGTACACAACTTTGTAATACTTGGGCACTAGCTTGTCGCTCTTAACGATTGTCTCATATATCTTGGCGATCGCCCGCTCGGTCCTTGCGAGCTTGGCGAAGTCGAACACGTTCGTTTCATACTGGACCTGAAGCTCTCGATAGGCCTCAAGAGCGCTGGTCCAGGCTTCGCCATCCTCGAAGTGCTTGATCATGTCGAAGTAGATGCGTTCTTTCCGCTCAAACTGGGACTGCAGGGGGAAGTCGGGGTCATAGAGAGGTGCCGCCTGCTTAATAGGGTCCCATTCGTAGAGATCCGCGTGCAACCTCAAAGCTAGACCTGCCTCCGCGTGGTTCCTTGCCTCAGCTTGTAGGGCGGCAAGTTGATGCACGTAGCGCACGAAAATCTCCTCCTTTCGCATATCTCGTAGGAACTCCATAAGCCTGAGACGGTTAATAAGGTGCGTAGCCTCATTTGTGCCGTCTCCGTTACGGACTGCGACGAGGAGATCGAGGAACTGGTCGACCGTGGACATCAGATCCTTTACGGCCTTGAGCAGCTCATCTTCAGGGTTCTCAGCGAGCGGTTCAAAACGGTCCAGAAGCTCTTGGACAAAGAGTTTCTGTAAAATGCTCTCGGTCAGGGGCTTCGTCTTGAAGAACTGGTCAAGACAGTCGATTATCCCCGTTTGGATCGCAGATAGATCCTCACTAATGGTCCATTCACTAACCATCATCGTCTGCAACACCTCGACCGCCATCTTGCGCAAACCGCCGTGGACACTCAGGCAAAGCTCAACGATTGGACCAACAAGAGAGGGTACGTATTGTACTTGGTATCCACCCATTTTTCCAAAAGGGAAGTACTCCCTCTCGTCTGCGCTCGTCTCCCAACCGATAGCACTCCAAGTTCGGCGTAAGAGCTCGGCGCCATGCTCACGCACGTCCCCAGCAATCTTCCAAACGGCCCTGCGTTTCTGCTCGGGGAACGTCTCTAGTGCAAGAGAGGAGCTGCCAACGAGCTTCAGCAGAGTTGAGAAGAACAGCTTCCAGAGCTCCGTGTTGAAATTTTCAGCCTCCTCCGGATCTGGTAAGAACGATTCGAGCATAATACCCGCCAGGTACTGAAGGGTCCGCATAGTGGACTTGTGGTGGTAGATGTGGATGCTCAACCACTCGGGTGGGAAGGCTTCACCTGACAGAATGCTCTTATGGACACGGAGCGTCTGTTCCATGAGGCTAGTAAGATCGCCATCCGCCAACTCTAGCTGCATCCCACCAGAGGGGGAGGTGGAGAGCGCTGACAAGACGGCCGACAATTCGATAAGGGCTTCATCGAATGATACGGGCTCGGGCAGGATCTTGTTGACAAATGGGTATGAGGTAGGGAAGAGGAGGGACAAGCGCGTCTTTGGCGTCCGGGGGGTGGCCTGAATCACGAGATAAGACTCGATGATCTTCGGGATGTAATCAGGGATCTCGTTGCCAACGTAGTCAATGTGGCTAGCGACGACCGAGCAGCAGAGTCTCACCTGGTCGCGCCACTGCTCTGTCACGTCATCGATATGACCCCAGTGAGGCGCGATCCATCGAACGGTATTAGCACTGAGCGCAGATCGCTGTTCAGGCTGTGAAAAGATCTCGAGCTTGGAGTAATTGATAATTAGGATCAGCTTGTATAGGACCAGTTTGCCCTTGACACCCGCACAGGAGTCCATGAAGTCAATAGCAATATGGAGAATCTCTTCCGTCGTCAAGAGGCCCGCCAGCTCTGGTAACCAGGTATGGAAGTGTTGCACGGCAAGTGTCTGACTACCAATGAGAGCCGGCGCCGGGTTTCGCATCATGGCATCGAGGGCCTTGAAGATGGTTCTGAGGTTCCTGGTAAAGCTGGGGGTGGTAGCCGTAATGCCCAAATGTGCTTCCTTCGCCTTTTGCTGGCCACGAGCATGGGTAATGAATTTTAGAACGTGTCTAACAACCTTGAACGTCGCTCGCAGTTTCCGGGATGTCTCGGGTTCGGTGGGCTTTTCAAGCAGCCTCGTGAACGACTGGACAAGGCAAGGTGTCGCGAAGGGGTAGTTAAACCTCGTTTCCGCATAATGGTCGACAATAGGCCCCAGATTGAACCGCCTATCGTGCACAATACCGAGAACCCTGACGAGGGCGGTAAACACAAGATCCTCGTACTCACCATTTCCGGAGTACTCGACCAGAACAGCAAACAAGGCATCGAGCACATCGTTGAGGAGCTTGACAATCTCGATTTCCGGCACAAAGATGAGCTGCTTAAGGATGGCGGGGATCTCGTCCCTCGACTCCTTCCACTTGAGTAGACCCAGGACGACTCTATCTTGGGAAAACCGGGTGCTACAGAGGTAGGTTTCGACACGGAGCGTGGCAATCGGGCCAGTGACTTCCACCTGTTCGTCCTTGCCTCGGGCACTCCAAGGCAGAGAGAGATAGCCTCCCTTCCCTGAAGGGCCAGGCTTAGGCGTGGAAGTGTGTTCGTCCACCTTGTACAGTAGGCAAGGATGAGGACCATCCCTCCGGAAAGCACGCTTATCCCAGAGAGGAATGTGTGCTACTGCGAACGGCGTATTCGGGACGTCAGACAAGAACATAACCACATGGGCATCGGGAACATCGTTCGGCTGAATTGATAGACGAATCGTCTGCTTCCATGCTTCTCCCCGTTCAACGGCAACGGACTTCCATGTTGTCAGGCCCTCTGTGTTAGACGAAGGGAATATGCAGTTTTCGATTCGCTCTCCAGACGACCGTCGTACTGAGAGAATCACCTGCAGGTTATTGCCTTGCATGGAGCTTGGAATCGAAGAAGGGCTACCGCCGAATCTTGACAACAGGTTCTGTCTCGCAAGAGAGGCACCATCGATCGTCAGGTAAATGTCGGATCGAGCCTTCGTCGGCGCTCCCGAGAAGCCCATTTTGTTCGTCTTGCGCACGCCGGCAAGCAGAGTTGGAGTGGATTTGATCAACGTGTCTGCGTCAGGGTGGTTGAAACCCTTCAAAATGAGCTGAATGCGCTCGGAGCGAGCAGATTTCTCGTACTGGCCAGGCTTGCTATCCATAAGCTCCCGAACGAGCGAATCCCAATCTTCGCCGCTTTCCAGCTTATCTTGGCTAGGACGCGCAACGGTGGTGGCGGCGGGGGATAAAATGCTGACGACTTGCTCGACCTCCTCCTCGTACTTGATAATCGCATTGAGGCGTAGAATACCGATCCCGATAGTCCGGGTAGCGCTAAAGGACGAGGCGCCATCAATAGATTTTTGGGCCTTGGAACCTGCGGTGCTCGGGGGGAAGCTGCCATCTTGGCTCTCCATGCCCGTCCTGGTTGGCCGTTGCTCGGGTTGCTCAGAAACAGTCTCCATCCTAGCGGTATTTTGACCCCGGGAGAACCCCGACCTGGACCCCTTATTCCACATGAGGCTCCGTCTCGAGGACTGCTTGTTCGAAGACGAGACTGGCGGCCTTGAAGAATCCTTCGAAAACGGTGTTTGGATACCAGGCCCGGAGCGCGATCCGGGATGAGCGGCGACAATGGGCTGCTTGGCGCGTACCTTGACTACGAGGAAGAGATCTGATTCGGCAGAGGGCACGTCGCCGATATCCTGAGCAGAGAGATCGGCGAAAAGTGTTTTCATCTGCGCATGGTTAGAGTTCGCCCCAATGAAGCCTCCCGAAGGGACCTTAACAGAAAAGGTCTCAGAGAGCGTCGATACGGTATCGCCCAATGGTTTTCCAACAAGGTACAGCTCGAGTGTGGTCTCATCGGCAGAGGCACCGGCAAATCCTTTGACATCAACCATGAGATGGTGTAACGCAGTCAGTTCGACGATGGGCTGCGGAGGTTCGTCGAGCAGGCTCATCATTGTCTGCAGCTTAGTGATTTCCACGACGGAGTCATCGCCTGTCAGTACCCGTCCACGTTGGGATGGGTCTCGCACGATAACCTCTCCACCGCAGAGTTTGTTGACCTTGACGAGGTCCCAGACAGTCTTTTCGCGTAAGCGCTCGTACTCATGCGCAGTCAAAACATTGTGGAGAAATTGCTGCCGGGCAAAATACAGGGAGTTTATCAAGTGGGATAGTTTGTCGAGCTTGGAGTACTGGCGGGTCAGGAGAAGTTCGTGGAGGTTGGTCGAGTGCCATTCGCGCAGGCAAGATGCGATTTCGTCGATTAGGGGCTCGTGAGCAGAAGTCGGGCTTTCGTCGCCAACTTTCAACATGGGCACAGGAGCGGGAGGTGGGGGCTCGTTGGGGTCCCGGTGGACAGGTATGGACAGAGAGGCCCCCGTCGTACTATTCGGTGGATTCCGTTGAGATAAGAAGCTTAATCTGGGGGCGCCAGACCTAGCTTCAAAAGAGTTCTGCCTGTCGACGCCCCTCCGCTTCCTGCGATCGGCATTGGGAGCTAGCCCGCTCTTTGCGGAATCACTCCCACCGTTCACCGCCCCCCTCGAGGTATCACCTTCACTCGCATCCTCGTCCTCGTCGCCTTCGTCTGGCTCACCGAGCATCTCTCTCACTTCAACGCAGCTTCGGGGAAAGATACCGCTAAAAACTCTCGCTTCGAGGGTCTGGCCCTTCACCGAAGTGAGACCGGCAAGCAGACTTGGGGGCGCGACGAGGTAGCCGCGTAGCCAGTTGCCGTCTGACGTTTCTTCTATAATATAGAGCTCATCTCCGATTTCAAGTGGTAGGTCGGCTGGGGTGACGGCAGTAAAGGGATAGGTCGCGACGGCAAAGGCGATACGGGGTAGTGGTTGCCACGGCATTTGTCTGGTGGGCTCACTCGAGGTGAGAGCTCGTCCTCGCCAATTCGGATGAGCTGATGTAGGTACGACACAAAAACTGATGAACTCGACAATACGGTTTGTTCTCTAATGCAGTGACTCTACGATCTCCTAACAACAGAAGGCCGAGGGCTGGGGGAAAGGAGGTGATGAAACCCTCACTCGCAGACCTAGCAGACGGTGATGTTTTGGTCGCGAGCTAGGACCGAACAATTCATGTGGCCCAATAGGACATTGGTCAGATTCCGTATCGGTTAGATATCGACTGCTCGTCGTAGAAGATATCGATAATCGGCGATCGGAAGGAGGGTGGTTGTTTCGAGGAACGTTTCGAAATTTCGACGCAGTGACGGCCCGAGAGAGGAATGTAATGAGGACAGGCACTGCGGCAGGGTCGAGAAGAGAGCAGTGGCACCTGATTCCTGGATTCGAAGGGTAGAAGAAATACGGCGTAAGAGATGGAATTAACAAAAATATTGGAACTTGGTAATAGAACGAGAGAATGGTCTAGAATGAATGAATTAGTATAATCGTAGTAGGAAGAGGACAAAGTCGAGGGTTGAAAGAGCTCGCTTCCAGTTTGCGACGATGAATTGAGGAGGCGGTTCTTTCCTCACTTTTTTTTCCTCTTCTCAAAATGTTGCTCGCCCTTGCTTTTCGTCTGTTTATCGCTCCTTCTCCTTTTTTGGGCGGTGGGTGGAAACAAGCGGGAAGGAGCTAGGGAGGGGTCGTTGTTGCTGGATTAGGGAGGTGGGCTGGCTTTAGCGGGTGACTTTGTGGGTGACTTGAGAGGGCGGGTGCAAGAAGTAGAGTACAAATGTCCCTCGATTGGGGGGCGGGCTGACCAGCCGCAGCAGCACTTGACGACTCTTCCAGTGGAGGGTTGGGATATTACAGAACATACAGTGGTGTAGTCCATCACGGAATGTATGGACTGTGCTGCTACTTTGTATGGAGACGACCAAGGACCGTTTGCTCAGGGTCTGGCGGTACTATCCTATCGGAAAGGCACACCATCTCTTGTGCGATCCGACATGCACGAATTAGGGATCATACCAGACCTCCGATTGTACGATCCGCATGGTTCAACGTCTCGCGGACTCGAACTAACAAAGGCAGCTAAAAGTCATGCTTTCTGCAAGCCACGAAGCTAATTCTGATGCAGTCCATTGTCGTTCAGGAACACAGGCACCGACGATGCCCAATGTTCAATGTTGGATTCGGCAACTCCACACCAGTGCAACCTGCGAATCATGCAAGCTCTTGGAGGGGGAAGAAGGACGTTGATCCATCAATCAGGGAGCCTCGAACATTCGCTGTCACTGTCACGGTACGTGGGTACTTCAAGATCAAAAGCCAGGCTTGTTTAAGTCTCTCTGTCTTGTTTCAACGTGTCATCGTTTCATCTTCAATGTTATTTTAAGTCCCGAGACAGGTTTCCACCTCGGAAGCTTCGATTCACCAGAATGGCTAACAAGTGCATTACAATAATTTACCAACTCACGAAGAAATCGGGTCTCTAGAATCCCGGCTCAGAGTTCCGCTGGTTTTTCAAACATCTCAAACCGAAGCTCACTGAGAGCAAGGGTTTCTCACTAATTAAGTCCGGGTCTCATCTCTCCCGTTACCGTTACCGCAGGAAGGGCGAAGTACCTTTTTGGTTAGACTTGGTTCTCCAGATGAAGGCTGGAGGCTTAGGAACCACGGTCAGATCTCATATCACCTTCTCCGCTAATAAACCCTGCCGGGCCTCACCTATAAGACGGCTTCCGTTCCTCTCGTCCAGCGAACCAGCGCTCAGACCCCTGAAGAATGCAGCCCACGCTCCAGAGTATCACCGCACTCACCGCACGGATCCCTCACGTCAATATGAAAAAAGCGTAGCATCATGCACAAAGTCAAGGACGGCGAACTGGAACAGTGCGCACAGTCGATCTCCCTCTGCTGCAAGCCACACCCTTTTTGATCCAGCATCCCATTTTCCTCGTCGATGCTCATCACGATAAAGTCGCGGGAAAGTGACAACATCGAATGTAAATCCTTCCTACCCCCGGCAAGGCTGGGAAGGGATTTAAACGCGGTTGGGTATGTACTCTCTCAATGTTTCATCAAAAAGAACATATTGATTGTCGAACTTGCCGCTCTGGGTGTTCGGTAGTGGCTGGCAAACGCGCAGGATCTCAGAAAAGCCGACTTGTCAATTGGAAAAGGGCTCGAATCGACCATGCTGGAGCAATATCGTGCCGTTTACAACCCACGCGTGGCAGGGAATTACGGCACACGCCTTATTCGATGGTATTATCAAGGACGGAACACTTTTTTGAAGCAAACACTTTAGCAATAGTCGTTTGCTCGTTTCGTCTCGTTTGCCAAAGATTTATTTTTCTATACCAAGGCGAGTTGTACTTTGAAGAGGTTGCTCCCTTTTCCTCAACACGCCAGAGGCCCGATGCCCAATCGGTCGATATTCGCGCAAAAACGAGCCACCACGCTGATCACCAAAGAGGCTCCACAACACAGGTGCCTCGACGAATATTGTAGTGTCGTATAGTCCGAAGTACGTATAACAAGTCAATCCGACCTATATTATATGTGTTCTGCAGTTGGCTCGCTGGAGAATAAGCATTGTCTTCTTCCGAAGTATGGCGACGACTCTTACATCTGTCTTGCATCTATTCCTTCGACAGCGGACTGATATTTTTAACCAGTGCGCCACAGATCAAGTTTAGAATGTCAAATCATGGAGAGAAAACCCCAACAAGAACAGTGAGATGGATCAATTGATGTCTAATTCTAAACCCGCTCCCGGTAGGTTAAAATAACAATTTTCCCACCAAGCAGCAATGATATTCCTTTCGTACGATGCAAAGGAAACCGCGATTTTCAACGGAGTCCCAGCATGGCGGGTGAGGCTCGTCGGATATCCAGCCACTGCCAGTTTGTGGCGGACGAGTCTTTCCCTTCCCTGCCACGCCAACGACCTGATCGCCAGCAGCCTTAATCTTTTTTTCCCCACCAGCCCCGATGAGTTCCGAGTTTGGAGACGGATGCTTGCATCTCTCCGAGAGGGCGAATTTGCTATCCGAAGGTACCTGGAACGGCATTGAGTTGTCCATGTCGTTCAACAATTCCCTCCTTGCCCAGACCTGGCGGATCTCTCCAACGTAGTCCGGGCCTCTGTTTGTAGGCACTGGTCCCTCAGAGGAATGCCACTTCCAAGAATCTGCATGACAATTTGATCCTGATGCAACACCAGCTTCATTGGACTCGCATCAATGATGTCGCAACCAATGCCTGCTTGTCAAGTATGCCCTCAGTTGATTGAGAGGTTGCATTTATATGACCAGGAATTGCGACCGTCGTGATGATGTTAAGGACAGTCTTACAGATCACTGCAACAGCCAGTTTGAGGTTGGTTGTTCATTTGTCAACCAGATTTGTCTGAGAGTGAATAGGCTTAGTCATGTTGCTTCAGTTCGTAGATTATATTTAGGCGTCTGGTGTGACCCCGCCTCAGAGGGCATCAATGGATCAAATGGTGGCTACAACTAACTTCCAGGGATCCTTCCAGCACTCACTTCAAGCACCTACTTACTCCAACTTCAACTTTGAGCACACTCTTCAAGCACACTCTTCGAGTGCCTTCTCCGAGCACCTTCTTCGAGCTCTTGATCCTTCATTCTTTTTTTTTTTTTGAGCCCGATACAATACAAATGACTTCCTTAAATCCCAAACCCGCTCCACCGCCGCCACCGGTTTGTTCCAGATATTCTGCCGAGTGGGACGCCAATGAAAAAAGAGCATCAAATAATGGCCGTGGCACCGATGATGCCTTTCGAGTCACCAAGATCCTAGAAGAATCCGGTATCCCCTGCTGTCTTGTTGGTGTATCCGCGCTCATATTTTATGGTGCTGGTCGAGTACGACCGGTATGCTACCTAAAGTCTTCTCCTAGTCTGTCATATGAGAGGCCTGCTAATCGATCCATTTGAGTTCTTAGGACTGGGAAATATGTGTTCCAACAGAGCTCGTCGATAAAGCAGCACGTCTATTACAGTCGGAGCCGTTTTCATCAGACTACTGCGTCCTGGAGCCCTGGCCCTATCCTAGCTTATCTCTTTTACATTCCTATAACCGCTTCAAAGACAAAGAGACAGACTTCTCTTTTGTCCTCGTACCCGCAAGGGATGTTCATATAGTTTGCGAGCCTTCTAATATCACCCTAAGTCTGCGAGGTCTGCCCTACCCTAAGCTTGATGTCTTCATCCAGAGTTGCTTGGACACACGCAATCTCCTCCAGCTCTGCGATGTTGTCGATGGGACTAATCTGCCAGAACAATGGGGAGAAGAGAATCTCCAACTCGACGGGTTCAACGATGTAGAGTGGGCGAGAGATGTAAACCGCCGAGGCCGGGAATATGCCGATGGGAAGTTCGCCGACTGGGCGCCCTTTGCTGATGGTGGCCAGATGAGTAGGCGAGAGATGTGGCAGTCCATGGTACGCACAAAACAGGATAGGCTCGACTGGACAAAGCCAAGTCATATTTTCATCACCCAATACCGCATTGTAGACGAGCCAGGTCCATGGACAGTGCTTTCTGACATGTACTAGGGTTGAGATAGGTAACAACAGGACAAGATGTCAGATCCCAGCCTCCCAGAATCAGAACCAGCAAAGACTGAAGCACATAATGAGCTTGAAGTATGTTATCTTTTGTGTTTCTGTGTTGGTTGGGGAGTAAGGTTGGCCACGTGCCTGTGTTGCCTCCGGGGAGTTGACGTTGCCGCTCCTTCCTCGTGAGTTGTGTGAACAACTACCGTTATTATTATTACAGCATCATGATGGGGAAACTGCTAGGGAGAGGGGGTGATAGCCAAGATTCGGGGTCTTTCCACTGGCGATCAACGATATCACAAGCAGATCTTCTTGTCAGATAGAGCTATACCTATACAGCAAAGTGTTTCTCATCAACTCATACCTAGCCCATTTAACCCAGAGAAGAAAAAAAAAGGGGGACGAAAGGAGAGGACAAAAAGAAAATTACAAAACTCCCAGCCATGGTATCGTATCATCAACACACTTGAAAAGGCAAACAAAACATGCTCCACGACTACCACCTGGCCCATACCCCGAAATACACACATACAAACGACGCAGAACCATTATTTTTTCCCAGGCCATGCCATGCGAATAAAAGTCTTTTGTACACTTGAACAAATATAGACTTGAAACCAGAAACTCGAAAAAAAAGCAAAAGAAACAAAAAAAGGACATACTCTCAAGGCTACAACAGGATATCATTACTATGTATAGTGAAGAGAAAGTGGAGAGAAAACGACAGAAAGGGGGGAAAAAAAAGATAACAAGAAAGAACAATAAGACCCCATCCTCTTTTTACACGCCAGTAAAAGGCCACGTTTCCGGCACGTTCAAGTTGAAGAAATCACCAAGGAACTGCTCCGGGAAGGGCTGGAAATCGAAATTAGTAGGAAACGATTGCATCTATTCCGCAGTTAGCAGTCGTTTCAGTGGTTAAGAAGGGTATGGGCGGGGAAAGCCCTACAGGAAAGTCTGGTGTCATCATCATTCCAGGCGTTGAGGGCCCGACAAGGCCAGCCCGCGAAGCCATAGATGTTGGCGTTTGGAAAGTCATAACCGGTGGCTAGATACATAATTCGAAATTAGCGAAAAGGCCCGTCACATTTACTCCTCCCAGGGGTAGCCGAGGCAGAGCAGAGGAGAATAAAGAAGAAAATCCTTACACTAGGGCCCATTGACCCGGAACTCATCGATCGCTCAAGATCATCAGGAGAATGCAACTGTCGAACTTGACTCAGCCGATCTTGCAAATTCTTCAGTTTTTCGATGGCGGACGCCTTGGCGTCGGCAGCCGACTTGAGGTTGAGATGCGCCTGCAAAAGCCCGAGGGCTCCGTAGAGGAACACGAATCCCCAAGGTTCGTAGTTACCAGACCTCAGCAGGCGGTCTTCTTTCATTGCTATGCATTTCTCAATCAGCTCAACGGTATGTCGTGCGTTAATCATAATCATATTCGTCGATCCTATTTGGTATTTAGTTTCTCGCGTTAGTTCGGATTGCACCTCCGCTTCGAGTCCATGTGGTTGCGGATCGGAATGTAATTAGCATACCTTGTGGTTGGAGCATGGTAACGCTGCACAGCTTGGTAGCAGTGGTGAGCGTGTCCTCCCGCATAAAGTTCAACGCCTGAATCCCCTGCTCGTAGAGCTTGTCGTGCAGCAAAACGATATCTCGCGCAGCATTATAAGACACATTCTCCGAGTACTGATACCTCGTACCGTCGCTCCCCGGCTTCACATACTGCTGGTGCATCGGCAGGATATACTGTCTCAGCTGGATATGCAACAAAGTGTACGCGAGTATCGGCTTCTTTGAGCCGTGAGTCCCGCTGGAATTCTGATCCCACGAGGGAAGGGCGTCAATCTCCCGCATCAAATCGTTTGTGTATCGGACAATGTCATCGTAATCCGAGTGGCCCGGAGGACCGTAGAGAAAGCGGCTCAGCTCGAGCCGCAAGGGAAGGCTCTGTCGTGAGATGTGCTGGTAGGACGAAAAGGTATATTCATCCGGAGGGCGAGAGGGGGGGATCTCGCCCGACTCCTCGTTAAACTCGTTATCGTCGAGGTTCGCGGGCGCCGCGACATCGTAGTGGATCTGGCTGGTCAATGTCGGCAGGCCGAAGTCAAACGAGGCCTGCATATCGAGCTCCTGGACAGTCGCCCAGATGCGGCGTCTCATCTCTTGATTGTAGGCCGACATTTTTCCAGCCATGTGGCGGGTGTCGCGGTGAAGACCGAGCGAGATGCCGTCCTGGATAAGAGCGCCTGCTCCGGTCCAGAACCTCTTCTTCTTGATCGTGTTCACCCGCTTACCCAGGTAGAGGAGACAAGCTATTTGGTAGTGGATCAGTTTGCGATGTTTCTGGCTCTGACGGGCCAGCCAGTCGTCGACGGCTGTCACCCACTTCACGGCCGAGCTATGGTTATCAGACATCATGCCGATAAACTTGATGGTCGGATGAGAGTAAAGACAGCATGATATCGACATGATGGATAGCACTAGTGCCGTGAAGGCGGCGCGCCTCGCGCCCGGTGGCCGGCTCTCCGGAGGATCCCAGAACTTGGCATAGTCCCTGCGGAACGTTGGGATGTGAATAATTCGATGCAGCTGCTCAAAGATATCGAGGTAGACGGTGACAAGCGAATCGGATTCCTCCTTAGTTGGCAAAAGGGATTCCAGCAAAAGGTCCGGCTCGAGGGCGAGTTTCTCCCGCACCTCGGTTCGCATCTTCCTATCCTTGCCCTTGCGATCATGAAGCTTCACCGACCTCAGCAGCTCATCGGCTGTTTCCTTCATGAAGGGCGATAAGCCCGTCAGCTCCGCCATGGCCATCGCAGCACTATGAGGGCCTAAGAATCGCGTCCGGAACTCCTTGAACCTCACGAACCGAAGCTCGCCCTTTTCGGCGCCAAAGGGTAGATTCTGGGCGCTGTTGCGGGCCTCCTCGACCGCTCCCTCTTGATCGCCGGCCTGGGTAGACGGCGATGTCGTGGCCACGGGGGTGCTGCCGTCCAGGGATCCTCTATGTCGGGACATTTCCTTTTTCAGCTGCACAATCTCATGCTCCAGCTTTCGAATCCTCTCATGATCCCTCTCGCGAATGGAGGACTGAGTGGTGTCCAGACGTCGAAAGTCTGGCGGCAGAGAATTATAGTCCGACGCAGCATTGATGACCTTGCCGGACCTCGTCTCATACTGGCACCGACCCGGCGTCTCGCTCCTAATGCATCGATCGCATGGCAGCGCTCGATTGCAGGATAACTTCCGGCGCCTGCACTCGAGGCAGCTCAACCTAACGCGCTGCCGCTTCCTCGACGGTTTCGCCGGGTCGTTTTCACCATCGCCGGCCCTATCCCCGTCGTGGTCGCCGCCGGCCCCGTCCTCATCCATACCCATCGTCACCGTTTTGGAAGACGCCTCCGGGCTGCCGGGCGGCTCTTGACTTTTTATCCCCGGACTCATGGTTTAAATGAATTCAAACAAAGCAACAAAAAAGCAACAGACAAAAACTAAACAAAAAAATCGCACGTCAAAGCTGGTCGTCAGAGCCAGCTCTGCTCATGGGTTGGGTTTGACCAACAAGGCTGAGAGAGAATGGCGGAATGTCAGCAACCTCTTTGGCCCTTCCGCCGCCCGTAGCCGAATGCCGAAGACCGATTGAGCCCCCCTCGGTGGTCGAATCAATGGAGCAGAATCTCAAAAGGTCCCGTCCCTCGGGGATCGGAGCACGCAAGAAGATATCGGGGGAGGGAAAAAAAAACAATCAAAAAGGGCCGGAATGAATAGCGTTATTGCCGGGTTTGTTTTTTCTCTCTTCAACTTTCCCCCTCAAAAGAACGGCTCCTTCAGAAAAATTGTCAAGGCGGGAGGGATTTTTCTGCTTAATTGCCGGGTGGTATGTTGCGCCGCGCTTTGAATTTTTTCGAGTCTCGCCACCAGGCGATCGTTCCCTTCGCCTCGTTGACAAAGTGAGTGATCTAGGCTGAGAACCCCATTGAGAAGCGAGAGGGCGCATGTGAGTGTTGAGTGATGCTGGGTGTGAAGACTTGGCAAGAGTCGCCGTCTGCCAGGATGGACATGGACCTTGAGGTTTACCCCAACCTGTTCGGTGAGAGTGAGTGAGCCGGACGCTGGAACTTGCCGAGCCCCATCAAAGTTCAACGTCAAATGAGGAGGAGCCAAGGGAGGCAAAGCCGAACGAGGAATGGTGTGATTGGCAGGTGTTACCAATTGGAAATAAGACGCTTGGACGGTTTGAGCCAACCGTGTCGAGACGGTTTGTAGGACCCTCAGCACTAGCCTTGTTGGTGTGTTTGTAGTCGGGCTTGGATCGCTGGGGAGAGTGAGAGTGAATATCAAGGATACCAATACAGATCAGTTTGTCCCCGGAGACCGAGGCCGTAGATGCTGACCAGCGAGACGGCAGATGAGTCGGATGACGTTCAGGAAAACGATGACAAGATTGAGGAGGACAGAGTGTCCACGGAAGACCATTTGGGTGGACGAGTGGATAAGTTTTCGGAAACCGAGGATAACTAGCTCACTAGTCCGATGCTATGCGAACGGCACAATGAGAATTGCTGATGTGAGTGTTGATCCATTGTTACATCCTCACCAGACGCTTAGAGTCTTAGTTCAGGGGCTCAAGTCTCCATTTCTAAACTCTAAATGCTTGTACGCTCCGATATGTGGGCTGCGTCGTACGAAGTGAGCGATAAACTTTTGTTTGACTGGCGTCAATTGGCATCTACTTTTGACCTCGGCACTTGACGTTCAAAATGAAGGGTATGCAAAGAACATTGAAGTCTCAGGCATAGGCCCCGAATATGAATATTTCTATAAACCCCATGGCGCCTCATTAGGACTTGTGTGTTTTCGTGTGTAGTACAGTTAGTACAGGCGTTCTGGATGGCTTCAACATAAGGCATCCGTTGGTATTTTGGTATCAGGTTTGAGTCCTTTCTAAGATAGATACCGATTTCGTAACCATCAATGAAACATAAAACATCTCTCGCAAGCGTTCAAATTAATCCACAATAATTGCTACAAGGAACGAGGACGTGTGTCTGCATGCCACTCGACAACGTGGTCGGGAGCGACGGGTGGTCGATATGCCGGATTCGACTGATGATGTGCAGAGCGCAGAGCGCTTGGCCGCACTGAAGGAGAGGGTTAAACAAACTGTCGCTTGAGATCGGTCCACCGGCGAGTAAGTGCTTCGTGCTGAGAGTTTATCTACAGACATACAAACATTAGCCAACAATTCTTGGTAGACGCCCCGAACGGCAGTTCGCTGATAAGATGGATGGTTAGGTGACAGAGGGATAACAGCACAACATACCTCGGCATATTGCATCTTCGTCTGCACAAGCTGCTCCTCAAGGTTGGTCAACTCCTGCTCGAGCCGCTGATTCTCGTCGTGGACCTTTTGGTTCCTCTTCATCAAGTCGTCCCTCTCCAGCTGCCACGCCTGCTCAATCTCCTCTGGCTGCTTTTCAATGACAACGCGGAGCTCCCTGACCTGGCCCTTGAGGCTCTCGTTTTCATCCTTGAGCTCCTCGTTTTCAACCTTCGTATGGACCAACTCGGTGGCCATGGCCGCCTGCTCCGTGTCGGCGGCCTCGAGGCGCTCCTCGAGCTTCCGCAGCTTGATGGCAAGGCTCGCGCTCGTCGTCCTCAGGTTGTCGAGTTCGGACTCGCGATCCTTTTCCGCTTTGGTCTTCTCCTCCCACTCAACGGTGTAGCTCTTTAGAAGTTCCGGCGTCAGCTTGACCTCGCACGCGTCCCGCACGAGCTGGTCAGCCCTATACACTTCCTTGTCCAGGTTCGAGCTGGAGCTGCCAAAGAAGCCATTCTCGAGAATGCTGCCCGCACTCGGGTCCTTGTCTATATACACGTCGAACAGTTTGTCCTTGAGGAAGGTTGTGAGGTGCTGCATATCCGAGATCGCAAGCAAGGCCGTCGCATTCTTTCGCATTAGGACTACACCGAACCGTAAAATGGCGGAAAGGCCTTCGGACAAGATCAAGTCGTAGATTCGAAGAACTAGTTGCAATGGGAAGCGGTAGGCGAATAATGTGAGGAACCATTGCGTCGCGTAGAGATGGGGGGAGATGTTTCGGCGGCGGAGGTGGCAATATAGGGCGGGTTCGAGATCTTCAAGTAAGCGTTCGAATTGATATAGGCGGAGGTGGAGTCCGGGCATATCCTGGACGAAGAGGTCTCGTAGGTTATAGTGGTTCATCAGGCGCACTAGGAGGGTAAAAGCTTCTTCTTCGGGCATCTACATGGCGAGTTGTCGTTAGTTATGCACAAATCAAAAGGAGTACTCGGGGCCGGGGAAAACAAATCGACTCTGGCAGGCCTCAAGCCTACTTACATTGAAGAGGATAGGCATGACCAGGAAATTCATGCCTTGAGCGTAACCCACGCCCTCATCGAAGAGAGCATACGCCTTGCAGACTCCAAAGAGTCCCTCTTGAAGCCCAGCCGCGGCGGCATACTTGGAATAGCTTGTCCTCGCACCCAAGTCTCGGCGGATCGTCTTTTCCAGCTTCTGAAGCATCGCGGCATCCTCTTTTTCCTTCTTCTTCCTCTCGGCCTCGGTGAGGAACTTCTCGCTAGGGGTTCGTGGAGAGGGGGTTCCGTTGGCTCCAGTGTGGTCGGAGTGGATGGAGGATGCCGACGAACTAACTGCATCGTTCTGCACCGCGAGAGAGCCGTTCGTCGTCGCGCTCGCAGAGGTACTATTGCTGTTTCGGTCCTTTAGCTTCTCATTGCCGCGCGTGACAAGCTCCTTGTAGACCTGCTCGAGCTCTTCGTTCTTGCTCTGCGCTAGCACCTGCCACACGACCCCGCGGATGGCGCTGGGAATACCAGTCGCGATAGCTCTATTGAGTTCGTCTGCGCTAGACCTCGCCACGGCCGCTGGACCTTCGTAAACGACGGATTGCCAGAGGTCCCAGTCGACGTCTGCTTCCGCAATTGCTGAGGGGCCGGCTGAGACCCCCGATGCAGTGCCAGGCGCAAGGTGCTTGTCCGCCGACTCGTTGCTCTTTACGCTGGCAGGCTTATGTATGGCGGGTGTGATGGGGACAGCGCCGGTTTTGTCATCATCACCAGTGGGCACTGTAACCCCGGCCTCCTCTCTCATTCGTACCAGCTTGAAGCGATCCTTCAAACTGTTGGCATTGGTCGTACCATTGGCCGAGGTCCCCTCCTCGTCCAACTTGCCCAGCATCATTTCCGGGTTGCTTGTGAGAGTCGCGATGGAGCTAGCTGTATTCCGCCTAGGCGACACCTGGGGGGCAGGAGGAGATGTGTTGCCGTCCTTATGCGTCGAGTTCCGAGACAGCCAGGAGAAAGGACTTGTGAGTTTTCGGGTAGGGGGGGCGGGAGCGCTGATATGACTGGTTGATAGGGTGGAAGGCGCTGGCGGTGACGGGATAGGGCTTCGCGATGCGGAATCTGCAGAGGGGGACCAGGGCATAGACGGAAGTGCGTTCGTGATGCTGCTTAGCGAGAGAGTCTTGGACGCCTCCTTGGAGATGTGGCTCTTGGACGTGGCGGTTTCTATTCACGGGACGATCAGTCAATGCACATGGATAATCAATTTATGCTGCGCCCCGAACCCGACGAACCTTGTTTTTGTGGGGGTGTCAAATCGTCGTCTAGATTGACATTCTCTAGGTTGGACGTATCGGATAGGTGGCTGGATTGAACAGAGTTGCGGTGCTTCTCCTGTGCTGACTCGTTCTCGGGAGTGGCTGCACTGTCGTCAATTTGGCCGGGGGGTAGAACCGCAGCCGGAGCAGATTCCTGTTCTTGAGTGCTCTTTTCTTGGGAATCGGGCAGGGGCGGCTTCTGTGTCTGCGAGGGAGATCGGTTCGTCAATGATCGAGCTGAGGCCGTTTCGGGCACATCCTCATGGAATTCCTGTACAACGAAAAGAAAACGCCAAATGTCAGCTCGAGATATCCACGGGTAAGCACAGTTGAGCGCGTGGGGAGGCAACATTGCATAGGTAGCGAGTGATCGCTGGGGAGACACAAAAAGGGGATCGGCAGCCATGGCCATCTCATACCTGCTTCTCAACAGCATCTTCCATGCTCTCAGAAGACGAGTCGTCTCGCCTGGAGACTGGAGAGACGACTTCCTCCAGCTGGGACATTGCGAGGTCGGTGATTCTGCGTCGAGGATCCTGCTAGCTGGCTTGGGAGTATGGTAGAAGGATTGTCGTCGTCGTTGGTTGCGTAGAGCTTCCAGGTAGTCTTTTTCTAGACTAAACAGCAGCCATGGAGGGTGGAAGACAAAGGATGGAAATGGCTGGATCAGGATTCCAGTTGTTGGTAGGTCGAGGCCCAAGAAAGAAGATGCGGTTGGTAACAACAATGGACGAGTAAACGAGAGGCGGGGCCACGAGTTGAAAGGATAGTTGAAAATGCAGTGCTCCTTTTTGCCCTCGACAGGGTAAATCAGTAGGGAAAGCGCAAAAGTGTCCAGATCCAGAGAGAAAGGAGGGTATTATAGAGAGGAATGGATATTGAATGCATCAACCAAATTTATCGCGTGTCAGTCAATCCACATGTCGACCCAGTGAGAGGAAGTGCAAGTAGCGATACTGGAAGGAGCAGGAACAGGGGCTATACAAGCAGAGAGCACCAGACGTCTGTCTCTGTCCCAGACAAAGTGTACATCGATGATGTAGAGATGCCGGGCGGCAGAGATAGGAGGACGAAGTCAAAGTACTTCGCATAATGTGCAGAGTCCCTCCGAGTCTATTACGAAAATCAAGCAATTGGTGCAGAGAAGCTAGAATGGATGTACTTGTACCTATGATTGATGGTTGAGCTGGTTGTGGAGCAGAGCAAAATGACACCAGCGTCTCAGAGTGGTGGCGCCAATTGTCCCAGCCTCTAGGGCGCCTTCCCGCCTGCAGTAGCCTGCACTCAGTCTCTGAGTAGCGCCAAATCCAGCAGGCGACTTTCACTTTCTCCTTATCCCAAGGGAAAAGGGGCGAATCCAGGGGAAGGTGGAGAGCAAAAATCATTGAGCTTGATTACTTCATGAGCAGGGCTGCAAGTCCTCACAAAGCAAAGACGAATACCGACGATCAATTTAGATTTTTTTGCCTCGCAAAGGACTCCTTGGTCTGTCGAGAACACCTGGTTCTTCTCGACTCTGTCCTTGGCAATAGAGGTCATTCATCGATGCCGCTGATGGCTGCCAGACTTCATCCGCACTGAGAATAGCTACTGTTTCTTAATCTATGTCCATCTTGATATTTATGCTCTAGCGGTCCCCCCATCTTCGTTTCGAGGCATTTGTCGCCCATCATCAGTTTGCTAGGTTAGGGTGAATCACCCATCATCCATCATCCAGCGTCTCTCAAGTGGCGTAATGAGATCTCGTATTTAATGACCACGACAAGTGCGACCATCGACACACTAGGGGAAACCTTCTTTTCTACATTACGAGATATTCACCTTTGCATGAATCTGATCTCGGAGGCTGTCCCTCAGATTCGTCCATGCGATAGTGACCTCGCATCGTGATGACACCACCTTCTGGTTACGACTGGATCATACGTAGTATAGGTATCCAAGTGCTGGAAATTAGCATTTCATTCATCTTGATATGCTCAATGTCCGTGTAGTGGTGGTGGGATGCGGGGTCCTTGCAGCGATGACTGGCATTGGAGGACTGTTTGCACATCTTCGTGCGCCACGCCCGAACCAGAACATCCAATGACACCCTCCTTCGCAGCAAATGACGAATCAGATCGCCTTGCAAACGTGGCTTCTTAACTTACCAAGTACGAAGTAAGTTCTGGTTTCGCATTTGATCCTAGTAACCTTCCAGGCACATAAAGATTTCTAGGAAACGAAGGTAATCCTGGCTGGTGATGCTTTCGCCATTATAAGACTGGGCAACGGGCTCCCCAGAATCATTACTCGTTTTATTCTCACCGAAACGCGATAAACAATAACCTCTAGCAAACAGCCTCCCGACATAATAGTAACGTCCGTTATCCCACTCGAAGTCGTAAATGTCCCGGTTGACTTCGACCATCATCCTTTCCCTTTCGAACCGGAGTTGAGACCGCAGCTCTGCAGCAGGCTCCAAACTCAGCAAATGCCCGCCGCTGTAAGCTTCCCAAGCAATCTTCTCAATGAGCTCCACCGGAAACCCTTTACTCGCCAAAAACTGCCAGGGAAACACGTCTCGCAACCACCAGTCTCAGTTCCGAGGAACGTCCCGTTTTGTCGAGGTGATGCCGTCGTAGTTCGGGCCCGCCAGGCAGACCGTAAGCAACCTGACATGTCCTAGTTTTAATGTGTCTTGGAGTCTGAAAGGGTATATGCGGTATTGCAACGTGTTGGGAAAGGCGATGAGCCTCTCTTCAGACTCGGATACAGATCCAAGATCTTGCAGGTGTGAGACGTTTGCGCGGGCTATCCCCACGCGATGGGGACTACGGGGAGAATCCTCATCCTCGTCATCAGTAAAAACCTCATAAAGGGTATCTTCTTGGCCAGCAAGATACTCGTCGGTTTTGAAATCAACGTCGAAAACAGACGCTAGCCAATCAGCATTACTGGGATAGCCTTCCGTGTAATCATACATCTCCATGGCGAACGCGGCCGATGTGCGGAAGGAAAGACGTACTGGGCCCGCTATGTTCGTGATATCGAAGGCGAGAACCGAAGTAGCAACAACAATATGCTCGTTTAGCATGCTGTCAACCCTCAATTGACTTCCAATGTAATTTGGGTCGCCTGGCGTGAGATTGATGCTCTGGATTTTGACGTAAACTTGAAGGCCACTGTCGCTCAAGTCTTGTTGAAGCTGCAGCTCGCGATAAGCGATGTCGGGAGAGGTGACGGGGTATCGACTATCCCAGCCCTCACATCCAGCCCGTATGGCCCATAATTCATGCTCAGGTTCTTCGCAGGGTGTCAAAGGCTTGGATTCCTAACAGACTAGGCAGTTTGAGTCTGTCTGAGTTGTAACTAGGCATCTTCCTTCATCCTTTGGCGAGTCTAGGTTGTCGGATTCGATAAAGGAATGCTCGCCGATTCCTTGTTCGTCCTGCTGCCGGCCTTCAGCTTCTAAGAAATCGGCGTAGATGGTGTTTGGACCGTTATCTGATTGTTTATTGTACTCGCTAAGCGGTTCTAGGCGGGGGTTCTTGACGCCGTGATAACATCGCGTTTCTCCCTACCTTCCAGTCCTGAAGTGAGAAGGAAACTCCTGGCTCGGGGTGAAGGAAAGGTAGCAGCATTTTTTGCATCTCCTCGTGATATCTGAAGGGAACGTTCAAATATCTCGCGTTTGCGAATAGCTCAGCTTCCTCCATTCAAAGCACGATCTTATTGAGATCTTCCTGCCGCTTCTCCGGGTCCATACTGTCCCATTCATCCTACAAATTCTGAAGCTGTCGATAGAAGTTACCTTATCTATGCCAGCAACTGCCATTTGGAGGAAAGGGTAGTTCATCGCAAGGGCAAAATGCGCGGATGCAGGGAGGAGTCCGGCCACAACCCACCGTCCATGAAGAGAACCCATGGAAGACATGGCTTCCAGGGACAGCATGTATTAATGCATCATCCCATGCTGGAATAGATATCGATATGACCTCTTCGTAAGAAGCGTATAGCGCAAGTTGGGAGACTGGATGGAGGCCGTTGATGTAACTCGAAATGTTAGCCTTGCAGTCATCGCCATCACCATTTGCCAGAACCCCGAAAGGCAACGTCACAAAGAAGCCATTAGAAATGATTGGGATATCACCACGGCTTTACCGCGTGCCAATGGATAGACCTCAGCGGCGTCGACTCGAGACAGCCTTCACGAGAACCGAACACATCCTCTGGCACCAGACCTTCTTCCACGAGTGTTTCGGGTGGCGAGGGAACCACTCAGTCTCACTCTCTAGCCATCTACTGGGTCAGAGAGGGATATCAATGGATTCGTTAATGGTTTGACGTGCATATGACAGGCGTGTCTAAGAGGTGGTCTATAAACGAGCGGCTCGACCAACACCACCACTACAACGCTTGCATCACAAATTATTCTACGAATATAGCCTCCACTCCATCGCCCCTGTAAGTCCGAATCGAGCGGGCGCGGGCATGCTAGAACATTAGAGCAAGGCGGTTGACAGGAGAACACAAATCCAGGATGCGTGGCGACCTAACCAAGAGTGATACAAATAGCGCTTCCAACATCACTGAGCAGTCCTGGAAATAAGCCACTCTATGTCTGCATTTCTTGGGAGTGAGATCGCATATCTCGCCATTTGAGACTGCGCTCGCTGGCAGGTTTCCTTGCCATTACGATGATCACTTCGAGGGCAACGGGTAGGGGCAGCAGGGAGCCACCACACCCAATTCCGAAGCCTCAGGGGCTCATCTTTGGCAACTCCTTACTGCGCGAAGCGTACGAAGTAGAGTGTCGCCCAATGGCGAGTGTTGGGCTCCGCCCCGTGGAAGAATTGTAGAAGACAGTGAAGAGGCTGTGGATGGGGCTTCAAGAGGACGAGGGTGTGCTTGTCAAGCTCGCGGCGGAGCGACTGCTTCGTCGCAAGATCAAGAGCCAGAAGCCGCCTTTTTCTCATCCTACCTCGTAGACGCCGCTTCGACTTCAAAAAACGCTTAATGCTGGTGCTGTTTGCTTTTGACGTGTGAGTTTCGGCATGTATTGCGGACATGGCTTATGGGAAGGCGAGCCTTGTCTTCTTCACAGATGTCCTCAGGACGTGCGGCTAATGGCGGAGGCTTCAATGTTGTTCTTGCGTTGTAAAAGGCGAGACGCTCTTGGCCAGCCATAGTGGGGTTGTCTGAGAATCACATCAATATTTGTTTCGTTCTTGCGACTCTGTTCCTATTTGCTGGCGCCGCGGAAATTAATAGCAGAAATCTCCAGGATTTCATAAAACTTAACGCTGCGTACTACTTTTGTATTTATAACAATTTCATTTTGTCATTCAATTATTATTATCGTTATTATTATTTCTTCTTCTTCTTTTTATTTTGGGCCCTTTATTTTTATTCTTCATTTTTAGGGGGATGATATTTGAAAGATCAAAATTATCGAAATATAGTACTTCGTACTTGGTCAATAACATCAATATTAATGGAAGAAGCTTCTAACTGGTTCCTTGCGGAGTTGGCTGTGCTGCCAGTCCTTGCCAAATGACAGCAGGAATTGTTTGCCTTCGCATGTGGTCAGAGCTTTTGATGAATCATCAAATCATTCTGCCCCTCGAAATTTCACTGGCTCAACGAGTTTCTGCCCAAAGTATCATTGCCCAGTTTTCAGCAAGCAAGATACTTCTGGTGCTACCCTGGACCAGTCACAGACTTGGAAACCACCATCGGCTGGCCGCTGCTCCAGTAATAATCTGTCTTCCAGGTTAGCTCCTTCCCTGCCTTGTGGTCGACATAATAGTCCGCCAAACTGCCCCAAACTGCCTGAGGACCCACCAGCCTTACCTCACCACTGTGACGCCTGCATCCGACCGGTGACGACTTTTCCAAATACCTCTTAACCAAACCGAACATCCCTCTTTTTCTCAACACATAAACCACCCATACCCGTTCAGTTTCCGTCTGTCATTCGCTTCTCGCCCCATACGCTGTTCTTTTCCTTGAAGAACGTATTTGCGCATAGATCGGACGGCAAACGAATTTTCCATCTTCGCCCCTCTTCCCAAGCTGTCGAGCTCTACCTGTGACGGTTGAGCTATCCCGAGACAGCCTTTCTGCTTAGGTGACGTTTTGTTCATGGGTCGACCTGCACTCGCCCCACGAACGCACCTTCCTGAGCTTCCTTCCTCCCTTTTCTTTTCTTTTTTTCTTGTCCCATATACCCAGTCCTGCTAGGAATCACCATCATCCATCGATACCCTAATCGTTTCCGACCGAGAAAAGTCAACCAGTCCGCTTCCTCATCCGCGGATCGAACGATATTTTCCACTTCGCCCATCTTTCGCCATCTTCACTCTCAGCGACCTAGCCGATTTAGACATCAATCAACCCGATTCCGCCCGCGCCTGCCCAACCGTTAACTCTCTACAACGAGCTCTTCGCCGGCGCTTTCCCTTTCCTACCCAGCGACGCGCTTAGTCGAATCATTTTTCTTGACGGGAGCCGTCCAGTTTCGTGGACGTCCCTCAACATCAGCCAAGCTGCTGCCAGAACTGATTCTTCTCTGGTAGTAGTGGTGGGGGAAGTAGTCGTTCGTTCTTCTCCTTGTCAGCGGCTCGGCCGCGTCAACCACAACGATGGGGAAGATCACAAAGAAGATGCAAGCCAAGCATAAGGAGACTCAGGTATGCTCCATTTCTGCCCATCGCCATTCCCCCCCTCATCGTGACACCATGCAGTTGCGCTCCCTCTTGGAAGCTATGCTAACATTTGTTTCCAACACATAGTCTCCTTGGCTCAAGGCTTTTGTCAAGTCGGCGGTCTCCACGCCACTTCCTCTCCTTCCACAGGTTCTCGCCGACTTTCCATCCAGATGGCCGTTCCCTCGAGGCGACCTTTTCCACTGGATCCCCCTCCTAAATAGGTTCGACAATATCCTCGAATCCTTTGTTGCCACCTACAATCTCGACAAAGGCCCTCAGACTCAGGAGTTCGCCTCCGATCTTCTGTTGAATGTTCCTGTGGGTCTCGAGTATGCTGGAGATGGTAAGACGTGGAATGTGGATACTCTTCGGGAGGCTGGCTTCGGACAAGATGGAGACAGGCAGCTGATGGAAGCCATCC
Source organism: Scedosporium dehoogii (assembly GCA_002812735.1). Taxonomy (NCBI): domain Eukaryota; kingdom Fungi; phylum Ascomycota; class Sordariomycetes; order Microascales; family Microascaceae; genus Scedosporium; species Scedosporium dehoogii. The sequence goes on from PGIR01000004.1 coordinate 61,514, forward strand.
TGGGCTTCACCCGAATGCTTCTCGAGAACTGCGGAAACAGGAGCATTTATTCTAGCAGTGCCCACCTCAACCATGTTCTCAACACAACCTCGATGTCCTTGCTGTTGGCTACGCTCAGAGTGGGGTCGGAGCTTGCCCGTCGATACCAGGCTTCTCTCAAACGCCTTGGACGCAATACGCCGCAGCAGCAGGTTACCGCCGCCCTCCTTGCAAACCACTACAATATCGATCTCGACTCGGTGCACCAACTGGCGATGCCGTTTGTTCGGACGCCGATCATTGGCCTGGCTGACACGTACCCGCCAGCCACTACACCGGGTTCTTCCTCCAAGGGCAAGGAGCATGCGCATCCAGTCAGCCACGCCAAAAACGCGGCGACTATGTATGCAAATGATTTGGTGGCTGTTGCCTCGTCCGATGCTGCCCAGTGGAACGGCTGGGGCGACGTCAAAATCGTCTATTATCCCCAGTCTGCTGCGGGTGAGGCGAGGATTACGGGTCGTCCCGGTCATGGCCTTGCTTCCGCTCCTGGTACTCCGACGCCCTTGAGAAGGAGCTCGTCAATGCACACTCCATCGCCCAAGGCTGGTCGTTCTCAGGCGGTTGATGATGGCTCTCCCTCACCTGCTCGCGGTTCTGGTTTCGGCATCGAGTTCGGAAGGTCGTCGCCCCAGAAGACGTTCGATGTGACCGAGGCTTCCATCAAATCAACTCCCCTCCACGTCCTCATGTCGCAATGCCCCCCTGACCTGCCAAAGGCCTCAAGCTATGAACTCCTGCACAGACTTCGTATCGCCAAGGCTCTCGTAGGTTCCAAGGAAGATAGGCAAGAGGCATTAGCCGTGAGGTTGCTCGCTATCCTCAACTTGATCAACATCCATCCCGAGCCCGTCTTCACGGAAAAGGTACTTCGACATGACATTGACGAGACGCGACGATTCCAGCTCGCCTACCAGCTTGCTGACCTTATTCATCCGACGGCCAATGGTTCCGTTCCAGTGCCGATTCCGCTGCAGTCCATCGCGCTCTCGCTCCTTGAGGCACTCTCAGGTCTGAACTGTCGCTTTGCCGATGTTGTCTCTGCTCTCAATGCTACCGTCAACCATGGTATCTTACTCTACGTCATGAGAACTGCCGTCGCTGGCATGAAGGAGGATGAGCCACTTGATGTTAAGGATCGCCTTACTGATATCGACGAGTGGAGGAGCAACCTATTCTCCCTCGCGTCCCAGCTTACGGCGAATCCGGGTATGAAGATCGGGGGAGAGATGCTATCGTCTGGCCTTATGGACGTCCTAGTCGAGATTCTTGGTCTTCGGTCCAACATCGCCATGCGTCACCACCCCGCTATCCTCCAGTTCCTCGACACCTTAATTTGGACGTATTCTCATGGGTTAGAAGCCTTTTTCAGTGCCGATGGTTTGGATGCCGTCGCCAAATTAACTGTGGTAACCGTCGAAGATTCGTGCCGCTTAATGAAGGAGGACCTCGGAACGGGTGCCGACTTTCACACCAGCGTCATCGATTATGACATTCCGTTTTACCATCATCAAACCTTGAGGTCGCTCCTGAGATTCATCCATCATATCATGTCTAATTGGTACAGCCATGGTGGTAACGCTGACAGGTTGCTCCGAAACTTGGCGGACAAGTCCGATCTGTTGCAAAGTCTGCGGACTGTTATCGAGCAGGCAAAATGCTTTGGATCCTACCCATGGACTAGTGCGAGCACCATCCTTAGCGATTTTATCAACAATGACCCAACAAGTTTCGCCGCCATTTCGGAATCCGGCCTTATTACTGCCTTCCTCACTGCCGTGACGGGTCGTATTGTCCCGCCCATCCAACAAGACGCCTCTCAGGCTGGAGAAGGAAACCAGTCAGGAAGTTCCGATGACCGGCAAGACAGCCCTGACTCCACCGATGCTCCTCCTGTCATCTTGGACGCTGACGATCGGCCACACCCGCCAACTGCGGAGATGTTGGAAGCGCCGCGGCCGTCTCCTACTGCCGGCAACACTTTACCTTCCTTTGAGGCGATCTCCATTATTCCCGTCGTTCTCAACGCCATTTGCTTGAACAACTCCGGGTTGAGGATGGTCGTTGCGTCCCGGGTGTTTGAGAGCTATTTCGAAGTTTTCGAAAGCCCGGCTCACGTTCGGTGCCTGGACTCTGACTACGATTCCGCTAGTGGCCTCGGTCGTCATTTCGACGAGCTTGCCCGCCATCACCCGGCTCTTCGAACGCCGATTGCGAACGCAGCAATTGACATGGTGGCCAGGGTGTGTCACCTTGGAAAGGATAAAGCAAGGGTAGACAAGTATGGTGTCAAGCTTCAGGTACTTAGTGCCGCACAGAAACCTGTTCAGGCAAGCAAGGACATCGCAGCGGATCTTGGTGTATCGGAAACACCTTCTGGGCCTCAAAACGTCGCTCCGACGGACGACTCGGATATCGAAATGTCGGATCGGGCAGAGGTGGGTAGCAAGACGAGTGGAACGGATGACAGCTCGGACTCGGGGAATGACCTTCTTGCTTTTGAGCCTTTTGTGTACGCGCTGTGCAACTTCTTGACGACGTACCTTAGCAACTCGAACCTCAAGTTGGCATTCATCAACAAAGGCGGCATCGAGTTACTACTCGACATCGCCGAGTCGCCAAGTCTCTCTTATACCTTTGGCGAACACCCCGCATCGAGGACGTTGCAGCATGTTATCTCCGGCCTGGTCGAGCATACGCCAGTGGTCGCACTTCCCTCTGTTCTCCGTCGTACTCAGTCTGCCATTGACCGTCTTGGTCCTCTAGCGAAGGGAGCAAACGGAGACGATGCCTACTTCGCGCCGTTCTTGCAAACTGATCTCGTAGTGACCCCTGCTATGGCCGAGAAGTGGACGTCGGACCTGGCGGAGAAGATGGCGCAGGGCTCCGATATTGCACGGGCCCTTCTCAATGCCCAGACATTTGTCAAGACGCTTTGCGACTGTTTCGCTCCCTCGACCAGATCATCCAGCAGCTTCTCGCTCCACCCTATTAATGTCTTTGATTACTATGTCGCCTTGATCCAGTCTCTTGGGCCGCTACTGAGAGCCAGCCTTCTCGAAGAATCTGCTCATCATGGTCTAGTACCCCGCCACTGGTCATCTAATCGGCGCGCGTCAACTCCGGGAGCCGATGACAAGGACATTGTTGAAGGCGCAGCGCCCGCAACACTCCCTACATCCGCCGCCGGTTCAGCTCCGGACAATGCTCCCGGTGCCAATAGCGAACAGACGCCCGATTTGATAGCCCCTGGAGCTAGCGATCAGACTCTGGGCCCCACCCAGGCCGAGATGTCCAGCGTCAGATTCAAGAACTACGATACACTCCGGCTACTGCTTCACTCGATGATGCCGACGGCTTATCCCCTTTTCCAATCTCTCGGAAAAGCACTACTTCCACGCCGCGACCGAGATAAGTTGCGTCCTCGCCATCTAGATGTTGCAAGGGCGTTGGCGGAGTCAGTTCTGGACTACCTTGAGCCATCTGTCAATACTGCCGAGCCTACCTCTAAGGATTATCACTATTGGATCATCATGATGCACACCATCCATGAAATGCTCATCGATACGTCCCGCGCGTCCGAACGCTCCTCGGTCCAACTTGTCATGCCCGTACTCCTCGCTTTTAAGGAGCGGGGTGGCTTTAGCGTCCTCAACAGTATGTTCCGGGCCTTCATTCGACAGATATCTGCCGCCGGCGCCGATGGTGGTGAGGATTCGACCAAAGCCAAGGTTGCGTCATTTGGGGTGAAGAAAATCCTGGACCTCTATGTCCTGATCGTGAATGGAAAATATATCACCGATTCCGCCAGCCAGTACAATCTGCAGGTCCGTACCGATAGGGTGCGCGATACTCCCTTGACCCAGCAGCTCGTTGTTGAGCTTCGCCTTTCAGTACTGCCTGTGATCGACGAGTTGTGGCAATCGGACCTGGTCGAGACGATTTCCGATCAAACCCTTATTCTCGTAGTAGACATCCTTAACCTCATTTCCACTGCTGAATACGAGACTCCCCCCTCGTCTCGTGGTGAAAAAGTAAGTTATTTTAAGCACCATCCCAACTCTCCCTCGTCAGAGCTCCCGATTAACTCACATTCACAGTTCCAGACGTCTCTTTTCAAGACGACCCGGGATCCGTTTGATTGGGGACACCTTAGGCGTGAAGTCACAAGACTCGTCGAGGCAGGCTACGAGGAGGATCTGGCTGCGGAGGCTCTCTACCGCGCCAATGGAAACGGTCACACGGCGAATGAGTATTGCAAAGCTCACCAGGCTGGCGTCGCAGGTCCCCGAAACCCCATTCCCGCCGAGGATGCCTACACGCCAAGTTCAGCCGAGCCGTCTAACCAGGATAACCGGCCCGATGCGGAAGCTTCTACAGCAGAGTCTATGTCTATCGATTATGCACTCCGGCTAGAAAACATTGGCGCCGAGGTCGCCGAGGAACCTGCTGATGATGATGACTCGTCTCAGGCTACGGAGGATAACGATGACACGGGCTTTGGAGAATCTGCATCCCGTTCGAATGGTGCTGCGGAACAGCAGCCTGCAGATGCCTCATCTGACGACAAGGCCGCCGAGGAGCAAAGCAACCCAAAAACGGAACTTGATAATCTTCGTGACAAGCTCCGAGATGGCCTGATTGATAAGTCCTTGGACGTATTGCGCGCTCATCCTAGCGCGGCAATCGACCTCTCAGAATTGATAAAATCAATGGTACTCCGACAAAAGAATGACGACGATGCACGCGAGGAAGTTGGCGCTACCTTGGCGAATGCTCTGTCGTCACTGGCGTTTGACGACGAAGACAAGGCTGCCAATGGTAAGAGCATCGCTTCATTTGCGCACCTTCTCGCCCTGCTTCTCCAGGAGAAGCAGTTCTTCAAATGCAACGTCGACACACTCCACGAAAAGGTTGAAGAGTATGTAGGGTTCCTCCAGGTTCCCCCAAAGGTGTCAAACGAGGAACTGCCCCCTTGGATCCCTTATATCCTTTTGGTGATCGAGACCCTTCTTCAACATGATTTCCAACCCCATGAGTGCAAGTGGACACCCCCGAAGTCCGACGATGAGCCCATCACGTCTCCCGTCTTCAGCGAACGCGAATTGATTGTTACCCCGGACCAGTGCAAGGAAATTTTGGATGCTGTTCTAGATATTCTCCCACGAATCGGCAAAGACGAAATTCTTGCGACCGCGGCTCTCAGAGTTCTCGTTTTCCTCTCCCGGGATGCTGTCCTAGCTAAACAATTGGGCGAGAAGAAGAACTTGCAGAGGCTGTTCGTTATGGTCAAACAACTCTCTATTCTAGGCGCGGATAGACTTAACCGTTCCAAGATCAATTCTTGGATCATGGTTATCCTGAGGCATATCGTTGAAGACGAAGAAACCACGCGGCAGATCCTCAGAGCCGAAATAAAGAACCAGATTGACATCTCCCAGCGAGGCCAACGACGTGACCTGAAAACCTACGTCGCCAACCTCGCTGGTGCCGCACTCAGGGCTCCCGATATGTTTGTCGACACCTCTTATGAGATGTTGAAGCTTGACCAGTGGGTCCCGAGCGATTGCCTGACCTTCCGGAATCCACTCGCGTTGAAGAGCCCCTCCGGCACGTCACCTGCCGCCGAGGAGAGTGAAGATGGTAACAAAGCTTCATCAACCACGGCTCCCGGAGAAGATATTAAACCTTCCACCGAAGTCGGCGATAAGGAAATGACCGATGCACCCAAGGAATCCAAATGGCCCGTGATAGAGAACCCTGACGGCGTTGTTCACTTCCTACTCTGTGAACTTCTGAACTACCGCGAGGTTGACGATAAAGACTCGAGTGTGCCGGCCATGAAGGACTTGAAGGCGTCTGAATCCCCTATAGCTGCTGACAATGTCCCATCCCCTGCCACTACGGACGACGGCTCCGTGGCCGAGGGCAAGGATAAGAAGCTGCAGAAGCCGACATTCAAGTCCGAGGAGCATCCTATCTTTGTTTACCGCTGCTTCCTGCTCAATTCTCTTGCTGAGCTGTTGATGAGCTATAACCGCACCAAGATTGAGTTCCTCAACTTCAAGAGGAGCGCGCCGTTGTTGGGAAATACTCCCGTCAGACCGCGATCGAGTATCCTCAATTATCTCATCGATCTTCTTTGTCAAGACAGCCTAAGTGCAGCTACCGACAGCCTCGCCGCGAAGAAGAAGCTTGCTACCGCCGCCCGCGCGCAGAGCGTCTTGGTCGCGCTCGTGAACCAAACTGGCGAGAAGCCCCATGAGCGAAACAAGGATCGATTCGAATATGACGATGACCCGGACCTCCTCTTCGTGCGCAAGTTCGTGCTCGACACGATTCTCAAGGCCTATGAGAGGGCTTCAACCCCCGATGAGTCGCTAGACCTACGTTACGCTCGTATGCAATCCCTTGCGGAATTGATGTGTCAGATTATTGGTGACAGGGACAAGGACCACGGACCGCCACGTCCACCATCGCTGCTTGGCCCACATGCTTACGCTCAACTGCGCCGCATGATGTACGAAAAGGGCTACTTGGACAAGCTGACGTCTTCGATTGCGGAAATCGACTTGAAGTACCCCGGCGTAAGGAGGGTCATCAAGTACATACTCCGAGTTCTAAAGGTCCTCACCGACACTGCAAAGGAGCTCAGTCTTTCGAATGTGATTCAAGTGCCCTCACACCCAGAGCATATTGATGACGAGATTGCGTCGGCTTCTTCGCTTTCCGACCTCGAGGACGAGCGTGAGGAGACTCCCGACCTTTACCGTCACTCTGCCCTCGGCATGTTGGAACCTCATGACTCAGACGACGATTCGGATGAAGATGAGGGTAAGAATTTATTTGCCCCCCCCCCCCCTTTTCCTTGATTAACTAACCACAGAGAGTATTCTTCAAAACACCAATACTAACTTTGGGAATATAGATGAAGACGACGATGGGTATGATGACGAAGATGATTACGGCGACGAGATGGATTATGAAGACGATGGCTTGGATAGCCATGACGAAGATAATGTCAGCGACGAAGATGAAGAGCTCGGCGATATGGGACCTATCGAGGGCCTCCATGGTGACCCCGTCCTTGAAGTTATTGTCGATGAAGACGATGATGACATGGATGATGACGACATTGATGATGACGAAGACAGCGATGACGACGATGAGGAGATGGACTCCGACGACATGGAAGAGGAGGAAGACCGGGTCCACATCGCTGTTGAAGAAGATGATTTGATGGACGATGATGGTAACCCTGAATGGGAGAGCGCATCTGACTCCGAAGAGGAGGACGATGAAGCCCTCGACTACGACGTCGAAGAGCCTGAGCTTGATGAAGACGACCTCCATCACCATCACCACCATCATCACCATCATCTCACCGATGGGGAAATTCTCGGAACCATTACCCGGGCCGTTATGGGCGAGCCTGATTTCGACCCTGATGACATGGATGATGTTGGCGACGGGTATATTGATGATGGTCGAGACGATGAAGATGACGAAGATGACGAAGATGTTGAGGACGACGAATACTTCCACGATGTTGAGTATCCTCAACTGGTTCCTGCGATGATGCCACCCGCCTTGGGTTGGGACACCTTCATGGTGCACCCTCCCGACTTCCCTGGCCATGGTCAGGGCGGTCGCCATCGAAACCGAGGCAACATTTTCGATGCTACTTGGACACTTGGACCAGGTCGTGATCTTGGTGAATATGGCTACCTTCATCGAAGCAACGCCAGATCTGGGAACTCTGGTGGTAATGGGGACGACGGCACGAACCCTCTCCTTCGTCGCCCCAATGCTGGCCGCGAGGCTTCTCCTCATCCCGGTGCTCATCCGGGGTCAGTCGCTCTTCGATTCCGATCCGACTTTTTCGCGCCTGGACGTGGGTTCAGCGATGGTGGCCCGATTGCGGTTCTCCATGACCTTATAGCCGCTATTCCTCAGGTCTCTCATGTTTCTTGGGCGGGTGGCCGTGATCGTGCTGGACCCCTTCCAATCTTCACCGATGGACGTAGAGACCGACACGACTTCAACATCTCTTCTCGCGATCACCGAGGAGCCGCCCATCGCGACTCGACAACCACGGATCCCCAGCAGGCCGTTTCATTTTCTCCTATGCTCACTCGAGAGCGATATGACGAAGAGGGCACAATGCTACTTGGCCCACTACATGGCTCACGAATCTCCGACAGGATACCGCAGCTTTTCGCCCCACGGATTCTGCACCTACTCGCTCCCGCTGCCATCGAACAAAAGAAGAAGGACGATACCGAAAAGGCGAAGCGGAGAGAAGAACGCCTCAAGCGCGAGGAGGAGGAGCGGCTGAAGAGGGCCGAGGAGGCACGAAAGGCTGAAGAGGCTCGTAAGATGGAGGAGGCCAAGGCTGAGGAGGCGAGGAGAGCCGCCGAAGCCGCCGAAGCCGCCGCTAGTGCTGCAGCCGAATCGCAGAGACAAGAAGCCCCGGCCTCAGCCCCTTCATCGCGGTCTGCTTCCCCGTCCACCCGTAGCACAGACCAGACCGGCGCCAACGAACTTGAACAGGGTGCCCCCCCCCAGCCAATGGAGGGAGTTGAGACCGGAGGCGCCGCCGCCGCCGAGACTTCCACGACAAACGAACCTGCTCAGTCTCAGAATCGCGTCGTTACCACAATCCGGGGTGAAGAGGTCGATGTTACCGAGCTTGGAATCGACCCCGATTATCTCGCTGCGCTGCCCGAGGAATTCCGCGAAGAGGTCATCGCACAGACCGTTAGCAGCCGTCGGTCGCGGGCCCGTGAGGAAAGTTCCGCCACCGGCGAGCAGACCGAAGTGTTCCAGGAGTTCCTTGATGCCTTGCCTGCCGAACTCCGAATCGAGATTATTCAGCAGGAACGCCAGGAGCAGAGGCGCCGAAACGACGAGGAGCAGCGCCGACAGAATCAGTCTGCCGGCATTGTACAGGTCGCCGCGGACATGGATGCGGCCAGCATTTTACTCACATTGCCCCCCGAACTTCGCGATGAAGTCTTATTAGAGCAGGATGACGAAATTCTCAATCAACTACCACCCGAGATGGCTGCGCAAGCCCGAGCCCTTGCTGAGCATGCCAATCCTCCTCGTCACGGCATCGTACGGGGTTCCAACATCATGACTGCTGGCCGCCCGCGTCCGCCAATTCCCGGGGCCCCCGCAGGTGCCGCGGGTGCTGACCAAGGCGACAAGGTTGCTAGGAGGACGGTTGTTCAGATGCTTGATAAGTCCGGCGTGGCCACGCTCCTTCGGCTCATGTTCATCGTTCAGCAAGGCCATACCCGAGCTTATCTTTTCAGTATCTTTGCCGATATTTGCGAAAATAGACAGAACCGCCTCGAGGTCATCAGCACCCTTCTTCAAATCCTCCAGGACGGCAGCACGGACATGGATGCAATCGAACGAAGCTTTGGCCAGCTATCGCTGAAAGCGAAGAAGCCGCGAGACAAGGAGGGTAACGATCTAAGAACCCCGCAGAGCCTTAAGAGAAGCCTGACGACCGTTACACCTTCACAAGCCGCAACCGCAGCCGCAGCTCAGACACAGACTCACTCAGAAATCTCTCCGCTTCTCATTGTCCAGCAATGCCTCGACCTCTTGGTCGATTTGTCAAGCAAGAACCTCCATATTCCTTGGTTGTTCCTAACCGAGCATGATATTATGGGATCCTCTGTGAAGCGAACTCTCAGCCGCAAGTCAAAGGCAAAGGAGAGCAAAGCTCAAAAGTACGCAATCAACTCTCTCCTTAGCCTCCTCGACCGAGAGATTGTTATGGAAAGCTCCAACATCATGAGTCTCCTGGCGGACCTTCTCAACCGCCTTACACTCCCACTTCAGAACCTAGAGCGGAGGCGTAAAGAAGCAGAGGAGGCAGAGAAGGCGGAGGAGGCCAAGGCGGAGGAGGATAAGAAGAAGACCGAGGAGGGAACTGGTTCCGCCGCCGCCGCGGGCGAGGGTCAACCTAGCGGAGCTAGCAACTCGAAACCAACCGAAGCTGGGAGCTCGACTCTGCAGGAGAAGAAGGCGGAGGAGCCAAGCAAGCCCAAGCCGCGAACAATGCAGATCCCCGTCATCCCCAACTATAACCTCACCTTGGTCATCAAGATCTTTGTGGCGCGGGAGTGCAGCTCCAAGACATTCCAGAACACCATTGCTGCGATCAAGAACCTCTCCGCTATCCCAGGGGCCAAGGCAGTCTTCGGGCAGGAGTTGGTGAAACAGGCGCAAGCCCTGAGCAAGAACATCGTGGCGGATCTAGATGAGCTTCTTCCCCAGATCACCAAGGCAACTTCCGGCACGGAAATCCAGGGAGTGGCACTCGCCAAGTTCTCTCCCGGGGCGTCGGAGCAAAACAAGTTGCTGCGCGTGCTTACTGCCCTTGACCATCTGTTCGATACCAAGAAGGTTGAGGGTGAGGACCAGAGTAGCCGAGAGACCGAGAAGCAAGATCTCATCTCAACACTCTACCACCACCCTACCTTCTCCACAATGTGGGAGAAGCTCAGTGCATGCCTCGTCGCTATTCGGCAGCGTGAGAATATGCTTAACGTTGCAACGATTCTCCTGCCGCTTATCGAGTCTTTGATGGCTGTGTGCAAGAACACTGCGACCAACGCTCCTGTACAACCGTCCACTCAGTCGCAAGTTGGAAAGGACATGGTGCTCTCTAGTCCGCCTCCCGAGTCGCCCATGGCTGGCCTTTTCTTCACCTTTACCGAGGAGCATCGTCGAATCCTCAACGAGCTTGTCCGCAACAACCCTAAGCTCATGCAAGGACCTTTCAAGCTACTCGTGAAGAACCCCAAGGTCCTCGAGTTTGACAACAAGCGCAACTACTTCAGCCGAAGCGTCCATGCTCGAACCAACGCTCACGGCCGCACATCGTACCAGCCATTGCAGCTCTCTGTCCGTCGTGAGCACGTGTTCCACGACTCGTTCAAGTCGCTCTACTTCAAGAGCGGCGATGAAATGAAGTACGGCAAGCTTAACATTCGCTTCCACGGCGAGGAAGGCGTTGATGCTGGTGGTGTCACTCGAGAGTGGTTCCAGGTGCTTTCTCGCCAGATGTTTGATCCCAACTACGCGCTCTTCATCCCTGTATCCTCGGACCGCACCACGTTCCACCCCAACAAGCTTAGCGGCATCAACGACGAGCATCTCCGATTCTTCAAGTTCATTGGCCGCATCATCGGCAAGGCCCTCTACGAAGGCCGTCTGCTCGACTGTTACTTTAGCCGCGCTGTCTACAAGCGCATCCTGGGCAAGTCGGTATCAGTCAAGGACATGGAGTCGTTCGATCCTGATTACTACAAGTCGCTCGTGTGGATGCTCGACAATGACATCACCGAGATTATCACCGAGACGTTCTCGCTTGAGGATGACGAGTTCGGCCGCACCAATACCGTGGATCTAATCCCCAACGGCCGCAACATCCCCGTCACGGAGGAGAACAAGCACGAATACGTGCGCCTCGTTGTCGAGCACAAGCTTTTGAACTCGGTCAAGGAGCAGATGGAGCACTTCTTGAAGGGCTTCCACGACATCATTCCGGCAGACTTGATCTCTATCTTCAACGAGCAGGAGCTCGAACTTCTCATCTCAGGCCTTCCAGATATCGACGTCGACGACTGGAAGAGCAACACCGAGTATCACAACTACACGGCGTCTTCTCCGCAGATCCAGTGGTTCTGGCGAGCTGTCCGATCCTTCGATAAGGAGGAGCGCGCGAAACTGCTGCAATTCGTAACCGGAACCAGCAAAGTGCCGCTCAACGGATTCAAGGAACTTGAGGGCATGAATGGAATCAACCGATTCAATATCCATCGGGATTATGGCAACAAGTCACGCCTGCCTAGTTCTCACACATGCTTCAATCGTAAGTTTTGTCCCCCGTCTACGGACAGTTTCTATTCTTTTATTATTCCCTATCAACAGCCAACTAACTAACTTTCTCTCTAGAACTTGATCTTCCCGAGTACGAGAGCTACGACATGCTCCGAAAGCAGTTGCTGAAGGCCATCACCGCCGGAAGCGATTACTTCGGATTCGCGTAATACCCCACAACATTCGGATACATTAGTACATTCCTGCCTTTATAGACGGCGCCCAAAACTCGGCGAGAGAGACGAAGATAAAAGGGATGGGTTGGTTCACTGTAAAAGAGAGGAGGACGAAGAACGGCGGAGGAAGGTGTTGCGATCCGGAGGCAGCACATCGGGGGAACGATGGTGAGATATTTTTGGTGGCTACGCATTGCAGGGGTGGACAAGGACTGGCATTTGGGGTTACTGGACTCTGTTTCTGTTTGATTTTTGTGTTTCGTTTTTCTTTTCTCAACACCATGTATTACTGCATGAGATGAAGCGCGGTGGCAAGCTCTTTGGGGACGTCGACTACCTCCCAGCAAGGCGATTCCCTTTGCCTTGCTGAACCAGTCCTCAGAAATTTGTCTCGCTCCGAACAAAGCAAGCAACTCTCGCCCTCAACGCAGCAAACACATCGACAAGTCAGCTCTACAATACCCTTCGAGCCTCAGCTTCTCCGACATAACCTCCACGACAAGACAACACTGGCACTTTCTACTACACTATCCACCTCATTACGACGATTTTCCTCCTTCTCGGAGCGGAGTGCAGGCCGTCTTCGGGAACTATCTATACCACCCGCCAGCCAAGTGGAAGCTACTTTACGCTGCCATGATACTCGCAGCCACACAACTTTGAACAAACACGAAAAAGCAAAAGAAAAAATCATAAGAAAAACAAAAAGAAATTAGGAAGTCTACGAGGCGGTTACGAGGCACGATGGGGGAAGGGGAAGTCGACTATGGGCGGACTTGCTTTGTTTGTATTCTCGTTTACATTTTTTCCTTCTTCTTTCGAGTCGTTCTAAATTGGTCCTTTTTCGTCTACTTCTCCTATCTTGTTTGTAGATTAATGGGGTTCTTGTTGTTCGAGCTTCACCGGCCGATACAGAATCAGAGAATAGACGGATCTTGATAACTAATTTTCGCTCCTTTACGAAGTACTTTCTCTGCCAATGTGAGTGATGCGACAAAAGTGACGACCGAAAAGTGTGAAATTAAGCCCACGAATCCTGTTGTTTCTACTTTACAGCCTCCAACTTGTATGGTGACAATTTTCTTAAGAAGACGGCAAGATTAAGAATTCCTGTGTTCATCATCACTAGCCTAAGTCGAGAAGAAAGTACACTTGGTTGGCAGAGGAAGCTTGTTTTCTTGACTTGAATTGGTATTTTTGTATTTCCACGCCCTTGCTCCTTTGTTAAATGCCGAGACAAGAAAATGCCGTTTAAAACACCGCCAGAAAAAAACCCGAGTGATCCCTTTTTGTAATCTTCTCCCTTCCTTACAAGTGTCTTTCGACTCGAGAGAAAGGGAGAAAATGTGCCATGTGCCTCATTTTGAAAGTCATCTTCTCATTTCAACTATGCCACACACAACAAACAACCCCCCGCCAACATTTTTGTTCCTAATTTACTTGTGGAGCTTACGCTGGTAGAAAGCGAGCTCCTCACCCTCGAGGATGTAACCGTCGCAGCGACCAGACTGACCAGGACGGCTAGAAATGACAGCAAAAAGACGACCAGCCTCGAACTGCTTCTCAAGAGCAGGGTCGACCTTTCCGCCGGCAGCGAAGCGAGCAGCCTGCTTCTTCTCAACGGACTTGCTCTTCTTGACGTCCTCGGCGGCCTCCTTGCCCTCCTTGGCGGCCTGGGCCCTCTGTCGCCTCCTGCCGAGGGACTGGCCGTAGTGGGCCTCGTACCACTGCCTGAAGGGGGCGGCGTCGATCTGGACGACGGCGGCCTTGGTCAGGGTGTTGGTGCGGACGAGCTCGTTGTTGGAAGGGTGGTAGGCGACGACGATGATGCGGGTCTTGCGCGTGCAGCCCTCGGAGCCCCAGGCGAAGTTGCCCGTGTCGAGACGGAGGGCTCGGTACTTGTGGTTACCGCCGCGGGTGCGGATAGTTCGGATTCGCTTAGGACCGATACGGGTGTTGGCGGCCTGGCGGCCGGCCTCGAAAGCGCGCTTCTTCCCTGTTGACGGAGGTCAGAACGTATTGCTTCTTCGCGGAGGAAGAAAGCCATACGGGCTTTCGATTTTTTTTTTTTTTGGGTATGGTATAGGGGTTATTATTGGGTATTCACGAACGGTAGAAGGCTCGCTTGGCGCCGGAGGCGGAGCGCTTGTGGCGGGAGTCACGAGAAATACCCATGATTGCGGTGTCTATCGATCAAAGACGGATGAAAATGAATTAGCCAAAACCTGTTCGTCTTGAGGTATATGGATTGGGAGATTGGGAGATCGAGCACAGAGCGCCAGCAGCAGATCTTGGGAAGAAATCGCCAGACGCTCGCTCTCTTGCAAAGGGGAATCAATTGCAATAAAGCAATGAAGGAATGCGTTTTGAACTGGGCCATACGAACCTGATGGATGCGGTCACCAGGAAAGGGCAATCGAGATTTGTCGGTGGTTGTTGTGTGAGAGGAATGAGAGTGGGATATTTTCGAAGGGGGGAAAATTCAAAGGCTTCTTCTTGACGGAAAAGATTATGGGTTGTGGGTAGGCGGTGGTACGTACCAATTCGCGTAGGGTTTTCTGGCTGCTGCCAAAATTGTGGGAACGGAACTTGCCGTACTTTTTGGAATCACCATCACGTGTCTTCATATCTGGGCTTGATCGCACCAGCCACATGCCCGGGACCTTAAGCCACAAACAGCAGCGAAGTACCAAAGTACCTTAAAGCTTCTGGTTAGGCGAGAGAGGAGCTTGACCTTCACCTCACCTCAAGTTGACAAAGACCAAGAGATGGAGGCGAGCTCACCTTGTAGTCTATAATCCCGATACATGCATCATTTCAAGATTCTATACCTAGACAAGAGCCAAGAGAGTCGAATAAGAATCCCACTACCTCTTGAATATACTATTGACATCTGCGACTCTACACCTCTCTAACCCCCAAGATACCAAGCGGCTTGATCCCAAATATATATATACAACATGATGAGCATACAGCTTACCGCCCCTTCCCCTCCTTCACCTCCCTCTTCTTCCTCACCAACCCATCAAACCGCTTAAAAGCAGGATACCCCTCGAAAAAGCAACTCCCCATCCACAACCACCAGACCCCCGTCCCCCTCTCAACCCCATACTTCCTCAACCTCGTCCTCTCCAAAAGCGCCATCTCAAAAAGATGTATCCCCAGTACAGGCACGAAAATCGTCCTCACAACCCACCGATACGTCTCCGCGCCGCCGGGGAAAACCACGTCCCAAAACTCCCAGATCGGGTTCCCCCGCACGGCCCACGGTAAGGTGAAGAAGCAGAGGAAATAAAACACCACGGCGCCGAAGACGAAAGAGTCGAATCCCCGAGGTCGCGTGTACGTCGCTATGTCCACGTCGGCTAGGCCGAGCGAGGCGCGCGCGATCTTGTCCATTTCGACGACGCGGTTGCGGGCTTCGGAGAGGGAGGACATGGGCGGGTCGAAGGGGACGGTGTGGGTTGCGCCGTCGGCGGTTTGGATCGTCATCGCGGAGAGGGTGATGCCTTTCATCGTGGGCGGGGAGGAAACGCGGCGAGAGGGGAGGTTGTTGAAGTGCCGGAGGTAGAGGGAGAGGGAGCGGTGGTGGTCTTTGTTCATGTGGGTGATTATGCGGGTCCGCATGGCCGCGTCCGCGTTGGTTGAGGCCATCGTCACCAAAGGGGGGGGGGGGGGCTTCTCGTGGTTTGGGACCGTTGATAAGGGAGAAATAAACAGGATCTGAATATCTCCGATTCAATTGGGTCCCGGAAGAGATTGGGGAGCAGGCGTTGTGGATATGTTTTCAATTTTGGCGATCTATTGCATGTGCACTGAGAGTTGAGTTGAGGAGAGCGCGGGATCGGAGCTCAAAAATGTTGGTGCTGGAATGTGCCTTATGTAAGCCTGAAATTGCAACTTGAAGTCGGAGAGAATTAATATCGCGACTTCAGCGCGAGCAAGACTTAAGACTTAATCCCCCGAAAATTGAGCCCTAGTCCTGAGATCAGAAAGTCCGAAGGGAAGAGCAAATGCTAAAACACTAATCCTGGACCAAAAGGGAGGGGGGAAAATGCCACGCCCTGCAGAGGGCAATTACTGAGATCCTCTCATGGTGATTCCCATAACAACCCATCCTCAGGCCCTTCTTCCCTGCCCGTCTGTAGAAAATGCCCAAGTTCACTGAGTCCCTCCTCCCCGGAGTTGAACGAATCCTCTTCTGGTAAATCATACTCCAATTCCGGAGTCCCAAAGTCGCGTCCACACTTGAAATCCGCAGTCCATTGTGGATCCTGGTCTTGTCTGCTATGGCTACGACGCAGGAAATCGAACATAAAAGTATGTCCTCTGAATGCATCTCCGGTCATCTTATGATCATTATATATATCGAAGCAGGTTTCCTCCCACATAAAAGCCAAGGAAACTCATTTCCCAACGCCGCCTCGTATGTAAGATATAAACAAAAAAGCACCAATAACTAGAGCCAAAAATCATTGCCCCGATTCACATCAGAGCATTCATCTCCAGTACTCCGAAGCATGATAGTGCGTAGAACTATCCTTCACGATAACCTCAACCTTCCCCGTAAAGAAATAATGCGGCGCCCCAAGCCCAACCTGTCTCTCCATCCCTGCCCGCCTCCTCTTCTCCCTCTCATACGCCTCCCTCGTACTCACGCGATACCTCTTCAACTCCGCCAGAACATCCTTCATCCCCGCCAGAACCTCCTGACGCGCAACCTCGACCCTTTCGGGAAGAATCATGGCGTCCCACGCATCGAGGTATATCAGCGATCCGGCGGGCGCCCCCGCTTTTACGTGCGCGGGGGACGCGGCGCCGACGACCTGTCGATAGCCGCTGCGGACGAGCTTCTGGTAGGCGTTCGTCGCGGGGTTGGAGCTCGGCATGCCGCTTCCCACCCAGACCCTGGCTTCGAAGGTGGTACCTCTCCACTGGAGTGTATGCGAGACATACTCTTCCCTGGAGCGGGTGAAGTCTGCCAACACCGCGCCAGGATGCGCCGACGACCAAGGACTCTGTTCGGCTCTATCCGAGCCAGGATGAAGCCTGCTACCAGAAGCCGAAGTTGCTGTGGAGAATGTGACAGCATCCAGGCTCAAATCCAGAATTCCATCCTCATCCAAGTCCGCCGACGTAGCGAACCGACCAGGGTCATCCATAGGATCAGCCTCGAACTCGAGACGAACATTCCGCAGTCCTCTCAGCATCATCGGAGCCCTGCGCGATGAAGATATGGTAGCATCCGCGATCGCGCGCTCTTGGATCGATGCCGCCTTGAGAAAACCGATAATCTTCCCAATCAATGGCCCCGACGAGCGGCGAGGAATTCTCGTCAAGGTAAGGGATGTGACGCGAGGGTTGGTATCAGGAACGAAAGCTAGCGGATACGCCATCTCGCATCTCTGCCGGATGCTCGTTTCAGCGAGCCAGAGACGACGCAGGGAGGACATCCCCTCAGCCTCCATGGTGGGGATCTGTGTCACCACCGAGTGGTGCACTCTGAGCTCGCGCAGGTTCGAAGATAAGACTGGCCGCCAGATGTGCGGTGACCCCAGCAGGCCGTACAGCCTGGTAGACTTGGGCCATGGGCTGTTCCGTGGTATATTGATGTTGAGTCGAGCGGATTCGCAGTCGAGAAACTCTAGCTGCCCGGATGACTCCCGCACAAGCCTTTCAACGCCCAGAGCTGTGACCTTCGTATTAGAGAGGTGGAGGTGGCTTAGCACAATAGGACTCATGCGGGCAGCGGAGAGGGTCGCACAAGCAGCATCGACGGGCGCAGCATCTCCAAGCAGAGCTTGTTTCAGGAACTCGACTGAATCATTCTTAATCGGGGTGCGGCCGTTGGCTCGAACGGGACTAGGCCGATGATTTCCGTCGTGAAACTCGCCAGGTGGATAGGTCGGAGGGTCAGCCAGGTACCGGCCAGCGTGAGAAAAGGTATCGCTAAAGCCAGATTCCTTGATATGGTAAAACGGTCCATAGGTATCGCTACCCTCGCAACGTGGCCAGTCGAGCATTCCCTCCGTCGCGAAATGGCCATCTGTCCGCAGGGACGAGCTGCTCGCGGTCATGAACTGATTCAGAGCTAGTAGAACGGCATCCGAAAGAGGATTATCGCTCAAGTCGAGACTCCAAAGTCTTCCTGCAAATGCTTTTACGAGGTTAGAGGCATCTGCAGCCACCAACTCCCGTCTCCTTGCTTTCAGGACGCGGAGGCGTGGAAAGCGGTCAGCTGCCTTGATGAGGGGACGCACTGATCCCGGAAGTCCAGAAACATCCAGATACCTGACGGGGAGTGGCCACTGGGTCTCAAAAGCTTTCGACTCCAGATAGGATTCACATCTAGTAAGGCTAAGTAATACGGGCCCCTGGTTGCTCGCAGGATATAAGCCACCTTTGAAGACACGTGTCGTGTCTATCTCCGTGTTGCCATCAAAGATGATGCACGCTAGGTTTGGAAATAGACTGGGAAGCGTGCTGAGGCTTGCTGAAATAGGGTTTTTGGAACGAAAATGGTAAGCGGCCTTTGCAAAGTGACTGAAGTCAAGGGATAGAACGTATCGACGGGTAGATAGTCTTGCTTTAGGGGCCCGTGTAAACATAAATGAGATATACCAAGCGAAATCTGGGGCACATGTCACATATCAGCAGCCGTTGTACTCGGCACATCTCAATCATCTGCGGAATGTAATTTTGTGCAAAAAAAGAACAAGTTGAATGAATGGGTTATCTTGGCAGGGGTGAACATAATAGCATGAAAGGTATGGGAAAGTGGCATCGTAGTACGAACCATTACCCGGATCTAGCCCCAAAATCCTCACTGTAACCAGAGGATCTTTCCACAGCCTGGGACAGAAGACGTCGTAGAAACGACGGCTAACCAGGCAGAGACTCGGATAGTCACCCACCGAGACATAGGGCGCTATCAGCTCTAACCAGCCCTGGCCTGCAGCGGTTATGGCCTGCTCGTATGAAGGCGGACCTAGGCCAGCATCCGAGGCGGCCTCTGCCATGGCCGGACGAAAATAGGACATTCACCGCGTTACACCCCAATACCTCTTAGGTGTGGAGGGGAGTCCTGATTTGGTAAGGCCCTACTGCGCCGAGATGTTTGCTTCCAACCAACACCAGAACAACGTGGTTCAAGTGTGCCGTCCTTGTGAGGCACAGCAAAGCGACAGAAGGGGGCAGAGAGGAGAAAGAGTCAAAAAAAGAGAGCCGTCGTCACAACAATGTCGTGCTCGATGTAGCCCAGACCCGTGGTTGAAGGGAGGAAGAGAACGCTAGAACGCTATCCAAAGTGTGGCAGAAGCAGCATAATACATTGTTTGCCAGGTGCATTATGCAACAACTAATGCACCATGGGGGATGGCCTTTGATCCTAGAATAGCCCCGAGATAGAGATGGATGACAGATAGCTGTTCAACTGCGAGCACTTCAAGATTCGAAATGCTCTTGGATTGGATGTCGCCCGGCGGCCTCAATGGAGTTAAGAGTTGGGTTGTGGAGTCACGAGAGCGTCATCCTGCCTCGCGAGGCTGTGAGCGAAATTGGGGAAGTCCATGTACTTCGTACAGTTGTACTTTACGACAGCAGATGGCGTCAGCTGCGCTTACACATCACTCCTGCCAGGTCTTGGCATGCCAACAACCCGCCAAGCGCCAGAGTCCAAGGCAGAGTGGAAAATCCGGCTGCCAGAGTGAAATGCTCTACACCCACCCATAGCATCAATTAAGTGTATCGTGGATTTTCTTATCAAATTTTAATCATTGTTTTTGATTATTTATTTTTCTTTTCTTTTCTTTTTTTTTCCATATCACCCCAAACTCTTTCGTCCCAGGCAGGCAGTTTAAGTTAAGTTCCGCCCTGTTGTAACCGTCAGGGTCCCCTCTAGTTGGTTTCTCACAGGTGGTCACGGACCCGAGACCCCCCACTCGGCACCCAGAGCCCGATTGACAGGGGTCCAGGCTAGGCCCACTCCAAACCACCCACTCCAAACCACCACGTTGCCCACGCTCGAAGCTGCCTGGCGGCCTGGCGTCACGGTCGGTGAACAGGCACTGTGGTCCCTGTATCTATCCCTGTTCTCCCTGTACCCTCCGCATTGGCTCCTGGTCCCCTTCCGTCTTCCACACAATGCAATATCAACCTCCACCTAAGCAAACATCTGGTTGTGCCTTCACGCCTCTCACACCTTTCAGGCCTTCACGCCGTCTATCCATACCCGCCATCTCCCTCTGCCTCGTGCCTACTTTGGCCAGAAGTTTGTACCCTCCCGTCGTCCTTTCCCCGACCGCCAATCCTTGAACGCCCACCAATATTTCCCAGCTTAACCACATTATACCAATTCTTCATTTTCTTTTCTCTCTCTCTCTCTCTCTCTCTCTCTCTCTTTTTCCTTGTTTTCCTTTTTTTTCTTTCCTCTTCCTCGAGATCTTTATGAGCTACTTCGTATACTGTTGCACAATTGTACCTATTTTGAATTTGAGTCGGGGAAGACATCCATTTTTGGCCATTCCGGAGGACTTACATCTATTGTGTTCCACGACCTCAATGTTGTCCTCCCTCCCCACCGTACGCTGACCGCTCCACAGCCACACAAGCACACCGTCTTTGTGTACTCGCATGCCAGCGCAAATGCTGAAGAGCAACTACTAGTACAACGAGGGGAGACAGAGAGAGAGGGGAAAAAGCGAAGAGAAAATTTTGCGACCACCGATCATACCGTCGGCGAGAGCGGTATTCTTTCTTCACCCATTTCCCCCCTCCCCCCGTCGCTCATGACTCGTGAGATTCAATGGCGGAAAAGCATGTCCGCATAACCGCCCGGGCCGCTTACACGCCGCTTCAACAGTCACGGGGACCAGGATAACCGTAAAATTATTGCCGTGGTCACATATCATTCCTAGTGACATGAGGGACGTCGCAATATCACTTTGCTTTCGCCGGGTTTTTATCATATCCGCGCTTTACTTAGACGATCACCATCCAATAAATGCCACAAAATCATTCCAACCCTCCCATCTTCCAATAAGAAGAGCAACAACAGAGCACAGGCAACCTCCAAGCCCCCCCTGCAAGCTGTAGGTTGCGTACGTTATGTATGCTGGCTTATGGCGTTTCCCCCCCCCCAACGTCCAATCACAACGTGCCAACGTCCCCCCTCCTCCATCACGTCTTCCAACCCTCTAGGCGACCCCCCCTGTCCAGGACATTCCTCTCGCCTTGCCAATCTCAATACGAAAAGAGCTAACAAAAGCCTAATCTGCAGCTTGGTGTGGTAGGATCCCAAACTGTCGGGTCGGCGCTGATTCGTCGCGGAGGGGAAGTAACGCCCGCAAGAGCTTGCTCGAAGGAAGCCGAGTCCGCGAAAAAAAAAAAAAAAAAAAAAGGGCCATGACAGCCAATTATGGACGAAATCGTCGAAGGAGAGTCTCTCATGGGGCCCGTTCCTCTTCTTCTTCCGCCTCTCTTTTCTGGTTCGGCTCTTCGTCGATCTTCGGGCCGGTGCTCAAGAAGGAATTATTGCCTCCCAACGTGTAATTTCACACCCCCATTTCTGATGGAGAAACCAACATTGATACCCCATCCGAAGAACCCAGTCTTCGCTTCATTGCCCTTCTCGCTACTTCGTACCTCCTTCCCACTTTTGTAGTCCGTCGGTCCCTGTACTCACCCTCTTGCTCGCTGTCCTTGGTTGTATTCCCCCAAACCCCAACCCCCCCACTCCCCACCTCCCACTCCCAGAGGGGACCTGTCAAGCTTGCACAAGCTTACCACCCGGCCTATCCTTTTCCCTTTCTAGCAATGCTGCGTAGGATTGATAGGCACCTGCCACCAACCCGAGCTTCCCACAAGGTCCCTTATCCTTGGCTGCCGCGAGCCGTTGACTAGGTTACCCTAGCTTTGAGCCTCAGTGACACTCCAATGACCCCCGCTCTGTGGCCGCATTTACATGGGACCTGGCAGCCTTGTCAGTAAGTGTGTTTGTAGTCAGTCCGACGGGGTAATTCTCTGCAGAGGAAGCAAAAGTGTGCACAGGTAAGATGATGATAAATTTTTTATGTTGGATATTAAGGTGTAAGTTAAGTTGTTGTAGTTGTAGGCTAAACCAAGACAACAGAAAAATACAAAGTACATTCCGGGTTTCCATTGCCGCCTTTTTGTGAGGCTACCCGTTTCCCCTTTTTTTTGTCGTTTTTTATTTCTTTGTCTTTTTTGGTTTCTTTTTTTTTCGTTTTTCCCGTTTTCAGTTTGATCCTGTAGAGAATTAATCCTCAAGCGGCAAATAGAAAAACGAAAGAGGGTGGTGAGTCGCAAAGACGGCAAACAACACCCACATCCAACAAAAGTGACTGAACAAAAGTGACCATATTGTCGAACGAGATGTTACACACATTTAAAACTCCAATCCATTGTAATAAAAATTAAGAGGGGGCCATAATCCGTCAGGACATGAATCTGAACATAGCAGGCAAAACAAACGAAAAGATAATAGAGAAGGGCCAAAATGAAGTGTCCGCCCCCGGCCATACCGCATCATATCGCGTCATAGTAAGCAACGACAAAAAAAGACAAACATTAGGTGTCATGAGAAGAAATTGGACATCGATCGTCTTCTCATAGCTTTGCCTTGAGAGTCTTCTTACTTGGCTTCCGGGGTTTGGTTGCGGCGACCAGCTTTCTGTAGTAGGCCGCCGCCTCGGGAACGTATTCTACCCGGCCATGGGTCCGAGGCTGGGCGTGGATGCCGATGTGGTGCTTGAAGTTGTCGTGCCTGTTGAATGGCTTTTCGCTCTTTTCCTTGCAGAAGGGGCATTCGATCCTCACTCCTTGATGAGTCCTATAGAGTAGAAAACAAATTAGCACCAGAATTTTCCGGAAACAAGATGAGCATAGAAAAACTTACGTTGACTCGTGCCTCTTGAGGTGTTCCTTTCGGTTGAAGGCCTTGTGGCAACCAGGGAACTCGCATCTGTTACCGCCGGGGCTGATCCTCCTGATTTCAATGGGCCCAAGGGAGGACTCCCCATTATTATCACCCGAAGCATGCCTGGCCCTTCGGACCGCTGACCGCTGGACGGCGCGCCTAACCGCATAGGGCCTCCTGCGCCTGGGAGTAATGGCGTCATCGCTTCCCATCTCGGGAGATGATATGGTGTCGATCGGGGACACCAGAGGTTGGGGGGCACCAGACTCCGAATCAGATCGGCTGAGGGAGATCACTTGTGTCCTGCGCATGAGCGAACTGTCGATGATGGGGTAGGACGACATCTCGCCCATTTCCGACATGCGAACTGCCGAGCTGGTCAATTGGGACGCGTCGAACGAGTGAGATCGAAGCTCAGTAGTATCGACGAGCGCCCCTCCGTAGGAAGAGGAAACCTGAGGGTGAAACGTCTGACTCATTGGCGACTCCAGGAAGGTGCTGTAATCAAATCCGCCAAAGGCGTCAGACTCGGACATGTTCCTTCTGGCTCGGATTGGCGGGTAGCCCTCAGACGCGGAGCCCTCCATGTAGGCCGTGCGGTTCATCTGGTGCTCGAATGCGTGACCGATGTAAGCCGCGCCGTGGGCTGTTGGCGGAGACGAGAAATCAAACGGCACGGTGTTGTTGTATGCTGTGCTGAATTCGACTGGCCTCTGGGGCGTTGATCGACCAGATGGTGGGGTCAAGGACTCGTACAAGGATGAGGATGATGAGAAGTTGCTTGCCATGGAAGGCGGTCCAGCAACAGAGAGATTGAGGCCTTCCTCGAGGTCTGTCTCGGTATTGTCCATCTCTAGGAGAGAGTGCATGGGGAGGGGAGATAGCGTTAGAGTGTTCATGTTTGCGAGGGATGATGTTGTGGAGAAGAGGTAAGACTGGTGGATCTCGTTCGACTAGACAGCACTGATGAAGGCGGAGCAGAAAGTATGTATATATATATTTATATATATCACACCTTGGTAGCGATGGGCGTCGTCCAGAAGTAGTCCTAGTTCTAGAAGACAACTAAGCCTCGAAGGAAGGTTGAACTCGCCGACATCTGCCCGCAGGGGGTGTCCGTGATGGTTAAAATAGGAGAAAGAGGGTTTCGGGGTGATCGTATTGAGAACAGTTGAGGTGTGTGGGGGCCGAAAGCTGGAATGTAAGGTGAGTGATTCTTGGCCGGCGCGCTCAGCGAAGGTGTAACTAGTTGATGTTGGTCCAGACTTGAAGTCTCTTTTCCACTCTCGTCTCTGGTTCTCAATGAGCAGGCTGTTTATTGGGGTGGCGGGCGGGGGAAAAGCGAGGTGATAATAAAGATCATGAATAAGTACGAGATGGGCAATCAGGACTAGGCGCATCTGAAAGCCTTGTCGGTGAACATGTCGTGATATATATACATACATACAAACCACAGAACTTAAATAGAAAACAATCATTGCCCACAGACGAGTTTGGGCAAGCCATCAGAGTTGCAAGCTAGCCGGAAGGGCTTCTGCCACCAACACACGCATGTGGTGGGCAAGAAGGATGGCCAAGGGTGGTCGTGCTGCATACTGGATGCACCCAGTCAACCCACCCCTCCTCTTCCAAGTTAGCAACGGGTGCTGTTCCTAATTCGACCAAACTTTCAAACCCAGTCATGAGTGCAACTATGCCGGTCGATCCCCGTGCTGAAGATTAACAATATTCAGGGTAGGTGGAAAGGATGAACGGGAAATAGCCAAGAAAGAGAGTAGAGCCATTACACTCGTATAGAAACATGCTCATCAGAAATATCACACAGCGAGGCCATTCGGCCTAGAGGGCAATACACACCACACAAAAAAGAGATGGCCCTGCTTAATGTATGCATGGTGATTGGATTCGATAACAGGCACACCCAAGTTGAAAATAGAGACGGAAGTAGGCTACAAAGAAAGGCGAATAGGGTTTGCCATCAAGCAAGAGGGGTATAAGGCAGATTGATGTAAGTCCAGGAATCTTGTCAGCGACCGACCGGGCCGCTTAGCAGCCTGAGAGGCGAGAGCGTGCGTGTATGGGAGAGAAAGAGAGAGAGAGAGCAGCTTGAGCAACAGATAGAAAGCATGAGTGTGAGTGGGCCCTAATGCAGGACGTACAAAGTAAAATCCTCTACATGGCTGAAACAACATTGACTTACATCGTAGTGGTGACCGGGGGAGACACGAAAGAAGCGAGTACATCGATGGCCTCGCCTTTGCCGCATAGAGCTGTTGTGGCGCTAACGAGCCCGTCTCCGCACAGCACAGCAGATGATATCTTCGAGTCTAGAGGCTCACAACATCTTGTGGAGTGAGCGGAGAATGCATATCAAGGCTGCAGGTTAATACCTTCCTTACTTCCTCTATTCTAATCCTTCTTGCGGAACAAGCCTCGAGTCTCACCCAGAGGACCGAAGTCTCGCCGCTCATGGATAGGGACGAAGAACAAAAGGACAAGCTCGGGTCACTCAGGCGTCGATTACAATGTAGGCGAAGAGGAGCTTCGGTCCCGATGGAAGTGTACATCCCGTGCCGGTAGCCGCGGAAGTCGTCAGAAAATAGTTGGATACCCACGAGTGTGGAGTTCTAGCCACAAAATGCGTAATAAGGGAACATCTGACGGTGAAGCACCGTTGCTGTCTGGTGATTAACGAAAAGAGTATTGAGTGGCGTCCGTTTCAGGGTAATTCGGCCCTCACCATGTCGCTGAGAGAGTCAAGAGCACATTACCTTCTCACGATCAGATATGGCTTGAGTGGGGGATGCGGGGAACATGGCGGTGGAAGGTACGCTTAGAGTGTATTGGCGTAGCGCGGATAGAGAAGGTACGAGCTACTAGGGGACTTTGGATGCTTCTTGGCCTGCGACCCCGATTGGGAAGTATCGACTGTTCTAGCGGGCTGATGACGGAAGGAACATTAAAGGTGTTGGTTCGTCCGGGGTTGAATTGGCACGCACGCCGGCATGGCGCCTACCTTTTTGACTTGGTAAAGTAGCAGAAAGGAAGGAACATTGAACAAATCATCAAGAGGCGAATAGCATCAACAAAATTGGCATATCATGACTTCTGCGGAGTATCAAATCAGACATTTATTTTTTGAACTTGATACTGTGGTGTTATCTAGCCTCGACTGAAACCTTGTTCTCTATAGTGTTAATGTTTGTTTGCACGCGGGCCTACCCCAACGTGGTGACAATGAATGACAACGTGGAAAGGACCTTAGCAGGTTTGGGGACCAACATCAAAACAATTGGATCATTCACCAAATACTTGTGCCTCGGTGAGTGGAGACCAAACACGTCGAATTCTTGCTGACCGGTTTTAAGTTATTCTTTCGACCATGTCCCTCCTCTCTCTCTCTCTCTCTCGACCTGCGTTGGATGCAATGTGGCGCTCCTCTCGAACCAACCATCGTCATTTTTGTCAATTTTCTCCCGCCGAGTACAAAAGGTATGTGTAAGTAGATCAAGATTGAGGCAGTGTTGTTTGTTGCTCCCGAACCCTTTTGGGGTAAATGTACAATCCAACGGGGGGTCAAGGTGGCCCTCATGTCCCGGGATGATGCAAGTGTTGTTGGCGGCGAACACTTGCTGACTCGTACCTTGGTCTAACCAACATCACCCGAATGAATGATGCTCGTCCCTCCCCCGCAGCTTTGTACGGAGTACGCAAGTATGTCGATGCGATGCTGGTGACCAGGTTACGATATGGGCCGGTTGGGGCATTGGAATTGAACCAGTGCCGACCCATCTTGCCTCAATCGAAAGCAGAAGACATCTCTCGAGGCAGCAGCACTTCCAGAATGGGGACTGCAATGGGTACAAGCAGAGCAAGGATTATGTTTGCTTGATTCATTGGTGTTCGTGCGCGATCTGATTGTGCGACTTGATGGTGCAACCACAAACCGACGCAGTATCACGCTCTCAGTGTACGAAGCACCCAATAATGCTTATCCAAAATCGAACTGGGCATTTTCGTACATTTCGTGCAAGTTCGGAAGGGCTTGGTGACCGGATAAAGTCCATGATGACATCGATCACCACTTTCTAATTTAATCTACTCGTGTTACTTCGTACAGCGACTGGAGGCCAAGCCCCAAATCTTCAAAATCCCTTGAAACAACACGACGTCTTCGCCCCTCGGGGTGCTACTGGATCTACTTCGTAGGATTCGAGATCCTGCGCCTGTCAAGGCAGCTACCCGTATCCCAATAATCCTAATGGTAATGTAATCCTAGTCCTAGGTAGCCGCCCGAGTCCCAATCCTAGTCTCCCATGATGTCGGGAGAGCGTCGAGGTGACAATTAAGAAGTACTTCTCCTAGGAGTGATGTACCGACATACAAAGTAAGTCACTCTTCACATTTCCGGGAACCTGCAATGTCGCATTTAGGGTCTGGGCTTGCGAAAATGACCGAAGAAGTTGATGTTGGCCACCTCACTCTCTTTCGGGGAAATGCCACCTCGAGGCGGTGACGGAGACGCTGGCTGTCAAATGGGAAAATATTGATGTTTAATGTTGCATTAGGCGGTATCAAGAAAGAAGCAAGCAGAACTGTCATGTTGGATAATGCGCATCTCGTCTATCCATCAATCCACATATTTCATCCCCGGCATGTGCTCTGCATCAATGAATCCTGCACTCGTATCCACTTTTGGACATGTCCTTGGCCCACGACCTCCAAAGGCACTTGGCCACTCGTTCATTCTATTCAAGACTCGACCCGGAGATTCGGTTCATTGAATCCTTCAGCTGTACGTCAGTTTGGGGGGGGAAATATGATGATAAGTGGTACGTGGGTACCTGTCTCAAATATCTGTCCGGTTTACTTGTGTACCAGTATTGATCTCGATACACCTATTCGTAGACGACAACTTACACTTTATCAATGTACCCACCAACTGCAAGCCTCATGCTCATATGGAACTTTGCTGACCACGGCCATGTGCAATAGAGTGCCGCAATTGCCACGAGAAAGAACTCACATCCTGACGCTCCTCACACTAACTGGCTATAACATGGATGACAAAATATACTCGGGATGCTAGGATAGTTTGATCGGTTTGCTCTATCAGTTGGCCTTGCATCAGGCCACGACGCTCTACGCTCAAACTGCAGAGGCAATGGTGTGGGAGTTCATGCCGAGTTCCTCGATGCCATATGCAGAACTTACCTCGAGGTCAACCTCCCCAGAGAGTTGCCAAGAAAGAGAGTAGAGGCTCTCATAGGCAGAGAGCAGTTTAACCTCCCCTGCTTCGTTCGGAGAGCTGAGCCACCACCAATATCCATTTTTAACCTCAACCATACAGCAGCATCACAGTCACCATTTGTTCCTGTACGACAAGGCGAGGTTCCACAATCTGCCCCAGCCCCATCGTGACTGCTTCCCAATATCTTCGGCCGAAGTAACCTTGTGTGTAGGATACGGAACGTCCACGATTCGGACAAGGTGTGATCCTTCGTCCAATACTCACAGAGTCTCATTGTCATCCTCGTCGAAACCGGGTAACGACATGTATCAGGCAGCTTGCCCTTGGGGACACCCAGCCAGAGATCGCGAATCGTACCTGCTTTCGAGAGGGCCTGCCAAGTCTGTCACATGGCCTCTTTGAAATGGAGGTAGAGGTGGGACTAATGTATGTGCGACATGCCAAACAGGTTCCTCCAGCCCTACTTGTATTCATTCCGTCTTGTTATTCATTCCGCAGATTTTTTCGAATATCTAGTACCTTGATAAGATGTCCTCGTTTTCTGCCCTTATAAGCTTAGCTCGCTGTTTCATCAACGTTACCCAGCAGCGCTAGTGTCATAATACTACGAAGTAGTCACTTACGAGCTGCGTCTTGCTGCAGGGACAAGAGGAGGCTTCGAGTCTACTAGTAGACAGCTCAGAAAAAAAGAACAAGAAAAACAGACACAGACCTTCGAATCTCGATGAAAAAGCAGAAAGTCCCCTACGATCTCATCCCCTTTCTATCCCCCCAGCTCAAAATGAATATGGATGGGCAACAAAGGTCCCCTAGATTCTGAAGATCACCAAAAAAAAAAAACCCCCCTTCCTCCACGGCAGAAGGAAGAAGAGGTTTGCCCACACGCATCTGGCATGCATCCAAGAATCCTAGCAGCCATCACCGGCATATTTGACCGCCTTAATGGGGGGTTGGTGCAGCTAACTACTGCAAGGTTGTTTGCACCGGTTTGGACATCCATCTCCGAAATACAATCAATTACATATTTGATTCATTTCGGTTCCGGTCCGTCGGTATTCGGTCTCATTCTCCATGCATCACACCCTCTTTTTTCCCATCTTCCCCTCCCATATTTCCTCTTTCACTCGAGCTTAGGTTGTGTTGTGTTCCCCCACAGTCCATTTTCACGTAACGATAGTGGTGAGCAAGGAGGGAAAACATCAAGGTGGCAGGGCAGACCCCGGCCACCTTTTCCTCTGCCTCTGCCTCTGCCTCTCTCTCTCTCTCTCTCTCTCTCTCTCTCTCTCTCTTTTCCCCTCCTTCTCTCTTTCACTTTACCGCCCGTTTTCAGAGACTGATGCAAATAATACGAGGCGCCTGTGGGCGCTAGCCTTGTAGCGTCATTTGGAAAGGAAGACAAGGAACACTCTGAGGCGGGGAATAAGATATGACATTAATGCCGATATACCCATTCCCGCTCCAGCATGAGCAAGCCGCGAGGGAGTAATCAGAAAAGGCCAAAGTAGAACATGGAACTGTCGATCTCCACAAAGTAAGTGACGAGTCCTACCCGCCACGAAAAAGCATCATCGTCCAAGAGAGTAACGATCGTCGACAAACGTCCCTCGCCTGCGCGTCTGCTGGTCCTTTTTTCGCCCTTCTCTTTCTCGAAACAGGGTAGTGTTGTATCAAACTTCCCTCGGGTAGCCGGGGTCGTAGTGTTCCGTTCTAAGCGGTGGGCGTTTAGCCAGCTGCCGCGTGCTACATCACCCGGCCACCATCGCGGACACTTATTACGACATCGCCGTAACGCCCAATATCATGATGTTGATGGTCCGAACCGCTGGGCCCCGGTGGAGGTGATTCGACCTCGGGGCGGGGGACCATCCATAGGCTTCTTTAGCTTAAACGCAAAAACCTGTAGCAAATAGATTCAAAGGGAACGACAACAAGACCCCGCTTGAACTCCACAAGTTTGGATAAGCTTAATTGTATGATTTCAGATAACAGTTAAGATCCGAAAGCAAAAGCACTCACATGTAATCTACCATAGAGGCTCATGTGAGCATTAACTTTGAGCCATGCTATCATTTTTCCGCACCTGGCACTTATGATCACGAACCTGCTCCAAATCTGTGCCCAGCAGCCGGCATCCAGTACAGACAACATGATACGGTAGTATTTCGTTCGCTTGATTCAGCCCTACTTGTAGACACCTGCCGATGTGCAAGGGGAAGAGCAAGCACTGCCTTTGTACTTCCTATTTTTATCCGCCCGTATCTACCCCAAACCAGGGACATCTCGAGAATGAAAAGCCCCGCAGACGAGGGGGGGCTTAGCTCTTGCAGCTTACAACAGGATTCGAAACAACTCGCTGAGGATTCGACCTTTCACCGTCCTTGGCAAAAAGTTTCGAGAGTTGGTTCGTATCATCTTCACCTGTTTTAAAAATAAATCCAGAAGGAAAAAAGAAAGAAAAAAAGAAAGAAAAAAAAGAAAAGGGGAAAAAAAGGAAAGGGGGCTAAGCGTTAACCTTTCGACTTTCTTTGCCGTTGTTGTTTTCTCTCCTCGAAGGTCCTTGGAAGTACCTCTGCTACTGTAGTTGGAAGTACAATGTGGGGACGGCGCCGGACGAAAAAAGCAACAAGAAAAGAGGGCGGAGCGGCGCGAGTCTGATCCCGCTCCGCGGACCCCGGACTTTTTCACTAGTTTAGTTCGATGGCGTCGATGAACTGGCGTCAGATGCTCATGGCAACACGACCACGTGTTGATGGCTTCAAGTTCTTGAATTAATTTAATTGTATCTTTGTGGCATAGTAATTAATCAAATCATTTGATGTTGCGACTGACGGGACGAAAAGCAAAAAAACGCAAAAAGCTCGCTCGCGGTTCGCTCCCAGGATCGAATCCTGGTCGCTTGCCGCGAGCTACGAAAATTGCAATTTTCTAACCTTCCGAGTGCTCCAATGACCACTTGGCCATTGGTCGCAGTGTCGCCACTGCTTGAGCTGCTCGGTTGGAAGTTCTTGCTCTGGCTCATATATAAAGCATATGGCCGTGGCCAGGTGGGTTGAGGAAGGCGCGAGAGTTGGGCTCCTTCCCCGAGGGAAAGTCAAGGTCCCTTAAGGAGTTGCTCGCCTCTACTAACTCGCGGGGAGTGCAGAATGACTTCGTAAACCCGTCCTTGGACTAAGGGAGGATCGTGGGTAGGAACACCGGAACACCGGAAGGAGTGGCGTAATTTTGGTATAATAATTTTATTGGTATTTTATTTTCCACAGCGCTGAATTCATCCCAAGTTCTAATTATCCGGCAAGAAACGACTGAATCGCTAAGTTATGATGGCCTCATCGGCAGTGAAATCATTGCCGGCATCTTCAAGGACCTCTCTCATCTCTTCCTCCGTTGCCTCGAGGCCCTCGGAGCTCATAAGCTTCTCATCCTTGCCCTCAGCTACAAGAGAAAGTCAGTTAGTTAGCCACGAGGACGTGATGAAAAGGGATGGGAGAAGAATTGCTTTGAACGAGTAAAATCTTCCCCGGGGGTGACACTTACTTCCTGCTTCGACCAACAAATTCTCCTGAATCTCACAGTCCGTGAGAACACAGTTATCGCCAATAACAGCTCTCTTACCAATAATACACCTCGTAAGCTTGCACGACTTGCCAATCGTCACGCCATCCATGAGAACGCACTGTAGCATCTTGGCACCTTCCTTAATTTGACAATGAGCTCCAATGACACTCTCCTTGATAGAGGTCTTCTCTTCTACCGTGACGTGCTCTGCGATGAGCGTGTCTGCCTTGGTAATAGTCGTCCTTGACTTGACGCCCTCTGGGTAAGCCACCTTCTTCGGATGTGCGAAAGGCGAGGCAGCCTCAGCGCCGACTTCCTCGATTGAGGGCACCTTCGCCAGCTGGAGCGAAACGCTGAGGAGTAATCGCGCAGTATCTACGCGACGGATGATGGCCGCATCGGGTTCGTTAGGGTGGAGATAGGCGAGGATGGGAGGAATCGACGCGGTTTCGATGCTGCTGGTGTCCTTGGGGGATCCTACGGGGGTGCCATTGCCGGAGAGGCTATCCTCGGCGGAAAATCTCCTAGATCCGGCGCCATTCTCAATTTCCGCAAAAACTTCTCCGAGATGGAGCTTTTCGGCAAGACCCTTCTCCCAACCCGCTTTGGCCCACCAGCCGGTGATGTCCTCTCCGATGCTGTCGAGCCTATCGTTCTTGTATGCGAAGTCGATGACCCAGCGCGGGAAGATGTAGATATGAGCGTCTCGGAGGGTGGTGAGCATTCGAACGCGCGGGTGGTTCCTGATGAGACCGTGCCTAACAGGTAGCCCCGAGCGCTCCTCCACAAGGTCAGAAAGGGACGAGGTAGGCATGGAGTATACCAGCTTAGATACATAGGGCAAGAGGGAGCCCTTCTGAGGTATCGCGGTCACGGGAGGGAGCGGAGTCGTCGCAATAAAATCCGTCTCTTCGCCCTTGACGGGATTAGCCGTCTTGGTATCGTACCAAACACCGAGGCCACCGTTGTATAGAGGCGAGTTGTCATCTTCGGCGAGCCTCCTATCGCCCAGCACGTAGGAGAGACTCGCAGCAGTCGTCATCCAAGCATGCAGGAACTTTTCGCCAGGAAGCTCGCAGACAAGATCACACGGCAAGACCAAGAAATCCGACTGCACAAGTTGCCGAATCTCTGGGAGACGGAGAATCGCGGCCGTTCCAGTGTTCTGATCCAGACCCTCGGGTGCCAAGACACCTGGGCGAGGCAGGGGCAGGGCGGTTAAGAATGGGTTGGTGTTTAGCGCGGTTGTGATAGCTTGTAGCGCGCTTGGAGGACAGATCAGTGTGATATCTTGAATTCCTGGTCAGCTTCTCATGCCCTCGAAGACGGGTGTGTTGGGGATGATGAGTACCAGTTATGCCCATTCGGTAACAGAAGTCAATTGGATACCAGACCATAGGGCGGTTTGCTATGGGTAATAGCGCCTTGGGGTTCTCATCTGGGTTTGAGGTAAAGGTTGGGAAGGATGAGCCAGGGCCGCAGAGGATTAAGGCCTGCAGCCCAGGCGAGGGCGCTGTGATGGCCGGGGGCATCGTGAGATTGAGGGAACGATGGAGGAAGGTGGGGTGTAAGGAATATCCAGTCGAAGGAAAGGAGTGATGTAAATATTGAGCGAAAGGGATGCTGTGGTCTAAGTAGATGTCAACTAGCACAAAGGAAAGATATTTAGATGACCATAGAGCATTGCATGTGCTGTGCTCCCTTGTCACTCACAGGTTTGAAAATATATTTTGATCTGTAGGAGTCATCAGCATGAGAGCTTCACAGTGTGGAGTGCGACACCCCACCTCCAGCCACAACTTGGAGGGGTGATGGCTGTGGCGGGTTTGTGGCTGGACGAACGGTAACACCTGGGAGACAAGTCCAACACAAGTCTGAGGATTGAATCTCAATTCCTACAATCCCCTATTTTATGTCACCGTGAACCTTTCTACTCTACTCTAACCATTTTCTACAAAATTTTAGCGCCAATTGGCCCTACAATTGACTAACATCAGAGCATTGCCCGTCATCCATGGAGTCGTATATCAACGGAGTCATGTAGCTCATCACGGAGCTGCAGGTATCAAAATATTTTGATTCATGGTAGGTGGAGCTCTGCAGAAACCTGCTTGCTCTGTTTATTGTTATTAGAACATGAGACGGACTTGGCCCTCCCAAAGCTTTCCCAAGGCTTTTGCGCCTGTTGAGAAGGCAGAATGGCGACGACGATTTTCGGCCGAGATTCGGGTGCGGCTAGCAGCGAGCGACAGGGATTTTATGTGAAATCCTGTTTCGTCTTGGTTCTTTTGTGTGTGTCTTCTTCTCATCAAGCGATGAGACCTTCCTCCTTGGCAGCGGCTCAACAGCTTGCCAAGCGGCCAAGCAAGCCAAGCTGGCCAAGGAGGCCAAGATGGCCAAGATCGGGAGGGTCTCGAGCAAAGATTGTCCCGCGACCCTTCGTGGGCCTCGCAAGGATTTTATACCCCAGTTTTCAAAGTCTTGTCCCGGCTCCTAGACCGCGGCCGATCCACTCTTTGGTCCTGTGTGCCGGATAGCCAAGAAGATGCACGAACGCTTCATATGTTCCTCGATTCCCCTGTTCAGGCCCCATAATTCCACTCACAGTCCGCTGCGGCTCGAAAGGCAAGTCGGTCACCCAAAGCCCGGAAATCGTCAAGTCTGCCCAGACCCGCCCAGCCGCTTAGCGCGCATCACCCGCTAACTTTGTTGCAACCTCCACTCGACGCAATTGGGGATGGGACAGGTCGTGGGAGGGATATTGTATCGTCAAATCGCTTCACATAGGAGACAATTGGACCTGCGCGCTGAAGGTCGGACGACATCTAGAGGACAAAACAGGGTAAATAAGTCCGCACGAGAGAAAGGAGCCGTGGTCCGGGTTTTCCTAATTAGGAAGTGCTTCGGATCGGTGTTTCGGCAACACCCCGCACAAGCTCTACGCAGATTTCACAGCATAACACCTGCTGAGGTTCCTTGGGCTCCAAAATCCCAAGTTATGGCTCCAGGAACCTGATTCGCGCTGCTAGGCATCGACTGTTTGACCTTAAATGGAGAAGCTTAAACCAATTCCCATCATGGAACGCTGGCCCCCGACCTGGATGGTCGATCGATCATCCACTCATACATGGCGCAGCAGCTCTAAGACTACTTCGTATACACGGCAACATATACATTAATGAATATTTGGGAATTAAAGGATGCTGTCAGGTGGCGAAACAATTTGTCCAAATCGTTCAGTCCCGGTGCCGCTTTAATCAATTCGAAATTGCAACCACACGGAATTGTCATCCCGGATGGTCCTTTTTCATTCGACCAAATCGTGGTAAAGACTTGACCGTCCATGCTTCTTCTACCTTAGAATATGGACCCATTCTCGGTTGACTCTCAACCGCTGTCTGCTGTCTGCTGTCCGCTGCCTCCGCAAACCCGTTCCGCACCTTGGGCCACGTTCTGTCGCGGATTCATGTTTACTCTGGCTTCACTACCGATAATGCACAATCATATTTCCATGGAGTCCGGCCATTGGAGCGGTAGTTTGAGCTAGATTCGGTGACACATTGAACGAGAGAATAATAATCATCAGTTGATCAGGGCAACCGATGTGAGCGGCGCCCATTGATGAAGGTAAAACTCTTCATTCTATCGAGAGCTCTCCATCTCATCGAGAACTTCTTCACGCTCCTGGCAGTTCAAGCTCCTCTCATCGGGCTACCTGTCGCAGCCCGCTGCCAGTTGCTGTTTCTGCCTCAGTGGAAGCACCAGAACCATCACATCGTCTCCGGTTTCCACCACTACGCTGATGCTGTCTTTTCTGTCTTCCCCCTCTCCACCCAGCCCTCCTCAAATATATTGCCTACGCATCCATCTTATCCGCATTTCCGGTCCTGTAATCCCATTCTTTATAGCCCCTCCCTTTTTTGTTTCACAACATACGAGTTCTTCGGCCATATTCAGGTGCCTTGGAGAATACATTTGGACTCCGCACTTGCCCCAATTTACGTTCATAAGCCGTTAATGATTATGAATTTACCCCAGGATCGCTCGGTGGTCGGCAGCTGCAGGTGCCAGGATGCCCATCTCGCCTGGAACATTCCACATCCCCCCCTTCGTGCGTGTTCAAGGTGGTAGTCGTCGTGTCGATGTCGACGAAGGTGGTGGGACAAAGATATTTGGTGTATTGCTTTACAGAAAGTCTATCTTGAGCCTCAACTCTTTGTGCTCCCTCGAGACAGGGCCCAGGACGTCTACTTATAGGTCGAATCCCTCCTCGAACGCGAGGACACCAACAACCGGCGATTTTCGACCGAACCATCCCCACCGACCGTGATGGACATCTTCGACCACCTACCCTGGTTTACATGACCAGCAAACGGCTCGACGCCCCATTTCTTTTTCCCTCACTATGATTTCGACCCGTCTCCCGTCGAGAGTGGATACGCGGCACGCACGGCACTTCTAGCGACCTGCTGCTCGCTCTTCTCCATTAGACCCAAAATCGTACCGAACGGGGTCTCCGCTCATTGGGACCGTCCGTCCTATTATCCGTACGCAAAGTACGAAAATGCAATGTGCAAAGTGGTCATGCCCAGACTGGAGAGGAGCTCCACTCACCCGCACTTGAAAAAAAATAAGAAAGGGGCAAAAAGAGGAAAGGCCTTCTTTTTGGTGCATGCTGACCATTGTCTCCAACAAGGGGAGGGTGTGGGATTTCCGCAGGATGACGGCCCTTTAGCCCTGATAGCCGCCACGTTTTTCTCCGGATTTCCTTTCTGGAAGCCGCATCTCGAAGGCGGCTGTTTTATGGATCTGTCTCCACACACCCAGACCTTCTCCAATTTGGACTGACAGCCGGCGGAATTGAGCATCCGTTTTCCTTCGTCAATGCTCAATTCATTGGAGATAGTGGGTGGGAGACCCCTCACGAAACCATGGCTCTCCAAGAACACAAAAAGGAGGAACAAGATATTACTGCTCCGTGGGGCAAGGGGCGTGGGGAGGCGGAACCCCGTTTTGCTCTTCTTCCCGCTATGGTGAATTAAACAAGCTCTGGGTTGGTTTCGAACATGGAGACGCCGCCGGTCGCCGGGCTTGCTAGCATGAATATTTGATTAAAGTGTTAATCAACTTTTTGTGCACACGATCCAGCCGTTCGAGGGCTCGATACTCGCGATTAACGAGGACAACGAGACCAGCCTGTAATTTCGGACGGTTCTACCCCGTTTGGTAAAAATGACTTTGAGCTCTTTCTGGAGAGGGAGAGGCCCTTTGCTAATTACCACGGCCTTGGCAAGGGACGCCTCCCCGAGGGACAGCGCCTCCTCGCCCCGTCCCTCGCTCTCTGTCTCTCTCTCTATAAGAATCCTCGGTTTCCCGTCGAGATAGGTCCCCTTGTGATGCTCCTCAGCTCTCTAGGCACATTGTTTAGCAAGAAGCCGCGTTCTCTGTCGCTCATTTCCCGCTCCTCTTTCTGGATCATATACCATCGGTAAAAGGAAAAAAGAAGAAAAAATCTAGTCACAATGAAGTTCGCCACGACCCTCGGACTCTTCGCCTCGCTGGTTGCCGCCCAGCAGGTCGGCAAGGAGCAGTCGGAGACCCACCCCAAGATGTCTTGGAAGAAGTGTACCGCTCCCGGCAGCTGCACGACCGTCAACGCCGAGGTCGTCATTGACGCCAACTGGCGCTGGCTCCACACAACCGACGGTTATGACAACTGCTACGATGGAAATGAGTGGGTTGAGTCCGTCTGCAAGACCGGTACCGAGTGTGCCGAGAAGTGTGCCATCGAGGGCGCCGACTACGGCACGACCTACGGCGCGTCCACCAGCGGTGATGCCCTCACCCTCAAGTTCCTGACCAAGCACGAGTACGGCACCAACATCGGCTCCCGATTCTACCTCATGAACGGAGCCGACAAGTTCCAGATGTTCGACCTCATGGACCACGAGTTCACTTTCGATGTTGACCTCTCCACCCTCGAGTGCGGTCTCAACGGTGCCCTCTACTTCGTCGCTATGGAGGAGGATGGTGGCATGAAGAGCTACTCCTCCAACAAGGCTGGTGCCAAGTATGGTACTGGTTACTGCGACGCCCAGTGCGCTCGTGACTTGAAGTTCGTCGGTGGCAAGGTAAATGCGTCTCCCACATACTCTCATATGCTTTAAATTTTCTTTCCGGGCGATAGGAGAAAGAGTTACTGAATAATTATTTCTTAGGGTAACGTCGAGGGATGGAAGCCGTCTTCCAACGATGCCAACGCTGGTGTCGGTCCTTATGGTGCCTGCTGTGCCGAGATTGACGTTTGGTACGTGATTTACTTTCTTGCTTCAGGTTCATGATAAGACGTGCAGGATGTCGTTCCTAACATAGAATTTAAAACACTCCAGGGAGTCCAACGCCCACGCCTTCGCTCTTACCCCCCACCCTTGCAAGGACAACAAGTACCACGTCTGCGAGAACGACACTTGCGGCGGTACCTACTCCGAGGACCGCTTCAACGGTCTCTGCGACGCCAACGGTTGCGATTACAACCCCTACCGTATGGGTAACCCCGACTTCTACGGTATCGGCAAGGTCGTCGACACCAGCAAGAAGTTCACGTAAGTTGCCGCCGATCTTTTTTTGTGATATATCGGAACGCAACAAAAGCCGGAGAGAGTTTGCTAACGAGAAGATGGTCAATAGTGTCGTCACTCGATTTGAGGAGAACAAGATGTCTCAGTTCTTCGTCCAGGATGGCAAGAAGATCGAGATCCCCGCCCCGACCTTTGAGGGTCTTCCCGACTCCTCGGCCATCACCCCCGAGTTCTGCGACAAGGTCTTTGAGGTCTTTGACGACTTCAACCGATTCAACGACGTCGGTGGATGGCCCCTCCTCAACGACGCCCTTAGGGTTCCCATGGTCCTCGTCATGTCTATCTGGGACGATGTAAGTTTTTGCAACCATTGATGCTGGAGACTATTACCACGGGTTACTGACACTTTTTGTCGGGGGATGACAGCACTACGCCAACATGCTCTGGCTCGACTCTACCTACCCGCCCGAGAGGGAGGGAACCCCCGGTGCTGCCCGTGGTCCCTGTGCCCAGGACTCCGGTGTCCCCTCGGATGTCGAGGCCAACCACCCCGATTCGTACGTATCTCCCGCGCCCCTACTATCTTTCTCAGCCTACTTCTTACCCGTCGGTATCACTAACGTATTCCTTACAGTCAGGTCATCTGGTCCAACATCCGCTACGGCCCCATCGGTTCCACCGTTGAGTAAAAGAGCAGGTCCTAGTTTTGGCAAGGCGTTTTCTTCTAGAGCAAGGGCCTTTTTTCCCTTCCCCTCTTGTTCTGTTCTTGTCTATCTTCTTTTCTCTCCTTTTCTGTTCACTGCAAAGAGAGGAAAGAAGGAAAAACAAGTCATGTGCACATTATTCAGTGTAGATATTCTCTGTTCTTTTTTCGCTTCATCATGTTGAATGTTAAAATGTTGATATATAAAGGCATTGAGCAGAACTCTTCTCAAAGACTTCAACCCTCCCTGCTTCCACCCTCTCCTTTTCTCTCCTGACAAACCCTTGTGGCAGGCTAATGGCTTGACAGGGAATGAGATCATAAGGCATTTGATTTGCATTTTGACTTCTTTTAGACTTGGGAAAGGTAGACATTGGAAGTGGATGGGGAGGAGGGGCAGTGAAGGGAAGGGAGACGGCCCCAAGTCTCGATTGCAAAGGAGATTTCTTCTCGCCGACTTGCTCGCTTCCTTTATGAATAGTTGGTTTCCGTTGTCGATGTAATCTGTCTCCTCCTCCCTTCCTTCTCGTCTACAATGTGCAATCGCCCCCTTTTTCTCTTGAGAACCAAGGACAAATGATTCTAACAACCATCTCGTTGAGCTTTGCTTTCTCAGTTAACAAAGACGACAAGTTCTCTTTTGGGGGAAAGACATATGAGAAAAAAAAAAACCATTAAAAGCTACACCTCAATATCAATAATACATCCATCATTTTCATCCATCTCCAATACAGATACACTCTTCAAGCAAGAAGGACTCAGGCAATCTTATCTCGCTCGATATCTTTCTCTTCCTCTCCAGACCCGAGAAACAACATGGAACTTCACATCAAGCCAGCAAACAAGCAAACAAGCAAAAGAGGAAGAAAAACACATCTCATCTCAGTAAACATACACTTTTTCTTCTTCTTTTCCTCTCCATTTTTTAGAAATTATTTTTTTGCTTCTTCTCTCATACTCTCATCCTATCAACAATAGAAGAGGGAAAAGAAAAGACCCTCTTGTTTTCTCCTCATTTCATTCCCTTTTCATCCTTTGCATTTCCTTCTTTCCTTTTTTTTCGGTAATAAACAGAAACACAAAGGAATCCCAGAAACACAAATCGAGCGAGAAACAGCAACAAACACAGGAGAATTTCTCTGTTTTCTGTCCTTAAAAAAAGACGTGTGTGAACGATAACAAGGAATAAGAAACCCTTTCCCTTTGTTCAGCCTAATCCCCGCCACCCTCCGATCCCACCTGGAACAAAAATAATAGCAGAATAACAAACAAATAATAGGAACAAGCCAAAAGCGGAGTTTTTAATAAAATGACACAGAGAACCCTTTTTTGATGATGATAGAACAAAAGGGGGAGTTTTGTAGAACACGGGAAAGAAGAGAGAGTAAAAAGACAACCGACAACCCGAAAAACCAGAGACACATTCTCTCAAGAGAAAACCGCGCAAAAGCAAAACATGAAGCACAAGTTGTTAGAACAAAGTATTTCCCGTTATTACAGCCCTTGTGTGTTTGGTCATACTATGATTCCCCCCCTCTCCCATTTTGTCCCCTTTTGTTTTCGACACTCTTAAAAAAAAAACCCTTGCTAACTGCCGGGATGAGTGTGTGTATAAACTCCCTGCCTCGACCCTTTTTTTTTCGAGGATGCAAAGCGATTACCCTTATCATCATCAACAACAAAAACCATCCCTCCCGTTAACTTGGCAAGAAATCAAAGAATCCATCATGGTGTTGTGTTTTCATCCTCCGGGGCGCCTTTCGATCGGCCTCCGTAACGCCGGCGCCTATCGGTCCGGTGATGTGGGCGGGTACCCTTCTTCTAGTGGTTGTAGTTTCCGCCCCAGCCGCCGCGTTGCTGCTGCTGCTGTTGCTGCTGCTGTTGCTGGCCACCACCGCCGTAGTATCCACCGCTGCCGAAGCCGCCTTGACCATATGAGCCATAGGGTGTGTTTCCGTGCTGGCCCGCGCCGCTACCGCCGCCCATGCCGTAGCCGCTAGATCCGTGGAGGCCCTGCTGGAGATGGCTGGGGTAGCCACCATAGCCGGCCATCTGCGCGTTGGACTGAGGGGGGAGACCACCTTGTCCGGCGGGGGCGTTGTTAGTCGCCGATCCGGGACGAGCGCCACCGAGGGAAGGCGAAGGGCCAGCCGCAGTCTTAGAGTCGACATAGGGCTTCAGGTCATCGTTAGCCGAGCCCGAGCCGGCGCCTTGAGATTGCGCGTTGAAGCCTTGCCCAGCCTGCGACTGGTACGAAGAGGGACCGCGTCCGAAAGTGTCGTGCATGCCGCCGAAGGAGCTAGCTCCAAGACCGCCCTGGTGTCCGGACTGCGCACTTCCCACTCGTCCGTAGTCGCCTAGTCCGGACCCGATGCCATTGTTGTCGCGGTGTAGCGACGACTGGAATCCGCCGGCAGGAGACGAGCTGTGGTCATATGGTGCCTGGGGAGGGATGTTGTAAGGCGCTCCATAAATGCCTCCCTTCCCATACGGTGCTCCGCCGTAGCCGCCCTGGCCGTAGGCTTGCGCGTAGTACGTGTGATAGTAGGGGTTGTTGAAGTAAGGATGAGTATTGTAGGGATAGTTCTGTTGCGCGTGAGATTGGGGCTGAGAAGTTTGGCCCGTCGGCTGCTGCTGCCCCTGGCCCTGGCCGGGAGGGTTAGGCGTGGTATGACCGCTGCTCTGAGGATCGGTCGCAACTCCGCCGAAACGTGACTGGTTGTGGAGACCACCCACACCACTTTGGGGGTATTGGCTGAGGTTATCAGCCTGCGAGGGTTGGTTGTATCCGCCGAACGCGCGCTGAGGTTGGGGTTGCTGCGTAGCAGCGGTAGGCTCCTGCTGGCCCTGGCTAGCCTGGTGCTGCTGTTGGCCGTATTGTTGGCCGTAGTAGTTGTATGGAGCACGGTTCTGCTGGTCCGCGGTATAGTAAGATGAGAAATCGCCTGGCGCCGAGCTGAATGCGCCGCTCGTGTGCGGGGGCTGAGCGGGCTGCTGTTGGGCCTGGAAGGTCTCGTACTGTTGCTGCTGGTGCGAAATCGTAGCAGCGCCCTGCTGGTTTAGAGAGGTGAAGCCCGGTGCTCCCTCTTGGGCACCGAAGCGACCGAACGACTG
The DNA here is from genome assembly GCA_002812735.1 of Scedosporium dehoogii. NCBI lineage: Eukaryota > Fungi > Ascomycota > Sordariomycetes > Microascales > Microascaceae > Scedosporium > Scedosporium dehoogii. The sequence goes on from PGIR01000004.1 coordinate 103,770, forward strand.
AGCTGTCTGAGCTACGGGTTGAGCTGCGTAGGGAAGGTCGTTGTTAGTGTAAAGATCATTCGTACTGACAAACGATGAAAACATACCCTGACCGGCGATAGGCTGCTGAGCCTGAGCTTGCGCAGCGGGGGCTAGAGAGGGAGCGTTAGCTTGTTGTTCTCGTACGGAGCCATCGAGGTCAGAGGCGATACCAGTTGGTGCGCCAGCCGGGACCGCAGGGGCGGCAGGCTTCTGAGAGAGCGATTCGGGAACAGCACTCGGCTGAGAAACGGGGGGGAGAGAGGTTCGAGGGTGAGCAATAGGCGAATCATCGGGAGGCTGGGCCCGGGTCTCGGGCTCCTCGCGATCTCCATCGATATCTTCTTCAGTTCCATTGAGAGAGAAAGCGCCAAACTGGACGGCGGCACGGTCGACCTCGCGGTTCCCGGGCATTCTGACCGCCTCCTCCTGATCGAGGATGCGGCGCTGGAAGTGGGGAGCACGTCCCACGGGCTTGGTAGGGGTAGCAACGAATCCAGCTGGTTGAGGTACAGCTGGAGGGGGTTGGGTCTGCGAAGGGGCATGGGAAGTGGGAGTCGGGACGGAGCTGATGTCCGCCGGCGCGGGCGCCCAGGAGTCGGCAGCGGTGCTAGCGGCCGTGTCGGTGGGAGCGGGCGCAGATGTATCATTGACTTGTTCAAGGTTGGACTCTGTTAGCGCGTCCTTGGTGGGCGGCACCTCTGTCGCGGGTTCAGCCGCCTCAGTGCTAGGACTAGGTGCCTCCTCGGTCGCAGGAGCCTCGACGGGTTCGGGTTCGGGTTCAGGTTCTGCAGCAGCAGGGGCCTCGATGGGGGCAGGGGATTCGATAGGAGGAAGAGGTTCCAAAGACTCGGTCGGCTTCTGGACGGGGGGTTCCTTGGGCTTCGGCGCAACTTTAGGCGCGGTCGCCTGCCTGAGCATGCTGGCCCAGGTCTTGGCCGGTGGAGCGGCTGCCTTCGTGGGCTCAGGGCCAGAGGCTGGCTGCTCGGCAGCCGCATGACCTCGACTCTCAGAGTCGCCCTGTTTGGTAGTGGTAGTAGTATCCCAGGCAGTCGATTCTTCGGTAGGAACTGAAAGGTTATGTTCCTTGCGGGCGCCGTTGGTAGCAGGTTGAGCAGGTCGGCTGCGAGGGGCACGACCGCCCCTGTCGGTGCCTCGGCCTCGGCCACCGCGTCCACTCTCAGAAACATTCCTTCCGCCACGCGAGGGTCTGGTGCTGCCTGAATGGGAATCGGTTGTGGCTGCCGCGTTTACAGTATCCTTTGGCTTCGATCGAGTCTTCTTAGACTTGGAGGAGACTTCGCCCCATTGAGACACAGCACCTAAATGAAGAAGATGAAAACGTTAGCGTCGATGTTACGAAAGCGAGGAGAAAAAAAACTGTTTTCAGGCTCCAAAACGCGGTAGGGTAGGGCATCGAAGCCGGGGCAGAACACCGAACACGACAGGGGAATCACATGTGGCGAAATGTATCAAATCGCTCGCAACGATTTGTGACAGATGTGAATAGATGAAATCACACATACCATGAGCAATCCTTTCGACAGCGAGATTCTCGTCGCCATCAGCCTCCTGTAGAGCGTACAAAATATCGACTTCAGACCAGCCTTGGAACATATCCTTGATAGGGTAGACCTTAGATCCGTAGAGCTTCCTCAATTCGGCCACATCCGCATCTTCATCGAAGGCAGCGGGGGAAGGAGTATCGAGTGCGTCAAGGCTATCGCCATTAGGTTTTCCGGATGAACGACCTCCTCGACTCGAAAATCCGCCTCTACCGCCACGGCCAGAGCCTCGTCCCCTAGAGGCGCCAGACCGAGTCGCAGTCTCGGACATTATGAGCGAGACGAAAGATATGGGTTTGTGTGAGGAAGGGAAAAAGAGAAAGGAAGATGGGCAGACGGGTCCAGTTCCGTTGCACAGGAATTTCAAGCTTCGCGGTCAATACAGGCTCGTCGATTTTTGATTCAATCTAGAGGTTCGAGAAAGGCAGGCGTACGATGGAGTACACCGACGTGGATAGGCGACGCGCGTCCGACGTGAATCTGGGACGTTTCTTGATGGATTTTGTGATGATGGTTGGAAGGGGGGGGGGGTGGTGTGGTTTGGGGGTGGAAGGAAGGAAGAAAAAATGGTGAGCGGGAGAGGCTGATGCTTGTCAAGGCAAAAAGTACGAGAGTACACGGTGCTAGTGCTGGGATTTCCTCTTCGCTGTGGTTGCTGGTGTGTCGACGTGTTAGCAGCAAGGTACAAGGTACCAGAGACTTGCGCCATCCATCCTAGGTCGCCCCAAAAATACCAGATGAGGCAAGACCTTTGAGGCTAATACTGGTACCACTTTAGCAGCAGAACCGTGCAATTTTAGGTGGAAACTGTTACTACAGTACATATCCAGATCAGGTGCTAATATGTCTGGCGTGAAGTTTCTTTTGCCTCCGAACCACAAGTACCTGATACCTCGTTACCATGGAGAAGCTGCAAGGCCCAGCAACCACTTTCTACTTCGTACAAAATAGGCGGCGAGCCCGCCCCTAAATTATACGCCTGCAGAACAGAGCAAGCTCCCCTTGTCAGCGCTTCGCTTGGGGCACGCGTCACGATGGTTATCTGACCCAGGATGGAGCAACATCCGAAGTGTCTCGGCGTCGTCCGACGATAAGATAGAATGCAATAGCAATTCTAAACTCCAAACAGAAACTGGCTGGCAGGCAGAAAAGGACACGCCGATAGCCTCGTCAACTTCGTAATTAGGCACTGCGCCCTGCATCTGTTCAACTGATGGAGACTTATATAGAACACCCATCCCACAATTCGCATTCCAGTCGGGCTTGCAAAACTCTGACGTGGTGTAAGACGAGTGGGCCTTCACCATTCTTAGATCGCTAGGCACTACTAGTCGCTTCATTTTTCTTCTTCCCTTTCATTTCCAGTGCGAGGAAACCCGCGCTGTCTCTGAACTTTAGGACTGCATCTTTGCAAATATGCACGGTTGGTGACAGAATCAATGCTCTGAACTTCGCCTCACGCGACCATTGGATGGAGCGGCAACAGCGCCAGCCCGTGACTGAATTGGGAGTCTCGTCACCTGACAAAGACCACCGCCAGTGTTCTTCACAATTGGAGCAGGGACACAACAATTGAAGATATCAACCGAGTTTACATCCCAAAGCAAAGAGGGCACCACTGTTCGCCATGCGTCGAGTACACAATGACGCATGGAGGAGGTCGATTTTAGGGTTCCGGGACTTGGGACCTTTGCGGAGCAGTCGACCGAGCCGTAATTTGAATTTGAAGGCTGAGGCAAAGATTTTGGCACTCACGTAACCAAGACCTGGTTTGTTGCTGACTCATCGATCTTAAAATCGAGACATCGCAGAGTGTGACGACTTGAGTGTGACGACTTGAGCCCACTTGGTTAGAAATCACGTGAGAGAACGATGTCATTCGATGCTCCGCAACCCAAGGTCATGGATTCAAAGATATCTGGTGTTTGGAGGAAGCTTCGTTTCAATCCAGACCGCCGGTCCTTCCAAAACCTCGAATCTCAGACCCTCAGGAACCCCAATTCGCCTGAGCGCAAACTAAGAACCGTTCCTCTGATTGCGGCTTTGCCGCCACACCAAAATGCTCAACTCGAAGCCTCTCCGTCTTAAGCTCGACCCCTCCTTCATCCTCAAGTCCATCCACTACCCAGACCCTCTCACTCGCCGCCAGACCGAAAGATTCCTCGATGCCGTGACGACTTCGTTTAGAAGAAACCTCGACAAAGAGCACGGATGGTTGGATGCTGAAGAACAAAAACCCGCAGGCGACGACAAGCCCGAAGCTCCCGCCCGACCATCAACTCGGGTGAATCGCGATGCCAGACTCGAAGAGGCACGCCGCCTACCAACAGACCACCATGTTGCGTCTATTCTGTCCAACCCGCTTTTCCTCACAAAGCCAGCTCCTATCCCCGAGCCAACGCCCTCCCCGACTAAGCAACTCCCTGCAAAACGAGATCCGATGGATGTGTTTGAGGAGGCCGTGTCGAAGGGATTAATGACGATGCAAATTGCTACGGGATGTTTGAAGGCGAAGAGTCGCCTTATCCAAGAGCGGCAAAGCATATTCCAAGACGGTCAAGAAGCCGCAAATTACGAAGACTATTCGGGCTTTGACGTCTCTGATAAGGTCTTGCTCTGGCTCCGCTCCTCGGGCCTGGAACAGAACCTCGAGTTCGCACGCTTCCCCGGGTTCGTGGCCGCTTTTATGCGATTTCTTGTAGCAGAGGGCCGGGAGGAGTTAGTCTGGTCCTGGATAGCAAGGCTCATGTCAGATGACGCTCCCGGATCCCAAGCATCCGTCATCTCGGCTCGGCATATACTGCTCTCCCTCGTCCGCGAGAAGATGATAGGCGCCGAATGTATGGACAGCGCCTTCGAGCCCGTCATCCAAGCGAGCAGAACATACCGCAAGGACCCCCACTATAGATACCTCATCCTAAAATCCTGGTACCACCTCGCCGAACGCGCCACCGACGTCTCCTGGCGGAAACCGGCCCTCTCTACCTCTCTCTTTGACTCCTACCACGCCGTGGGCCGCCACCTCTTCCCGTTCACCAAACTCCCCGTCGCTCACCTCTACCTCCACCACCCCACCACACCGACCCACAAGCCCGCGGTCGCCTACTTTGAGAAGGTCAAAGATCGGGACATCTCAAACAACGCGCATCACATGTGCAGAGAAGCGATCATGGGCGTAGACGCCGTCAGCCATCTCAGCCTCGTTGGCAACCTTACAGAGGCCAAGAATCTCCTAGAATTTCTTCAGGATCGGTACTCTTTCTTCTTCCGCAATTCTTTCGCTGGCAATCCTGATCATCTTTTTGATCAGGTAGCGCCTGCATGAGAAGGAGTCGGAGTCCTTGACAAAAGAAGACGACTACCTCACCCCAGGAATGGAAATGTTGGAAAAGAAATTAAAGAACAAGAAGCAATTACGATTGCGTATTATATATACTCCACGTTCTTCGCGGGAGGATGCCGAGATGTTGTGCTCCATCACCCCTGTACATAGTTATCACTTACAAGATACCCCATATCCTCCACTCGGACATTTACTTCCATACTACTACGACCCATCCTCTTTGTCGTCTCTCCATCTAACAATCACTGCCCACGTCAGGGGACGCGGCGCCACCAGCCACATCTAAAGAGCGGCCACCTCACAACCTTGGACTCTTCGAAGACGACAGTCACATCTTCTTCCCCTGGTCGTGTATCCGTCTGAATTCGTTTATCCAAGATTTGTACCGGCGGAAGGTACTACAACAGCAGAGGTACAGGCCATTTCCAGGCCGAGATGTTGCCAGCCTCTAATATGTGCATGTCATCCAGCTTGCTTCACCCTACCAGAAACCACTTCATAGATTAGGGAGGTTAGAGAGGGCTACTGTACAAGTAGTCGGTTCAATATATTCATGTCAAATTTCAAATGTTTGGAAACGTTTGCACCATACAGACAAAATGCCTTGCCTCAAGAAAAAAACAGCTCAAACCGAAATAACCACCCTTCAACGCCTCGCGCTCCATCATTTTATGAAGTAGCGAATATAATAACTCAATCGACGAAGTAACTCGTCTTTTTTCACGTCCAATGCAATAACCCAAAAATCAACCAATCGATCCAAGCAATTCAATTCTGGGCGCCTGACACCATAATCCCGACCCGAGCCGAGGCGCAGGAAAGGTGAGTAAGTGGTGTGGAAGTTGTTGTATAATGTAGGAATAAAAGAGAATAGGTCCAATCGATATGCAAGTGAGGAGGGATGTTGGAAGGCACAGAACCTGGCCGGGTATCTCAAGACAGTTCTGGTCCAAGATCTCGGGGTGGGAATGCGCAACGCATCTGATATCTCTATCCTAGACGCCCGCGAAAGAGAAGAAGTCAAGAATGAGGAAGTACGCAAGATAGAGCGCCCGCATCTGGCAGCACTGCCACGTGGCTTGCTAGGTCCTAGTGATCTAGCAATCACTCGAATGCGATTATCTCGAAGCGACAGCATCGCTAGAGGCAAGGGTTCCCTTTGTCTCCCCTAAAGAAGGCCATGGGGTTGAAACGTCTGAGGGTGACTCGGTGAAATCCACACAGATGGGATCCTCCTGCGCATCGATGCTGGGGCTTCGGGTGGCAGAAGAGATGGCGGGGGTTTGAGGGAGAGAACTTGTGTCGCTACAATCGTCATCTAGGCCCAGCTCTCGGAAGACGCTCTTGCGGTCCTTCTTCATCTTCCCCGTCGTCATAAAGGATTGTGTTCGGATCAGAGAGCCCTCGCGGAGCCTGTCTGAAGTGCGCATAGAGTTGAATTTGGGCCGGGTCGGCCTCGTGGCCGGAAGGGTATTAGCTCGTTGAGGTTCCGCGATGGACATGGTTGCCAATAGACGTAGAATATGAGAAAGTAGAGAATAGGACGCGAAGAAATAGACAGAAACGTGAGACTGAACCGGCTGAACCAGGTTTAATCGGAATTTAGGTCGGGATCTCAGCTATGATGAATTGGGACGATGATGGGCGCCGATAAGGGAGTAATCAGACCACGGACTTGAATCTGTCGGGACGAATTGACACGGATATCAATTGAGGTATTCACACATATATACAACAAGTTGGTGAGTCCAAAGGAGAGAGATATATAGAGAGAAGTTTGGAGGAAGAGTGTAATGAATGTAGGGATAGGACCAAGACCTCAAAGCTTGGGAAGAATGTCCATTTTGTCTCTCACAACGGCGGCTCCGCAGTCAGGACTGACCTAACGGCTCGCCAAGAAGGAACAGAAGATCGGAGAGAATTCAACACCCACAACTGCAACTCAGGTGGGTTCTCAACTGACCTCGTCCTCCCGAGTCGGCGCTAACACGTGTTGGGAACTCGGGATGCATCCGGGAAGCCTATATGCCTGATCAATAGCTCGGAGCAGGACGGTGGCATAACATCATCTTCCGATATCAAAACGAGAGCCAAGTGGAGACTGGCGCAAATCGTATGCAAAAATATTAGCCCGGTCCCGAATACGGGGACATCGGCAGCGAGGTACCACATCGTTTCGTACGATACGATATTCTGGGGAAGAAATGGGTGAAGGATCAACTTGCTAGTGGATTCGGAATTGCCCGATGCGGATGCAGGATGAGGTAGATACGCATTGAGTAATTCTGATTGGCCAGCTAGAGCTTGGAGGCCGTTGGACGGTTGGACCTTCCGTGCAGCAAAACAGCTTTTATGCAGGTGACATGACAATGGACCCTCGACTTCTTTGGAGGTCTCGACTTCTTGAGTTAACCCTATGACGTCACCCTTCAACACTTCTCCTTTGACCCTTCTCGTCTCGTCACCATTGTTCCTTCCTGCCTCCCGAACTCGCAAGGTCGTCCCTCGGCAAAGCCATTTAATGGAAGACCATGGCGGATAAAGTCCGTCGGACATAAGAACCTTTTGATATTCTCTAGCTGCCTGACAAAACTGCCTCTGCTTCCCCCTGTTCCACAGACGAGAGTTGATCGGAGAACTTGATGCTACGAAGCCCAAGCTAGTTCTCCACTCCTGATGATGGGCATCGATCGCGAGAAAATATGGAGAACGGAAACGTCACGTCAAAGCAGGCTGGTGTCATGCAGGAGCTAGACCAGAAAATACGGAGTAGGCGACCCTCCATGAGTCTTTTGTTTTCTCCCATTCCATTCGCATCTGGCTCTCGGGGTCGTACGTGGGCGGAGATACTAGGATGATATACTCCGTAGGAGCAGCATTCGATTGTCAGCTATCCCCAATGAGAAAAACACCAGTCGGCTTCCGGATTTTGATTTTAAAGCTAGGGATCGGAAGAGCCAAGAAAATCCCTGCCTCTTCTATATCTCGTTTGCTTCTCCTGTTGCTCGTCATGACAGCCTACCTAATGCAGGTGGGTGGAGTTGCTTCTGCTGTAGTCGTATTTACAAGCATATCCCATCTTTCTCAACTAGAAAAGCGCCAAATATAGGATTGTGGCTCATTTATATCAAACAGGCCTGCCGCCTACGCAGTGAGTAACTACGGAGATTTCCTGTTTCAATTATCTATTCTAGGATATGGACGTAAACGAATATTGGGAAGAAGAAAAAAGGAAGATAAAAAGACTAAAATGGAGAACGGGTGTGCGATTGTGAGATCCCCGATGATGTCGTGATATCGTGTGATACTAGTCACTTATTCCCTCGCTTTGTCCAGTGCTCAACGCCGTCCGGCAAGGATTTCCACAGGCCCATTATCAGGAAATTCGCAAAATTCCCATAGTTTAGTTTACCCACCCCAAATGATCCTACCCACAGGCTCAACCCCACTTACAGTAGCCGCAAACCTACCTCAGCTAGATATAAGAGCAAGTGCGGGAGCACTTGCTCTTGACAAGAAGAAGGACAACAATCTTGCTCTCTCGACAGCTCACTTGCTTGACAAGGAATCCAGTGTGCGATCCTGGTAGTAGTAATATATCCAGTGCGTGAGTGATCACTAGCCTCGTAAATAATGCTACCACTGCTACCGCTTTGGGCACGCTGCCTTGCTGTCAGACGCAAGCGATGGTTTGCGACTGTGGAAGTGAGGGAGCGTAGCTTGCTCACTTCAGGGTTGCTGTCTGTCGGTAGATTACTTACAACGTTAGTGATCAGTCGCGCACTGGGTATATCATAACTAGCAGGATCGCACACTGGATTCCGTGCCAAGCAAGTAATCTGTTGAGAGAGTAAGATTGTTGTCCTTCTTGTCTAGTATTTTGTCGATGATAGGATTACCGAGGTCATGGGACAAACCTGTTTCCGAAGGACTCATAAACGACATACAGACCGAGCTTTTGCATGTCGGTAGAGGCTCATGTAGTGGATATACCCGGCGTATGGACCCGGAGCAAAGCGGCTGCCGGGGGGGAAATTGTCCGCGCCACTAGGTCATTCTAATCCCGAGGGAAAGGAACTCCGGATAATATCCATGGCACCGCGACGGGCGGCTGAACGTCTTGCCTTGCCGATAATATAAGTCTGGGGCAGAAAACCCATTATAACCCAAGCCTAATGTCTTTCCTACGTCAATGAGAAAAATACCAATTGATACAAGGTTCGCTTTCATGTAAATTGACGGTTGAGCCGAGATGAGATTCGTTGCTCGGCCACTCTCTTGCTTCGCGGATGCAATAAGTCTTTAAGCTTTATATTGACTTACCGGTGGCGAGCACAGATTACCGAGCAGTAGAAGATGGGTTTAGTATCTAGATAGCCCCAATAGCCGTTTTAGCTTGCGTAGTGAGACGGATCAGTGAAGCCATGACCGCAACGTCACACTTACAAAAAGAAACGAAAACTCGGTGGCTAACGGTCAAATACTAGAACCCGCAAAATAGCCGTCGCAAAGCTCCGGTGAGGACTAACAGGCGTCGGATCGGTCGATCAACAGAAATGATGCAGAAAAGACGCGATAAGCGTTCCCAAGGAAAAGGGGTTTAAGGTGGCCTCGTAAGACACAATTCACCGAAAAGAGAAAAGAGGGGACAAGAGGCTGGATTCCGGTTCCCTGGGATCAGAACTGGTGAAGAAAAGACTTAGAACTGACTACCGGAGACTCAATAGTGATATGATACTGGTGATGAATTATGAAACTTGTGATCCTCTGAGCTCATGCCAACTCTTGCTTTCGTGGACCTTTTTATATGTACTTTCTCCTGCCTGAAGGAGAAGTTTAGAGGAGAAGAGCAAATTCTCAATTATATGCCTGATATAAACGCAGTCAACAACGTTATCGGTGCTTCTTGATTCTCTGATATGGGGAGGAAGCGCCGCATGGCCAGAGAAAGATGCCATTACAGCGACGCGGTCTAGTAGATTTCGAGTCCGCTGCATATTGTCAGATATTGGTAGGATAGCAGCGCGCCCACGACACTGCCTCCGATGTTGATGGACAACAATGTTTCACCGCTAGGGAGGTCCGGCCGGGCTACAGCTTGGACGGGCGACGTGGGATGGTGAAGTGGGATACGTAGAATGGACTCGATCACAGCGGCATTCCCCTACGAATCTCCCATGATAACCGCGCGTACCTCCATTTCTCCTTCCCAGCCCCAGTCAGCAACTTTTTCCGACAGCCTCGAGGGGGAAGGAGCTCTCTCTCACTCCTTCCTCCATTACTATCCCCGCAAAATGGACCCAGCCATTACTTTATATACGAGAATACAGAGCCAACCTACTAGCCGAGTTGTTCAAGTGAGCCTGTACTCATGATGGTCTGGCTGGCCAAGACCAGACGACTCAATAGGTTAGAAAACGACCCCGGATTGTTTTCGTAGGCGATGGGTTCAACCCCGGAGCCGAGCTTTTTTGTCAGTTTTTTTTCTGGATTATTTTCAATGGCCATGAAAAAAAATAAGTTGATTTTGCTGCGGAAGAACGATCAAAGATGATGCGAAGTACAGAAAAGACCCAACATGTCGAAGGCTGGGAAAAGGCAAATCGGCAATGACGGTTAGCAATCCACATGTATCGGTCTTTACAAAGTGCGCACCTAGGACACTTGGCATGCAGGATAGCCAAGTACGGCGGAGGATCTGCAACCGATGTCATCAAGACTACGAGGTAGACCGATGAAGCTGAGGCTCGGCTAGGCGGCTCGTTTCATTGACGTAGACTTCGTTGCATCGGCGAATCGCCGAGCTGTCACCTCGGCAACCTAACCAGCGTAGCAGCGGCGGCATCGGGTTCCAGGGCCGAACTTCAAAGAGCCGTAATGTAGCAATGGCCTCGGGGAGAAGGTGGTTGGTGGCGTCAGTTGGCCTGCGGGACTTGAGGCTATTCGGACTAAGAAGGGGCGCCAATTGGATGTGGAAGAGCATTGGGCGTCGATGTGAGAGGCACCGACTCTGCAAGGGCATGCAACGCTACAGAAAGATTCCGAGTTGAGATGGTGGGAAAGGTGCTGAAAATGTGGAGAGCGGAGAAGAGAGTGTGCATATGTTGTGTGTGTCTAGATGGAAGCGGCTCTGGTCTGTCTCGAAGATCAATTATGATTGATGGCTAGTAGTCCCCGGAATCCGATTCCACCCTCAAACAGATGGGCTGAACGGACGTCATTGGGTCAGGCAATATTCCCAGGGCAGCCGTACGATATCCAGATTTATAGGGTCCTTCTGGGGCTCGGAAAGGGAGGATTGGACGGGCAAACCGGAGTGTCATGCGACGGGAGGATTTTCCATAATCTGGTGCCACCAAAATCTCTCGATTATTGCTACACCCTACCAAAAATAGCCAGCCCGAGGTGAGTGATGACGACGTCAAGATGGAGGTTCAAAGGAAACATAGAACAAGACCGGCGGGTTTCGGGTGCCAACTACCGGGCCGGCTGGCCAAACACAAGTACAAACAATGGATCTGATGAATTGATCTCATTCCATTCTCCAATGCCTCATCAGACTCGGTTCATGCTCCATGCAGCCTTGGGTCCTTCAATTCAAATCAATTTTGTGATCACCACCTTCAGCTACGAAGTACAAGGCGCTTGATTACAATATCCGTATTGCAACTGCAACTCGGGCGTTCTAATCTCTCCATCTATGGCGGCAGGAGCAGATGGGAATCCCAGGAAGCGAGGAGACGAGGAGCCTTGCACATAGGACCTAATATAGCTCGGACGAGCCAAACCATACACCTGGTTTTCTCGTGGACTCCAACACTTTAATCGATAATAACTAACCTGGAATTTTGGCCTCGGACCTCTTTCACTTGGCCGTTCTGATGTTCTTTAACCCGGGAAGGAAGTTGCCTTAGCTGGTGGAACGGCCTCCATCCCGGGGACCATGGAGACAGAGATGGACTGAATGCCCACCGGAACGACGGCTCGCACACATGTAACTGCCATGTTGTCGTCGCATTGCTGTCAAGCTGCGCACTGGAGTCCTCCGTGGCCTGGCCATCGTGTGATTGTCCGATACTACTAAACCGCGACTGGCTATTTGCCACTTGTTGGTGAATGTGTAGCATAGATTAGTTTGGTTCTCACCGGACGAGGAACGATCTTCGTGCAAAGGATAACCCGGCCTCAGATGTGCTTCTTCGTCGTTTGCCAGATGCTGCGGGAGGGGAAAGGCCAAATGCGTGCAAGCGACGGTCGAATGATTGCCTCTTTCGGCCTGGCGGCAACCATATCAAGAGAGGCAGCTCAAATTTCCTGGCGACCTTGTTTGGTAGCATTGAAGATTTAATGCCTCCAATGGGAGAGTTGGAGATCTTCATCCCAATTTCGATCCCCCCAATCTTCCCCATCTTCCCCATATTTTACCCCTCTGCAAGACTGCCCGAATCGAGAAAGGTGGGAGGGAGGCATGGTCGGGAAGCAGGGTCCCCTGTCTGTTTAGCTCCATGGCATACTAATTTTTCCGTCCCTGTCTAACTCCAGTCCGTCCAACCATCCTCCCTCCCTCATTGTTCGCAACGGGCTCATGACCAGGAACAATGCCGGCTCCAGTTGTTTTGTCTCCTTTGCTCACGTTCTCGATCCAATCCACACCCATTCCCTACCATACGCTAATGTAATCAGAAAATATAGCATAGAGGCGGGTGCTCGGTTAACACTGACACTGACACTAACACGAGCTTTGACTTACACTAAGCACTTCCCCAATCTCAACTCTATTGATGGACAAGACAGCATTCCCGTTAAGACAGGGAACATCCAAGACCGGGGGTGGCGCACGGCAGACACTTCGGCGGTGCTACCTCACGCTTTCCAGGATCTGATGGAAGCCTTCTTGCTGCTTCTTCTTCATCAAACTGGCACAGTGGCAACCTACACTAATCCCAAGATAGCACGACTCCCGCTTCGCCAATTGGAGGAATCGCGAGCTCTGGTCCCGCGGTGCCCGAGAGAAAGCCCGCCTCCTCCATCAGGCTGCCCGCCACTGCCGCTAAGCCGGTTCCTTGCACCGCCTCTGGAGGAACCACATTTTCTGCTAGATGAGCCTGGCTGCTTTACACTACTATTGTGGAGTTTCCCCAGAAAATCTAATCACATCCTGAGCCGGGAATTGCAGGGGTTTTTCGAGCTACACCCCTTGCCCTGGGCGACATCTTGCGTTCTCGACTTGTCTAGCCTCGAAGGCATGCCATGAGACCCCGCGAATGGCCCGTTGTGACCAATCTAATGACCCGACGACTGGACCAAGTACCTCTACTGTAGTATCATGCCTTGAGCGTTGCCACTGTTGTCGTAGGTATTGGGCGTCGGCCCGTTTGGCCGTCTTGCGAAAGTAGGGCTCCTCCCTGAGACATGGACAGGGTCGTTTTTTTTTTTTTTGCCATTCTGAAGAGCTCCTCTCCGTAGGGTGGACGGACTAATGCGCTATCCTGGTAAGCATGGTCTTGGAATTTTGCTGGCTTGCCGTCAAGGCCAGACAAGGGCTCGAGTATCTTGATGAACAGGGGGAAGGAGAAGATCCACGATGGAGGACATCTATATAAGAGATCAGACATCCTGCCCTTCCTCTTGCTATTTCCCTCCTCTCATCCAGCACCTCTCGCACGCTCCTTCTCACACATCCACTTCGTTGCCTCAAGAAGCTGCCCGTCCCTGGCCCGTCTATTGTGAAATACACACAAAACAACACCGTCAAAATGTTCAAGAAGCTCAGCGCTCTTTCCATGATCCTTGGTGCGGTCTCCGCCCAACAGGTCTGCACCCAGACCCCCGAGACCCACCCCAGCCTCTCCTGGCAAAGGTGCACCGCTGGTGGCAGCTGCTCCAACGTTTCCGGCTCTGTCGTCATCGACTCCAACTGGCGATGGACTCACACCGTCTCCGGCTCCACCAACTGCTACGACGGCAACCAGTGGGACACTTCCATCTGCTCGTCCGGCGCCACTTGCGCTGCTCAGTGCTGTCTTGAGGGTGCCGACTACTCCACCACCTACGGTATCAGGACCAGCGGCAACAGCCTCGACCTCACCTTCGTCACCAAGCACCAGTATGGCACCAACATTGGTTCTCGTGTCTACCTCATGGAGAACGACACCAAGTACCAGATGTTCAACCTCCTCGGTAACGAGTTCACCTTCGACGTCGATGTTTCCAACATTGGCTGCGGTCTCAACGGTGCCCTCTACTTCGTCTCTGTATGTCAAACACCTCCTTAGCTCGTTCTCTTCTTCTTCTCGGACCCCGTACTAACCACAAAATGTGTGCTTCGTAGATGGACCAAGATGGTGGTATGTCCAGGTACTCTGGAAACAAGGCTGGTGCCAAGTATGGTACTGGTTACTGCGATGCTCAGTGCCCTCGTGACATCAAGTTCATCAACGGTCTTGCCAACTCCCAGGGCTGGGATCCTTCCTCCAACGACGCCAATGCTGGTGTTGGTGGCATGGGCAGCTGCTGTGCTGAGATGGATATCTGGGAGGCCAACAACGTCGCCACCGCCTACACTCCCCACCCTTGCACTAACAACGCCCAGCACTCTTGCACTGGCGACAGCTGCGGTGGAACCTACTCTGACGACCGATACGGCGGAACTTGCGATCCCGATGGTTGCGACTTCAACTCCTACCGCCAGGGCAACAAGACCTTCTACGGTAAGGGCATGACCGTCGACACCACCAAGAAGATGACCGTCGTCACCCAGTTCCTCACCAACTCGGCCGGCGCCCTCTCCGAGATCAAGCGCTTCTACGTCCAGAACGGCGTCGTCATCCCCAACTCCGAGTCCACCATCCCCGGCGTCCCCGGCAACTCCATCACCCAGGCCTACTGCGACAACCAGAAGACCGCCTTCGGCGATATCGACACCTTCAACTCCAAGGGCGGTTTCTCCCAGATGTCCAAGGCCCTCCAGGGCCCCATGGTCCTCGTCATGTCCCTCTGGGACGACCACTACGCCAACATGCTCTGGCTCGACTCCACCTACCCCGTCGACGGCACCGGCTACGGCACCGAGCGTGGCTCTTGCGCCACCAGCTCCGGCGTCCCCAGCGAGATCGAGGCCTCGGTCCCCAACAGCAACGTCATCTTCTCCAACATCAAGTTCGGCCCCATCGGCAGCACCTTCAACCAGAACGGCGGCGGCAACCCCCAGCCTAGCAGCAGCAGCTCCGCCACGGTCCGCCCGACCTCCACCACCTCTGCCTCCAACCCCGGCCAGACTGGCGCCGAGCACTGGGGCCAGTGCGGTGGTATTGGCTGGACTGGCCCTACCACTTGCAAGTCTCCTTACACTTGCACCAAGCTCAACGACTGGTACTTCCAGTGCCTGTAAATTCTTTTCCCCCTTGAGGAAAAGAGGGAGGTTGAGTGCGAAAAGGGCAATGCCATGGCTAAGGATGAGATCATGTGAGAAATTGTGACGGCTTATTTCCCCCTTCTTTTCTTGCAGTCCCTTCTTCGTATATATATTTTCTTCACTTGCATATATATTCCTTTTTTTTTTTCCTTTCTTCTTGAATACATATCTTCTGAATATCTTGCGTCTGGCATTTGGCTGTGATTGTGATTTGTGATTGTAAATGAGGTCAAAATTAAAACCATTTCACTCCCGCCATACTTTTTAGCTTAGACCTCCTAGTAGATTTCAGAACCCATCTCCTATCTAGGTCGATGAGAAATTATCTGGAAGTATAAAGGCTGCCAGTATTTCGTAGTGTTGTTTGAAGACGAAGAATGTTGTGTTGTGAATCTGTCTATTTTGCAATACATGGAGGGTTGAGAGGGGTTCATATTAGGATAAAGCATGAGAGATGCTGAGAACAGCGTTGAGAAAAGAAATGTGGTTTTGGGAACGAAAGTTGGGTTTAGGATGGTTGACTTGGTCGAGGCGTGTCGTTCGTGTCATATCCTTTAAGATCAATGAGATGCTGTCATGCAGATGTCGGTGTTGTTGTTGTTGATATGTGAATATTATCACAATTTGAGCAGTCCCTATTGTAATCCTATTGTAATGAGGTGTTTGTACCTGCGTATGCAACAAAGAGAAATGTCATGTGCTCTATATCCTGGTTGTAAATTGTGTGGCTCTGTGGCTGTGCATAAGGCTGGTGCTAATGCAATCTGGATAGACTTTTTTTTCCCAATTCCTCGAGCCAACGCGACAAGCGACTGGGACATCATCATAGCCTCGAGGAGCTCCTACGCGACAAGCCATTTGGTGGATGTCATCCCTCGACTCTCACATCAACCAATCACCCCAAACTCTTCTTCTCTGTATACTTCCCAGCATCTCTAGTCAGAAAACCCACACCTAGACCCCCTCTCATATTTTTATCCTTCATTCCCTTTTTCGCGTTGTCACAGACCTGCATTCCAAGGCTGTCACATCTCCCAACCTCAATCCTTAGTTCCACGACACAAAGCTCGCGCTTTCGCCATCTGCAAGCGGCCCCAGCCGTACAATTTGTGGACTATATTGACGGCGGTCGCGATTGTACGCGACCCGTCTACGGTCCAGTGCCTTTCTTTTTTTTTTTTTTTTTCTTTTCCGCAACTCTCGAGTCCTGCATGCAAGCAAGATGGAAGACATTCACGACCTGCAAGGCCTCACGCTCGAGGACCTTCGAAAACTCGACAAAGATGCCCCCAACGATGTAATCGAGAAATTCCTCCCACAACGGCCGCAGGCCTCCCTCACCACCTTCGCCCCCCGCCTTCGCATCTACAACAACTCCATTTTGATGCCCTCGATACCCTCTACTACGTCAGGACCCGTAGCGCGGACCACGAAGCGCGGCACCACGATAATCAATTATGCCGAGGATGGGTACGATGACCTCGACGACGAAGACGACGATACGCGACGGCGACCCACGGGGCTAAGAAGCGCGAGAAGGGACGACTCCGTGGCGAAGCAAGACTTTTCCGACAAGGTGGGCAAGGAGGCCAATGAGCCCGTCGACGTTCCGGGCCAGTGGCGCGAGTGGATGCTTAGGACGAAGATGCTCCGTAGCGATAGGCAGGGCGCGGCCCAGTCGGACCTCCCCCTTACCCTCATCCCCATCCGCATCGACCTCGAAGTCCCCAGCTTCATACCCCAGCCCCCGTTCCCGCCTCCGCCCAACGGTTACGATCCTTCACTGCCGCAGTATCGCCCTCAGGAGACGACGCCTCCTTATAGACTCCGAGATTTCTTCCTGTGGAATCTGCACGAGGCTCTGATCACGACGGACCAGTTCGCGTTGACATTGGTGCAGGACCTGGACCTGCCAAACCCGCGCATGCTCGCTACCGAAATTAGCAGGCAGATCCGCACGCAGCTGGAAGAATACGCCGGCGTGGCTCTACATCCGCTTTTTCACGCGCAGCGGGATCCCAACGACGCCACGCAACGAACAGCTGTTCCCTCGAAGAGCGGTTTCAACACGCCCAAAGAAGTCGGCGTTTCGACCCCACTCCTCACAAATACTCCCGCGCCCGAGATCTCCGCAAAGGCCACCACCATCACGTATGACAGCGATGACTTGAATCCCGACGACGCCTACCGCTGCATCATCGCCCTCAACATCACGCTTGGCTCGACGCTCTACACGGACAAATTCGAATGGTCCCTGCTCCACCCGCCCGGCATGGCCGATGCCTTCGCGAAGCAAACATGCGCCGACCTCGGTCTCCACGGCGAATGGGTCCCCGCCGTCACGCACGGCATCTACGAAGCCGTCCTCAAGCTGAAGAAGGAAGCCTGCGAGTCCGGCGGCGTTGTCGGCGGCTGGGGCGGTCTGCAGCAGGAGATCGCCAACGACTCGGCCCACGGCGCCGAGGCGGGTATGCGCTACGACCCGGAGAACCTGGGCGCCGAGTGGCAGCCCAACTTCGAGGTGCTCACCAAGGAGGAGATGGAGAAGCGCGAGGGCGACCACGAGAGGCAGCTTCGACGCCTGCGGCGCGAGACGGCGCGGTTCAGCTCCACCTCGGGCCTTGTCGGTGGCGTGCCCTTCTCGGGCTTCGGGACCATGGTCGAGGCTGAGGAGGAGCGTATGGGTCGCGGCGAGAGGAACAAGAAGAAGAGGAGGCAGCTGAGGAGTAGTTTGAGTCCGCAGCGGTCAGGGACGCCTGGTGGAAGGGGCACGCCGGATGTTGGGTATGGCGGGGGTGGGAGCAGCTCGCTTATGGAGGCGGAGAGGGAGAATTGGCGGTGTTCGCAGTGTTGTGTGAGGGGATCTTGTGTTTGGGCTGTGAGGGATGGACCTGCAGGTCTTAGGGTAAGACTTTCCCTCATCGTTTAATTTCCTTTTTTTTTTTTTTTTTTTTCTCTCTGCTAACGTTATTTCTACTAGACGCTATGTCACAACTGCGGCTACCTCTACGAGCGCGACAAGCGCCTCCCCTTCCTCATGAAGAACCTTCACCGTAACGATCAACGGATAGTATAGTGTGCTTCTCCTTCCGGGACCATGTTGGATCCCCCGCAAATAGGCAGGAAAAGGAAAAGAGGACGAGAGATGACCGCGCATACTTGAGAGGAAAATTGTGGTGGTTGCGGTTTCCGAAAACTCTCTCTATCTCTGTATTTCTATGTTTTTCTGGTGTTGGATTGTTTTTCAACCGTGTGTGCGTTTTGATGTCCTCGGGGTGGGATATTGTTTTTAGAGGTGTTTTAGGTTCCCTTTTCTTTTTTTCCTTCCCTTCTTCGACGAGAGGTATTGAGGTGGTTAGTTTTGGACCTTTCCTTGAGAAGGAACAAGTCCAAGGGACAGGGATCCAAGAGAATACCAGTCTGGGCGTATGAGGGGATACTCGGGGGGTTTAGGGTAAGTTGGGCTGGGTATAATACATTGAGCTTGAGCGAGTTTCCTTTTTCTTCCCCTCGAGATGATGTGAAGTGTTTTTGTATTGCGTAGAGTTCCTATACTTCGGCAATGATGAGCGAGATCTTTAAGGACCCGTCGCTTTGTTAACAAACCACGGTCTTGGTGTAACTCCTAGGTGAAATATCCGTCCCCCGTTCCGATACCATGAGTAAACATCGAGTATCCCGTTCCAGGAAAACTAATGAAGGAAAACAAGAAAACAAGTCCAGTCCACAGATGCACACCCCCCTCAATCATACAGGCTATGATCAACCTCTCCCACCTTAGAAACATGCGGACTCGTCACCTTAATACCATTCTCCAGCCTGGAGAGCGTGACGGCATAGCCCTTGAAATCACACCAAGACTGCACCATCTTCACCGCATTCTTAATCTCTCGTCCGTTGAGATTCCATCCTCCCAACTCCTTAATATCCTCCTCCGAGATTCCCTTACGAGCCAAGTTCTCCTCCTCCTCGCTCGCCCACACTTTCTCCGCATCCTCCTCCTCCAGCACGGGCTGATCAGAGCCAACAACCTTCACATGCGGCACACGCTCCAGGAACTTCTTCCAGATCTGCTCCCTCGCCTCCGAGGACAGCGGCTTAAACAGCAAATGCAAGCTAACGCGGCTCCGGAACGCCGGGTCGATGGTATGGTAGAGGTTGGTGGTGAGGAACACGATGCCGCGGAAGTACTCGAGCTCGCGGAGGAAGATGGACACGAGCTCGTTGCGGGCGATGTCGACGGGTTCGCGGGTGGCCATGAAGACGTCGGCTTCGTCGAGGAGCACGACGGCGTTCCATTCGGTGGCCATGGCGAGGAGGCGTTTGAGGTTGGCGCCTAGGGCGGTGGCGTTGATGCCGAGGTCTTCGGCTTGGAGGTAGAGGAGGGGTCGGCGGGTGCGGTCGGCGACTGTTGGAGTGAGTGTAAGTGGAGGGTACTATACTTATTTTTACCGCCGGATATGCAAAGGAAAATAAAGACTTACCAGCCTCTGCGGTGAGAGTCTTGCCAGTTCCGGGAGGTCCAGAAAGAAGGAGAATCAATCCTTGGCCTAGGAAGGGGTTAGTCTGGTTGCAACGGCTTGTTGAGGAGACCAAAAAGATAGCTTACCCTTTCCAACGATGACATCGTCAAAGATGCTCGCCTGCTTCTGCCCATGATGCTCAACAAACGACAGGACAAGGTCCTTTTGCTCCTCGCTGTACACGAGGTGCTTGTAGGCCGAGTCATTCCAAGTGATCGGCTGAATATCTTCGATATAGAACTTGACTGTGAAGATCCGTCACGCATATTAGCCAAAACATTGCTCTCTTCTAGAGAATCGCGCCGGGGGGGGGGGATTCACTTACGCCACTTCTTATTCTTCAGCGCATACCCTTCAACCCAAGGACCGATAAACATCAGGAGGTCCTCCTGAGCCAACATCTCCTTCTTATTCCGCTCCTGGTCCTCCTCCGACAACCACCTCGGCTTCTTCTTGCTATCGTCATCATCTGTCTTGCTCCCACCCGACGTCACAGCATTCTTCATCGTCTCGGGATCTAGCAACTCGCGCTTCCCCTGCGGCTGCTGATACCTGTTATAGCCCGCGACGTCGATGAGAACCCTGCCCTCAACGTTGTGGCTCTCGCAATCTTCGCCAAAGTAAATGGCCAGACCCTCGTAGTTCCTGTAGCACAGGCCCTGGAGGTCAAGCATCTTGCGACCGCGCTCAGTCAGCCTCTTCTTCACGCCGGCGGGATCCTCGTGAAATTCGAGGGGGTAATGGGGCAAGTCAGTAATGGGCTTGTTGCCCTGGAACGGCTTGATCTTGACGGAGGCCTTCCTCCAACCGAAGGCGTCGCCGTTGAAGCCGAGCATCTTGACAGGGATGTTGAGGCCTTCGACGGTGTACTCGACGGGACCCTCGACCTGGGCTAGGATCTCGGCGTTCTTGATGTAGCTGTGGATGATGCAGCCGGTGGGGTAGTACGTCCAGGCCGTCTTGTACTTGATCAGGCGCATGGCCTTCAGGCTCGCGACGCGAGGGCGCAAGTCGCTGAACGTGTCGTCGAGGACCTTGATGAACAGCTCGAGGTGGGGCTTCAGCGCGGACTCGTTGGGAGTCTTCCTATAGAGCTCAAGGATCTCCGGCATGCCGAAGAAGAGGGACATGAAGGGCTGTTTAAAGGTAGCCCTGTTATTGACGTCCAAGTGAACGTTCTCCTTCTTCAGGATCGGGGCAATAGCGGCGACCAGCTGCGGGTTGTAGACGTAGATCTGATACGTCTTCAGCGGGAAGAGGTTACCGAGTGCGACCTTATCGCGATCCTTGACCTTCCACACGGCCACGGAGTACATGGCCAGGTTCTTGGCCACGGTAGGGCTCATCTGCTTGGGCGGGTAGTCGGTCCAGTCGTAGTGCTCGTTCGTGGGGTTCGAGTCCTTGCCCTCGTAGTAGTACTTGATCTTGGCCTGCGTGCCCGTCTCGGGCTCGGGGGCTAGCTTCTTGGGGTCTTCGTCTGAGGAGACGTCGATCTCCTCGATGCTGCGGCCGATGGGCTGCTTGGGGGGGAGGAGCTTGCAGCGCCATTTCCAGGCGAGCTCGGACATGTCGCTCTTTTTTCTGCCGACGAAGCCCATTTTGAAGATGGTTTTCTTGCTTCTTTTCTCTCTTTTGTTTTATGTTTTGTTGATTGGGGAGAGGGGGGATGAGAGATGAAAGATGAAAGGTGAGAGATGACTTGGAGGAGGTGAGAAGGACTCAATGGAAGGGGTATCTCAAACAAGCTGAAGAGCAAGCAATGCAAAAGTAAAGAGCTACAGCACAAAGCCAAGGGAAGGGGACAGGATCAATTGACAGAAAAACGAGAGTCAGCCTGAGCCCAGTCTAAGGGTGCGTTGGAGAATGGAGAAGAATAAGATCTAAGCTATGGGGTGGAGGCTGTGGGAGCTCTCCAATATATACGCAGGATCCTTCGAGGATACATGTGCTATCTGCATGCAGGCGTCCTTGTTTCCTTATTCACACCGAGGTAGCTCTCCTGCGAGCTCAATGAGCTCACTCCAAGCAAACACCCCGGGACCAGTCATGACTTGACCGGGGTGGGCGTGAGGGGAAACCAGGAACAGGGGAACCCGGACTTGGGTCTCGAGCTCGAAGGAGGAGAAAGCTCTACGAGCAAAAAGTCACAATCCGTGGTGCGACTCGGTACGCTAGAGTTGGGCGGAAGCCTGGTGTACCGGCATGATAACGCCAACAAGAAGCAAGGAAAAGAGGCAGCCTGGATGCAGGATGACGGGAGCTCGCGGACGAGACTTGCAAAACAATAACTCGTGTTTACAGTAGATCTCGCATGCCCATTCCGGTTATGGGGGGACCCGCCCAGGCCTTCCCGCAGTACGAAGATATTAGTTTTTTGGGAACTTTGGATCTCAACCCCATCTGATGTTTTCAGTAGGACTTTTGCTGTCCGAAGCAAGTATTCCTTCGTCTGTTGATGGATCCTAGGACTGGACGAATTCATGTCTTGGCCCATGTTTTTGGAGACTCTGAAGGGAGCCAATACCGTCTCGCCTGCGCCACTACTGCAGACAGGGATCTATTCGGGTAGTGGACGAAAGTACAAAGTAAGTCCTACACTAGACTCCGGTAGCGTCACAGCCCTAGACCCATGCAGCCCAGAACCTTGGAGAAATCCCAAGTCGTATATTGTCAACGATCGCTAGCGAGAGACCAGAGGTGTGGTCCGGGGTGCGGGAGCTGGGGGCTTTTTCCATTTCGATGGTCCCCCAGAGGGAGCAAGAGGGAGCATGAGGGGTTTAGAGCTCAGATGCTATTCTCCAGCCCCAGGCAGCCATTGCACTTTACTCCTCGGGTCCAATCATTAGTGACATTCCTGCAATACCAATGCGAGGTGCTTGTGCAGATCAATGGGCTGTGGACGAGCTTGTTTACTTCGTAATACAGGTCAAACTGTGGCACCAGAACGGGAAATTTAGACTGTGATGCTTCCTCAGTCATAGCGCGAACGCAGCGTTCCTTCCCCATGTCCTTGCCCAATTCTGACAGGGGATGTTGATGACTCAGCAGAGCTCATCCGAGAAATTCCAATTGGGCCCCACAAATTTTCCATTTCTCAATCCGAGCTTCAAAGCTCGAGCCGAAGCTGAGCTCCTCCTCGTTCGATATTCCGCTCCAAAATAGAACCAAAAAAAAATTCAACCCAAGACAATGGCGGCACCAACCCCGCCCATCCCCCCAGTCCCCGGCCCAGCAACCACCAGCACAGCGACCTCCGTCCTCAACCTCAATGCCCTCTTCGACAACCCCCTCTTCGCCGGCGGCATCGGCCTCGCAGGCCTCGGCGCCGCCGCCGCAACAGCCCGCAAAGGCGTCCTCGTAGCCGCCAGCGCCGCGCGCCGCCGGCTCCTCGTCAACCTCGAAATCAGCCGGCAGGACCCGGCCTACCCGTGGATTCTGGCGTGGCTGTCACAACTCAGTCCGCAGCAAGGGTTCGTGGCGTCGCGGCTGACGCGCATCAACAACTTTTCCGTGACGACGACGACGTCGAGGGGGACGGGTCCGGGCAGCGGGAGGCCGAGTTTTTTTGTGCAGCCCGGGTACGGGAAACATATCGTGAGGTATAGGTGGGCGTATATCGGGGTCAATAGGGAGAAGCATAATACGGCGAATATGAATACGGGGGAACCGCATGAGATTGTGCAGTTGACTACGCTGTGGGCGCATAGGCAGATTTTTGACGAGGTTTTGCAGGAGGCGAGGGCGTTGGCTGAGAGGGCGCATGAGGGGAAGACGGTGGTTTATTCGGCGAGGGGGTTGGAGTGGGCGCCGTTAGGGGATCCGAGGAAGAAGAGGCCGCTGGGGTCGGTTATCCTCGACGAGGGGGTCAAGGAGAGGATCGTCGCCGACGTCGAGGATTTCCTCGCGCGGCAGCAGTGGTACGTCGACAGGGGCATCCCCTACCGTAGGGGTTACCTTCTCTACGGACCCCCCGGGACGGGTAAGAGTTCGTTCATCCAGGCGCTGGCGGGCGAGCTCAACTATAGCGTGGCCATGATCAACCTCAGCGAGATGGGCATGACGGACGACAAGCTCGCATACCTTCTCACGAAGCTGCCGAAGCGCAGCATTCTCCTCCTCGAAGACGCCGACGCCGCGTTCGTCAATCGAAGACAGCGCGATGCGGACGGATACAGTGGCGCGACGGTGACGTTTTCGGGGCTGCTTAATGCGTTGGACGGCGTGGCGGCGGGCGAGGAGCGCATTGCGTTCTTGACGACGAATCACGTCAATAGATTAGATCCGGCGCTGAAGAGGCCCGGGAGGGTGGACATCATGGAGCGCATCGGGGAAGCGACGACGTACCAGGCGACTCAGATGTGGGATCGGTTTTACGCGGACGTGGACGTGGATCATAAGGGCCGCGAGATGTTCCTGGCGAAGCTTCAGGGGTTGGGGCTCTTGAGGGGCAGGGATGAGGACGCGGTGGGCGAGAGGAGATGTACGAGTCCTGCGGCGATTCAGGGGTTGTTTTTGATGAATAAGGAGGATATGATGGGGGCTATTGACATGGCGGAGGAGTATTTCATGGCTGAGGAGGGACACACTCAACTCTAGACGGGTGATTTGGGGAGCGCGGATGGATGCATTGAATGAACGGGATGTCTAGATGCTCTGGACTGGATTCGGCCCAGACTCGAACTCGGACTCGGACTTGGACTTGGACTGGGGGGAGAACGGCTCGGGACCTCGTCGAGTTTCCTTGTGAGATATTGCAAGGCTTGTACAAAATTGTATTACAATGTACCTCACTATAGACATAAAATGTAGATTAGGATCTAGAGGTGTTTGCATAGAGCATGCTGGATGCTGAAGAAACGAGCAATGATACCCTCCACCTCTTGCTTTCCTTACTTCGTAGTCTCGCTAGTTTGTGTTCTCAGAAATGCAACTGATCAACCTTAATACCTTGCTTCATCTACTAGACTCCTACCTAATTGATCCATCTCCTGCTCAGCCTGACCAAATCCTGAGCTTATCCTTCAATGTTCCGTTTCGGCCTCTTCATTCTTGTACCCATACCATGGACTCGGTCAAGTAGGTCAACGGTTCATTGTGTGTCTTTCGCCGCAAATTCACTCGGGCCCAGTGGTCTGTCGGTGGCATGTCATTGAGGCGGATGAATCACTCGGCGACAATAGCTCTCGGACAGATTCGTTGTTGCGGCTGCAAGTCATTTTTTAGGTGGGTTGCTGGATGCTGCTGCCTACAATTAATTGGACAATTTTTGAGCTCAGCTTCACCTTCCTTGTTCCTTCCCCCACACTTTCATCGTCTCCCTCTTTGTTTTGCTTAAGCCTGCTCAAAATTGTAACTCTCAAGAAATTTATTCTTACTTCATCTATTCCTCTGCGCTTTATCACCACTCATGGTAGATGCGAATACGAAGTGAGCCAGTTCAAAAAGAAAAAAAAGGTCACTCACACAACTACTTAAACTAGGAGCTGCCACCCCCCAACAGAGGAACCGAAAATGTCAGGACAACGTTTGATATCATCATACTTCACCGGACCTTCAGGATCCAACAGCACCCCGAGAGCCAACATGTCCAACCCAGGACCTTCTTCTCAGCCCCCCTCTTCATCTTCACCACAGAGCCAAAACAGGCCCCGCAATGCGCGCCGAGACGCCCTCGCCGCCACAGCAGCAGAAACCCGCACCCTCCTACCGACAATCCTCTCCAAGCTCCCCAACATCCAGGCTTCCAAATCCGAAATCTTCCACCTCGATGACTTCCCTCCCTTGAAAGCAGCCTCTTGTCCGGGCTACAACCCGTCCAATGGCCACAAGACGCGCATCCGCGTCGTCGATGGTGATTCTTGGAACGTAGCCATCGATATCGCAGCGGAATACGCCTCTCTACCGGCGGGCAACGGCATAGCCATGGCGAACCGCGTAGCCGTTCTCAACATGGCGTCCCACGCGCGACCGGGAGGTGGGTGGCTACGCGGGGCCATGGCGCAAGAGGAAGCCCTATGCTATCGAAGCTCGTTATATCTAAGCTTGCATAAGCGGTACTATCCCTTTCGACATCTCACGGGCGTGTATTCTCCCGACGTCGTCGTCATTCGGAGCGACTACGCCGATGGACACAAGTTGTACCTAGCAGACCCCGGCACCAAGGAAGAGGATCTACCCGTCTTCAGCGTCCTAAGCGTGGCGGCCATTTGTAGACCCGAGACGAAACGAGTGGCCCTCGCCGGACAAGGCCAGGGACAGGCGAAGACAGAGGATGTGTTTGCCCAAGAGGCCGACAAGACGTTGACGAAGGGGAAGATGAGGATGTGTTTGCGCATGGCAGCCGCGAGGGGTCATTCTCTGCTCGTGCTGGGTGCGCTGGGCTGCGGCGCGTTTAGGAATCCGCCGAGGGAGGTGGCGAGGCTTTGGGCTGAGGTGCTGGGGGAGGCGGAGTTTGCGGGCGGATGGTGGAGGGAGATTGTGTTTGCTGTGCTGGATACGAGGAGGGAGGGGAATTTGGAGGTGTTTGAGGAGGTTTTGGAGGGTCTTGAGGTTTGAGGGTTGGGATGTTGATGTTGATAGTTTACGGCATTGCTCTCTCTGTTTTTCTTTTTCTTCTTTTTTTCCCCTTCTTTTTTTGTTTTCAACTATTTCTTCGTCAAGGATATGTTCACGGATGCATTGCTTGTGCTACGTTACCGTTGATGGCGGGAAGAGGCAGCTCTTGTTTGATGTTTTGTTGTCCACCGCCGGTTCATGGCTCCTCGATCGATCCAGTCTGTCTAGCGTTGACCCAAGTTGACACCCGCTATCTTTTGATTCATGATTTACGACTTCACTTGTTCTTCCCGTCTTCTTTTCTCCTACCTTCTGATTGTTCAGCTTCAAGATTGCAGCCGAGGTGCTTAAAAATCAAACCCAGCATCGTTGATCATGATCTTTCTTCCCTCAGCTTTGTCTCGGCAGTGGGATGCACTCGGCCGATGATCGGATGGCAGCGCAGCCCTCCCGCCGGGAGTAGCTGCCGGGTGTGGCACCCGGCTTCTATCAAGCTTGTCCTATGTGTGAATCACCAGTTGCATTCACCCCAGACTGCGCTGCAATGCAAGCCACAGCGTGTCCAGGTTCGTTCCGCGCTTGCTCTTGGGGTCGCCTAGCCTCGGCTCCCTGTCACGGACACGGGAATAAACATCAACGACAAGCTTGACAAGCTTGACATGCTTTGCCGAGTCACGACTCACTGCGGGGAATCCTAACGCAGCCTTCGGCCCTTGAGAGATGGGATACTCTTCCATCTAAGAACACGGGCCTAGCTGGTTCGAAACCCTCCTCTCCTGCACTCTCCTCGCACCCAAGCAACATTAACATTACTTCCTTCTTCTCAACCCAGATTGCCTCAAACTCCACCTCCACCTCCACCTCCCGCCCAATGTAACCTCCCCCACCCGGCTCCAAACTCCCCCAATGCAGCTAATCCAACTCTAGCTAGCCCCATTCGATCTCCGAGCGCGAAAGTCGCGAGCATCAACTGCAAAGCTCAAGGGAACGGGAATCACGATGCATATTGCTACATGCCAACCGAAAAAGCTTTTCCCCTCTTCTGGGACAGAGCAAGGAGTGTGTGCACAAGAAGAGCCACTCTACTTCCTGATCGTCCTTCGTACTGCCTTCGCACAAGCCGCGTCTAGACTCTGGATGAGATCAATAAGCGGTTGATTGATTGCAAATCAAAAAAAAGAGCGCCATGCGCGATCCCAAATGTCGTCTTCCGCGATTTCGGATACCGGCTGGTAAACCTGGCACGAAGCTCCGGGATACATTCCGTGCTAGGCTTTTCCGACCAATCTTTCTTTCCCTTCTCTCTTCTCCTTCTTTTTTTTCTTTTTTTTTTTTTTTTCTTTTTATTTGGTAAAATTTGACTTTTAATATATATATATTTATTTAATTCTCGTCGTAGATGATCCAGCATTGTACAACTGACGTCTACTTTCGCTTAACATCATCGTCATCGCGCCATCAGACCTTGACCTTCTTGCCCTTCATCTCGTACCGCTTTGCTATTATTCTTCTGCTCCTCAGACAACTCATCTACTTCACAATGAACGTATGAAGAGACAGGGCTTAATATCTTAAGAAAATACTCATCATGTCCGCGGATCCAGAAAAGCCTGATGCTACACCCGTAGAGCCAACAATACAACAGCATCCATCATCTCCTCGTCCCGACTCCGATCCCAAATCGAGCCCGAAATCAGCCTCCCAACACCGCCCAGACGAAAGCCAACATGGCGCCCAAGAAGAAACCTTCACCGACGACGAAGACTCCTCTTCCGTCGAGGAATGGCCCAAGATTCCCTTCTCCAAAGCCCGGTGTATCGCCATCGTAGCCACCACCACCGGCGCCAGCTTCATGAATGTAAATGCCTACACCCGCTTACCCCCATCCTTCTTCCCCCCCCCGGTTCCCTCTCCGTTTTTCAATTAACACCGAAATCTTCGCAAAAAACGACAGACCTTCTCCATCCAATCCACAGTCATCATCCTCCCCGTCATAGGCCGCGACCTCAACATCCCCTCCAGCCGCCTCCAATGGATCGTGTCGGCCTACGCTCTCGCCTTCGGCTGCTTCCTCCTCCTTTGGGGCCGTATTGCCGACATTTACGGGAAGCGCGTCATTTTTGCTTCGGGGACGGCGTGGGTTGCTGTTATTAGTGCGATTAATCCTTTTTTGAGGAATGAGATTGCGTTTTCGCTGTTTAGGGGGTTGCATGGCTTGGTGAGTTCCTTGAGAGAGAGTGAGAGTGAGAGAGGGTAATACTGACATACCGCATTTTCATAGGGAGCCGCTGCCAACGTTCCCACGGCCATTGGCATACTCGGAACGTTATTCCCACCCGGCAAGGCTAAGAACTACGCCTTTAGCTCATATGGTATGTTCCAAAACTGTATCTATTTCCTACCTCTCCCTCTCTTCTTCTAACACGCTTGGCCCACACACAGCCGCTGGCGCCCCCCTCGGCTCCGTCTTCGGGAACCTCGTCGCCGGCTTCATCGCAGAATACACCACCTGGAAATGGGTATTCGCAGTAATGGCTATCGTATCCGCCATCATAGCCGTCATAAGCCTCTTCGTCATCCCTCCCCCTTCCGCCGCTCAAACACCGCCTCCCCTCACCAGCTCCTCCTCTCCCGGCGACAACCCCGCCGCCGTCAACACCCCCGCGAAGCCCTCCCTCGCCTCCGTCGACTGGATAGGCGCCGTCCTCGTAACAGTCGGCATCCTAGTCCTCCTCTTCTCCCTGACAGAAGGCAACGTAGTAGGCTGGTCCACCCCCTGGATCCCAACCCTCATCGTCGTCTCCCTCCTCATCATCGCCGCCTTCGTAACCTGGCAATGGTACCTCGAGACACGCACCTCCCGCCCGCCCCTCATGAAAGTCTCCATCTTCAAGAACCCCCAGTTCTCCGCCGCCCTCGTCATCATGGGTCTCTTCTTCTCCTCCTTTAATAACTTCCTCATCTACGCTACGTTTTACTTCCAGGATTACCAGGGGCTCTCTACGCTGCAGACTACGCTCCGGTTCTTACCCACGGGGGTTGCGGGCGCTATCGTCGCCGCCATCGTCGCGCCGCTGTTGTCGAGGATCCCGACGCAGTACTTCCTCCTCTTCGGAAACCTCTGCGTCTCCATCGCCTCCCTCCTCTTCGCGGTCCCCATCGATCTTAAAACAACGTACTTCGCCTACGGCCTCCCGGCAATGGTCCTCTCCGTCATCGGCGCAGACACAGCCTGGCCCTCCCTCACCCTCTTCACCTCCCACTGCCTATCCCCGCAGGACCAGGCCCTCGGCGGCGCACTCATCAATGCCGTGGGCCAGGTCGGGCGATCCATCGGCCTCGCCATCTCCACGACCGTCCAGACCGCCGTCATGGCCCGCGAGCGACACGTTCCTGTCCAGAAGGTCGGCGAGGTCAAACCTTGGGATGAGGCCTCGCTTTTGGGTCTGCGCGCGGCGAATTGGACTACGTTTGCGCTGGGAATTTGCTCGCTTTTGGTTGTTGCTATGGCGTTTAGAGGGACGGGCATTATTGGGAAGGCGGATGCGCCTAGACCCGGGGGGGTGACGGGGAGGAGTAGAAGAGGGGGAGGGGGAGATGGCACTACGTCGGCGGAAAGTGCTGCGGCTGCGAATAGGAATGGTGAGGGAGGGGATGTAGAAGAGTCGAAGGAGGTGAGGAGAGGTTAGAGTCTGCTATTGAGCCGCATTTTGGAGCTTTGCTTTTCTGTTCGAGAACCTTGCTTCTTTTTAGACCTTGCAGCATGTCTTGGATAGCATGACTGGCTAATATTGATTAATTCATGAACCACCAGACATGACATGCAGATCATGGCTTGTCCTTTTCACCCTGTCATGCATGACACTCTGCTAGGGGACTTGATCTTCTTGTAATCCTGCAATTCCTGTCCATGCTCAAAACTTCTGCTAGTACGGAACTTTGCGCATAGAATCTCTCGCCTAATACGATATGATGGCGCTGACACCACCGTGGTAGACATTATATTGTCCTATATCTATTCGTATATGCAATGGTTCCGACAAAAGAAACCGAAAAGGATGGGTATCAGGTATCAAACACTCGAACACCAATAGCCTGTATCTATATGCCACGAAACAGAAAGAGAGAAAAGAAAAGAAAAAGGAAACAGGCAGGGAGAGAAAATAGGCTCAAAATCCCAACCAATGCTTAATCCGCAGGTGTAACATCCCACTCTCCATCTTACGCCTCCTCAGCCTCCGGATCCTCTTCGTCACCGCCAGCAGCAAGCCTCCGCAACCTCTCCCATATTACCGGATCCTTCTCCATCTCCTGCCATACCTCCACCTCCAACTCCCCGTCCACCCTCGCCTTCCAGGGCGGCCACCTGTACACGCCCAGGCCGATCAGCGTCCGCTTGATTAGCTTTCGGGTGAAATCCAGCAGTCCCAATACCGCGAGCACGGCAAACAAAGTCGCCCACCACAAAAGATCAGGTCCGAAAGTTTGCGTAAAACCATCATGTACGGCGTAGATGGACGGCGTGGGCTCATAGGAACCGGAGAGAAATGCCTGCCAGGCCCACCACCCGATCGTCGTCAGGAAGAAGCAGAACATGATAAGGCCAGTCTTGTAATGCGTCTCAAATATGCTGCACATCGCCGTAGTTAGTCTTCCAATCATCATGACCGACTTTTCTTTTTAGAGAAAAACTCATCAATCACTCACAATAGCTTCCAATTGATCCAAAGCACACCGACGGTAAAGGACAGGTTACCCAGAGCAAACAAACCTTGGTCGCTCAGCCTAGCTTTCCATCCGTAGCCGGCCCATACGCCAAACCAGGCCAAGACGCCGTCTGTGGCACCAATGATCATCCACGCGATATACTTCCACATGTTGAGCCCCATATTCCTTTGTCCGTACGAGTAGAGTTCTGGAACAGCAAGCAGAGTCTCGGCACGGAGATCCTGCTCCCAAATTCCCATGCAGATAACGCACAAACTAGTGAAGAGCGTGTTGAAGACGGTCAAACTGGCGAATTCGTAAAGCGAGGTTCCCGTATAGCCGTTGTACCGCTGGTAGAGCGCAGTGGGCAGATAGAAAAACATCTCCTTCCAAAAAGTCGCGAGGATGAATTTGGCCGTTCGAACATAGTTCCATCGCCCGTGGACAAACAACAGTCTCTGCAGGAACCGGAATTGAGCAATCGAGTAGTCGGCCACACGTGCTGCTTGGAGGCCCTCCTTGCCCGAGATACCTACACCAACGTGGCTAGCTTGAATCATGGCTAGATCGTTCGCACCATCGCCAATGGCGAGAGTAAGACCTCGGTGGGCTCCCTTCATCTTTCGCAACCGCGACCGAACCGTCCTGACGAGGAGCGCCTTTTGGGCTGGGGACGCTCGGCAGCAAATGACCGAGTCAACCAAGGGCATGATGGCATAAAACTGCGCCGAGAGGTCGTCCGACTGCTCGATAATGCCGAGCGTGTGACCGTCGATCACGACCACGCTATGAATAGACTCCGTCTGGACGTCGTCCATGATATTGAGCAACTGAGAGTCGAGGGACCCCTTCGTAGAATCCAGCACATACAAGTCGGACCCTGCTTGAACGATCCGAGCCGAGTGCGCAATGTTAATGGCCGTCTCCCGCTTATCTCCTGTCAGCATCCATATCTTGATGTTTGCTCGTCGTAGTCGATCAATCGTATCCGGGACACCCTCCTGAAGCTTGTCTTCGATAGCCGAGGCGCCAACCAAATCAAAAGTTTGTTCGATCATTTCCGCTGCAGCTTCTATACGCTCTTGCCTGTCGACTAAGCTCGTTGTGGCATCTTCATAAATCTTCTTCCATCCCGCATACTCTGCTTCTGGTACGAATCTCTGCGCAAAGACTAGGGTCCTCAGCCCCTCCGCAGCAAATTCGTCCAGATGCTTAAAGCATCGACTAAAAATAGTTGGGTCGTCATGGATACAAGGATCGTCGAGGAACGAGAACTTGTCCATTTCATCAGGCTCCCCCATTCCTTTGCCTGGAGGCTGGAGGTGGGTGAGTTTCGAGACATCAAGAGACCGATCGCGAGCGGCAAGCGACGGGCGGGGCTTTTCATCACGCAGTGGCCTCGAGCTTGCTGCTGCATCAAAGGATCTGCTCCTAGCGGTACTAGCCTGCCGTAATAGGCTACTACTCGCTTCACGCATGGGTGGGCCACCAAATCTCGTAGTCAGACTTGGGCGACCACCGATGCTCGGCCGAGATTCGTGCAAACTCTTTCGCAACATCTCGTGCTCCAGATCTGCGCTCTTTCTCACCTGAGAAGCCTTCTGCTTCGCCAGCGGTGCCATCCTAAGCCGTGGCAGTATGACCGAATCGGCACCTTTGCAAATGACTGATATGCGACCATCTGGATACCGCAAAACGACGGACATGCGCTTCCGCTTACTGCTAAATTCGATAACGTCAAGGATTTCAAAAGTTTGTAATCTAGATGAGCCGCTGTCGTCGGTCGCAACGCGGAGAGTAATCTGCTGCGGAGACCTCTTCACTACCGTATATCCTAGCTCCTGAGCAGCCCTTACGAGGGCAATCTCGTCCGGAGACGACGCCTGGTATTCGAGAATTCCATCTCGCACCTCAGGAAGGCAGGTATGGCACAGAGCCATCGCTAAAATGTACTGCTTCGCCTTTCGCGCAAAGAGCGAGTTGGGGCGGTGTCGGATATACTCCATTAGGTCAGAAGTCGTCACATCGGGCTGGACATGATCAGGGCGTCCGGTTGACCGCCACTGAGAAGATGATCTCCTCTGTGTCATGGACGCTCTCGGAGTTATAGTCGTTGTTGCTACTGTTTCAAGAGCCTCCGAGGACTCTGGCGTCTCGATGGCCACCACTGCCGGCACTCTTATGGCTGGGATGCTTGCTTTGAAAAACGGAGGCTTTTCTGAACTAGTCTGAGAGTCGCCATCATCAGAGTCAACTGTGTCAGCGATTGCGTCCTGGTCAAGATCAGTCTCGTGGAGCCAAGCCGTTCCTGCGATACTGAGTTTTCGAAACTTCATAACATTGTCGGTAAGGGTACCGGTCTTGTCGGAGAATATGTAACCAACTTGGCCCAAGTTTTCTAGAATGGTGTTCGTGTTACACTTTGCAGGAGTGTCTGAAGCAGCATCGTACATGCTGATGTCGGAGTTCAGCATGATCAGTTGGCCGATCTTGACAATTTCCAGGCTGACGTAAAGGGCAAGAGGAACAACATTGTTAAACTGAATAATGTAGGCAATGAGAATTTCGTGGAACGGTACTTTTGCGTCGTCGAGGTACCAGCTTTTGGCCTCGACAGACCTTTGCCAGGCAACATAGCCCATAGAGCACCCAACAGAGAGGACGACGACGTAGATGGCGAGGGTGATGACGATCCTGTTCACTATGAGCTCAAGCGCTGGCCGTTTAGCCTTTGGGTGCTGGTTCGCATTCATACCTGAGTGCAAGGTTAGCGCAATGCAGATCCGGTGGCACCAAAAACTACCCAGAGATAGTGTTCACACGAGTGACTTACGAATCTTGCACTCCTCGCCAGTATTGACAACTAGGCCAATCAGGCTCGGCGTGTTTCTCACAATGCTGCCGCGATATATCACCTCGTTGAGCGTCAGAGGTAGGGTCTTCTCGCCGACTGTGACCTTGCCGTTAAAACGGTATAGGTCAGGATTAGGGTCCTCCGTGACAACGTGGGCGCCGCAAGATCGGATTCCCTTAATCGTTCTACAGTCCTTGATTGCAGCTGACACTTGCTTGGTCTTCAGGTTCGTCTCGCCATCCAGGGCCATCGTCTCAATATATGCTAAATCATCTTCGCCGTCACTGTGTAAGAGCACGATGTCGGCGGGGACAGGCTCGTCTCGGACCAGCTTCACCACATCTCCAACTTTGATATCGCACCACTTCGTCGAAACCCATCTAAAGCCATCATACTCTTCGTCAAACTCCCGGAGCGGTTCTCGGACCTTCTTGTAGTGGAACGGGATGCGGCTCAGTTTCCTCTTTGTGACAACGACATGGGGCTGAGCCTTGGATGCGTCCTTCAAAACTATAGCGGCATTCGCGTTTTCGACATTATCGAGACGGTGGCGCTTGAAGTCATCGTATCCCTCTTTAGCGACAGTAAGGAGAACAAAGAACATGAGCGGTAGGATGGTGGTAAAGTTTCCCGTAGTACTTAGACCCGGGATGGTCTGCGGCACGCCAACACACAGAAAGTAAAAATTGCCAATGCGGCTGAACTGGAAAATCACTTGCTTCGGGAAGAAATCGTAGATGGTATATCGCGATGTTCGAATAGAGTTGTCAATGTATGATCGTCCGCGGCGGTCGTCGGTTAGTGGCTGCTCGCGGCCGGGTTCGAGGGGGATGTGGCGGCCATCTTTCGAGGCTGGTAGAGGTTTTTCGCGGAGGGTGAATTCGAGAAAGACTCTCTTGTAAACCTTGTGTAATCCACTCTGGATCGTCTGGCTTAAGGACGTGGCTCTCGACATGCGCTGGCTGGCTCTGGTGGGAGCTGCGGTGATCGGCGCTCCGGCAGCATCGGGGCCGCCTGGTTCTACTTCTTCAACCATCATGGCTTACACGATAACGAGTGAAGCAGCATACTCCAAAGTAAGGGGGTAGAGCGAGCGACTGGGGTAGACACTATAAAACGATCGAAAAGGACAAGATAGTGAGAATCCGACTATTCCGGCATTTCCGTAGAAGTGTCCGGGGTCCTTCGCTAATAAAGGTCAAATCACGATATCCGCAGGAAGTTCGGACAAGATTGGATGGAACAGGCGATATGGCCTCGGATACGGATTTCACCGACTCTGCGACTCCAGCGACGGACGCAACACGAGATCCCGAACCGTCATGAGAGGGAAGAAGTCGAGGGTGGAAGGAGCTGGTGGAGAAATCAGAGGTGGAGAGAAGTCGCGACTTGGACTTGAAAATGGTCCAAGTGGGACAGACAAAGAGGGAAATCGCCAAGGCGCTAATCGCACCAGGACAGACAAGATGCACTTTCCCTTGTTAAAGCGAGAGTCTGGGAAAGAAGGTGCGAGAGAGCGAAAGAGAAAACATTGATGCAAGGGCAGGTGCGAGTCACCGATCAATATAAACTAGCAGGAGTGCATAAGTTTAGAATAAAATCTGACCAGTCACGTCAATGTCGTCACCACCAACGGGAAGTGCTTGATGATCAGCTCGATCTTGGGCAAGGGAGTACGAAGTATGCTCTGCAACCGTCAAATCACGGACGGCGTCGAATTCATCCGGAACGCCGGACTTTCCAGGAAGCAAGGTAGGAACAGACAATCATCAGTAATGATGCAGGCCGACAAGCATCAGCAGTGAATTTGCACCACCCACTGGAGTTCAGCAGACACCCGTAATAGAATTTGATTGAAGACCGCACTGGTGGAATACTTGGTCTGTCCGGCGCCGCCCCATCAATTATCAATCTCACCACTGATCAATGTGACAGTACTCCGTATTAGACCTCGACCTCCACAAATCTCCACTGATGAAGTGGCAATGTGGCAGATGTGCCGATTTCATACGAAGTAGGGATGGTCTCTTGAATAATCCAATCACAGAACATGGCACCATGATATGGGCAAGGAATAAAGCTAAGAACCTCGGGTTCGTCACGGACAGCCTCGACTTGAAGGATTTCTACTCATCTCCTCGTCCTCAGTTAGTTCCAGGTCCAAACAAGCCCGGTCGTGAGGATGAAACAGCGGGGCCCGGCTTTCGTCTTTCGTGTTCGTTTCTGGGAAATAATTCTAATATTATTAATATCCCCAATCGGTTTCCGATGGACGCCAAACTACAACGCGTACCGAGGTAGCGAACGAATATTCATTGGTGTTTATCATTTAATACCTCGTCCTGTCCATGGCAGGCAGAACCTGGTCATTCAGCCACCAGCTGCTGCAAGTGCAGACAAAAAAGAAATCGTCTTCACACCCATCACACAGACGTCATCGTCCCAGATCATCTCTGAGGCTAAGAACCGCCCACGTGGGGTCCAGGCTATAACGCAGCACGCAGGTGGTTCATTTATAGTTAGTGCATCTCCGACAGCCCGTCCCGATCGGAGTCGCTTAAGCTTGACGCTCACCAGGCGGGGATGGTTTGCTCTTGCAGAGATTACTGACCGCTACGGTAAGGAGAGATCTGCACACAGCAGCTCAGGGAACTCTCCCGGGTTGTAGGAATCCTGATTCTCACGCCATCCGGGGTGGGCTAAGCGCCCTGTCTCATATCTGTTATCGAAGGCAGAAGTATGTCTGCCCGTTGGAAATGATACAGCTCAAGAGTGGAGAGAGACGATTGAACAAAGAAAAATAAGAAAGTAAGAGAGAAAAACAAAATGCAAACATTCGTCGATGGCATCCAGCTTTAGCAAGGTCCCAAATACCCATCCGTGGCATCGAACCTGGAGCATTGCATCCTTTACCTACCACGAGATGCCCACGCGAAGGGACACCAGTTGGTTGGCGCTTGGTAGAACCAACCGAACGGCTTACAATCCATCTCTTGCTACTTCGTACTGGTTCCAGGATCTGCCGGCGTCAGTGTAAACCTCTCGCCAAAACTAAGGCGAGCCAGAGTAGAGTGCGTGCCTAGAGAGTTGGGGGCTGCCCTTAGATACCGGTTAATTCTCAAGGCTGAGGTTCCTCGCTGCATCGATGTACCAGGCGTCATGATTGAGAACAACCGGTTTTTGGCTTGTTGGTGATGTTCCTGGATTCTATCCAGGAGATAAAATGGGGCATCTAATTTCACTTTCCTCTTCTCAGGCAACGAGTGACGAGCAACGGAGCCAGTGCTCAACAAGAATTAAGAACACTGTAAAATACTTCAAGTTTGCAAGGAGCCTCCGCAGTGCTGTTGTATACCTACTGTGTTATATTCATAAGACACTGTGGCCTCCTTGCCAGGATTTTGGCGGGGTCACGGGCTCAACACCAGTTCAATGCTCCCCAAAGATCGTTGGACACTCGCAACAAACACCCATCGTCCTGCTTCCTCTCCGCTCTGAAGCTACGAGCCCTCCGATTCTCTCGAAACTCCCCGTCCTCTTCTATTACTTATTCGGACCCCTTCCAACCGGGGGCTCTCGTCGATTCTGCGGAATCCAGCGCTCTGTCCTGCGTTCTTACCCCCACAAATTCGGGGCTACTGCCTAGACGCTCCCCCCAAGGACGCTCTCTTGCGACGAACAAGTGTCTCAGAGCCCCGGAAACCAGCTCCCGCCGTCAATAGCAATATATTTACATTCTTCACTCCATACTTAGCGTTCGTTATTACTGTCGCCTGTAGATTTTGCTGCTGCATATACACATCCACGTTGCATGTCTCCGCCCGAGCCTTCGAGCCTTCCTCCCAACAATTCTTCCGCCAACAACGACAATGACCTAGCCCGACCTACGGTCAAGATGGACGACAGCCTGGGTAAAGGACCGGGTGCGAAGCCCGAAGAGACCGAGGTACAAGGAACCATAAACAAACCTGAGATTGCAGAGGCAGCACCTAGCTCGCGCTCCGATGACGACCTGCTCGACCTGACCGAACCCACACCGACTCCTTCGGCAGATGTTCAAGAAGCCCCCATAACTCCACCTCCTCCCTCAAAAATTGATGCCGTTGCCGGTACTGATCCCGAAAGCGCACCCGCTACTAATGAGATTCCCGACATTATGACCTCCTCCGTTGCTACCCTCCGGCCCCCTCCTAATCGGAAGACAACACCTACAAACCCCGGCCTCGCTTTGCTAGACCCACGACCAGACACATACGTCGATCCCACCCCGGCGACTCCCACAACCTCACAACCCCTTTCCAGAGCACCCTCTTCTGCTTCCCGCCATGGCCACTCCAGAACAACGTCCGAGGTATCCCCCACGAGGTCAGACGCCGCATACGACGAGAGGCGGTATCTCAGCGAAGATGAGCAGGAGGGCGGCTCGCGCTCCGAGATCCAGAGCATCATGGAGCAGTTTAGCGAGGCCGGCGGTGGACCTGATGCCGAGGAAGTCATGAGTCCCAGGCTGGAAATTACTTCCCCTCATCTGACGAGTGCCGCCCAACACCCGCCTAGGAAGTCGAGTCTCGAACCGTTGTCGTCAAGTCTAGCAAGCCAATTCCAGGACTTGCAGGGCCTCCACATCTCGACCGAATCCCCGGCCTCCAGCATTCGCTCCAAAAAGCGCATGTCCGACGACAGAGGCCCTCCCGTGCCCCCCAAGGACCTTCCTCGCGTACCCTCATCCACCGGTCTCCCCGAAGAGCCACCTTCCCAGGCCACCACCACCACCGATTCCCCTATGTCTCCGACTCTCTCTCTCCATCGGCCTCCTCCCCCCGAACCGGAGCCGGAGCCCGCATCCCAGTTCGATTTCCACCGCTTCCTCGAGCAACTCAGGAATAAGAAGGCCGACCCCGTAGCTAGGTATCTTAAGTCGTTCCTTTCTGAGTTTGGCAAGAGGCAGTGGATGGTCCATGAGCAGGTCAAGATCGTCAGCGACTTCCTCGCCTTCATCGCGAATAAGATGGCCCAGTGCGAGGTCTGGCGGACCGTCTCCGATGGCGAGTTCGATAACGCCCGTGAGGGCATGGAGAAGCTCGTCATGAACCGTCTTTACACGCAGACTTTCTCGCCTGCCATACCCCCGCCGCAGCCCATTCCCGGTGCTAAACCTAAGAGGCGCGGTGGGGAGCGTCCTATGGGACCGGGGAGGCGTGGCCAGCACCAGGAGGATGTGGAGAGGGATGAGATCTTGACGCAGAAGATAAACATATACGGATGGGTGCGTGAGGAGCATCTTGATATTCCGCCTGTGGGCGACAATGGCAGGAGATTCCTGAGGCTTGCTCAGCAGGGTATGTGAACTCGAACGTGAAACATGAACATGAACTCTCCAGACAATCTCCGGACAAGACAGCAAGCTAATGGTAAAGTACTAGAACTCTTGAAGATTAAATCCTACAGGGCACCTCGAGACAAGATTATCTGCGTTTTGAACTGCTGCAAAGTCATTTTCGGTAATAGGAACCCATTCTCGCCAAGTTGAGATCATTCACGCGACTAACTCTGAGCATAGGATTGCTGAAGAACGCTAAGTCGGATACTTCGGCGGACTCGTTCATGCCTCTTCTCATCTACGTTGTTCTTCAAGCAAATCCTGAGCATCTCGTCTCGAATGTGCAGTACATTCTTCGATTCCGCAATCAGGAGAAGCTGGCTGGTGAGGCGGGTTACTACCTCTCGTCCTTGGTGAGTTCTAGCTCTGACAACTCGCACACTGTATCCACTACTCTGGTATCGCTAACCTCCTACCATAAGATGGGTGCCGTTCAGTTCGTCGAAAACATGGACCGTACGACACTAACCATCACGGACGACGAGTTTGAGAGGAACGTAGAGGCGGCTGTTTCCGCCATTGCTGAAAAGCACCGCCCACAATCTCCCACTTCCCCCAAGGCGGGCCCTTCAGAATTCTCGGAGAAGAACCCAAACGCGCTTCAGCCGCCCCAAGCCGGAGAGTCATCCACCCGCCGATCCTTGGACGAGCCCACCACCCCGCGCCGCTCCACCTCGTCCAACGAGGCTACCGCCGACTCCTCGGGAGAGGACCAGGCTGCCATCACTGGACTCCTCCGCACCATCCAGAAGCCTCTTTCCACCTTTGGGCGCATCTTCTCCGACGAGTCGACGCCAGCGTCCACCGTTCCTAACAGCGCACCCCGTACTCCCGCACCACCACCACTTAGCACGTCGCCTCGTCCCAGCGGAGACTACCAACGGAGAAATAACGTCCAAGCCCTCGCTCCAGCCCCAGCCATCGAGCCAGAAGGCGCTGCTGCTGTTCCTCCAAAGCCTCCACCGAGGCCGTCAAGACCACATCTCTCGGCGGAGGAGGCCGCGGCGAGGCAGGCGAGTGCGGAGGCGGAGGAAGCACAGAGGCTGCATCGCGCCGAGCATACGAACGTTGTGGAGACTTTGGCAGGCATGTTTCCGGATCTGGATCGGGAAATTATTAGTGATGTGGTGTATCAGAAGCAGGGGAGGTGAGTCGTCTTCTACCGAGTTCTTCGCTTTTCGGTGTGTCTTTGTTTGCTAATGTTACTGATAGGGTTGGGTTGGCGGTTGATGCCTGCCTTGCGCTGTCGACATGAAGTGCGGCAAGGATGGTTTAAGCATAGGCCTCGTACGAAACTGGCTCTAGTTTCGGCTTGATCGAGAGCTCGTGTGATCCTTTTCTACAAGCCTTACAATTCACCTGTTACACTTCAACCTTGGGGCGAGGATATTTGTAACAAGTATCTTGCAGCTAAGCGTCCTCCTGGCTTTATTCTTTCTAGCTTCGAGTGCCCGTTTGGTCCACTCCTCCACCTGATATCGAGGCATCTCTCTTTCCGTCTCACCCCCTCTCCCTCCAAAGAGTGGGTCCCACCACCAACTATTCTCGACCTCGAATCTCTTCTCTTGTGCGCTCTGTTCTCGTTACAAGAGTTTGTCATAGCTTCGGTCAGGGACAATGGAAACTAAGCATCCAGAAAAGCCTGGCCTACAATCTACCTGTGCGAGGTGAGGCTCGTCAAGGAACTGATCTGTTGCTTCGCCCGCCTTTGTGTCTACACAACACCTAGAGTAGCTCTCCTTCTCTCTCTACCTTGACTGCAACATCAGGAAGTCGATACATAATGATAATAAAGAAATCAAAACATCTTGTGTACCCGAACTCCATCTTGCAAAGGATGGATCCTAACAGTTCAATGTTCATGATTCGAGATCTATGCACACTTCAATACCACTGGAGCTCAAGGACTGAAAGACGTTGTGAACAGAGTTCCTTGAGGAGTCTGCCTGGAGCCTGCCGCCGTTTTCCCTCGAGAAGGATAAATATCCTCGATCCCTCCCTCGAGGAGCATACTCTCCCTCCTTTTTTATTCTCACCATACAAACTCATACCCGACACGGTTTGACTTGCTCCTTTTCCCACTTAGTGGTCTCGATATTTCACCCGCTTAGCACAACCTCTTCGACTTGACAACATTTACACCTGACCCCTTTTCGGAAGCAAGACTCTCATTTTGCCTTCGACCCCTTTACTCTCGAAGCCATCGACATCGTATATATCGTTTCCGATCCACCACCAGCCTGATCCTCCGAGTTTGACGGGTTTCACTCATAACGATATTCGGTACGCCCATCTCTCCGCTTCTATACCCTACCCATACTCTCAAGTCATCCACCCCCCTCCAAGATGTGCTATCAGCAGGTATTCCACAGGCACTGCAAAGACTGCCCGGAGGTGGTCAGCGTCGAGTACGGTCCCATCAGGCCAGACGATTAC
Source organism: Scedosporium dehoogii (assembly GCA_002812735.1). Classification (NCBI taxonomy): domain Eukaryota; kingdom Fungi; phylum Ascomycota; class Sordariomycetes; order Microascales; family Microascaceae; genus Scedosporium; species Scedosporium dehoogii. Next base: position 145,565 of record PGIR01000004.1, read on the forward strand.
GCCACGGCAGGTAAACCCTGCGATGGTAACTGCCAACGTGTACGGAAATACGATTGTTCTGAATACCCAGATGAAATCTGCGATCGTTGCCTGGACGAGCAACAATACTACGAGCAGCAATACTACGAGCAGCAATACTACGAGCAGCAATACTACGAGCAGCAATACGACGAGCAGCAATACGACGAGCAGCAATACGACGAGCAGAATATGACGAGCAGCAACATAGCCAGAAGCAGTACGACGAGGAGCGGTATGATGAGGACAAATCCAGCGAGGACAAACCCGACAAGGCCGGATTTTACGAGGACAAATCCGAGGAGGACGAACTTGAGGAGCACTTCTGGCTCAAGCGAAGGAGAGAATCGACGGCCGGGAATCATGGTTTTACGCTTGAGGAGGAGAGGAAATCCCTCCGTCTGACGAAGGAAGAATGAGATGTTTATTTTGGGATATCTCTCAAGTCTCGGTTTACCTATCTTTTTTTTGGTTTTTATTGGATAACGGTTTGGGTATCATACGGCAAGGGGACATGATAGCATTTTCGGCTGTTTAGAGGAAGTTTCAGAATTACTGGCCATTTGAGATTCGGTTAGCTTTTGCATATCTGCCCGTGGCCCGTTGACTCGAGTGTGAAATTAGAGAGAGGCCCTTGTAAGTGGCTTCTGAATGATGAAGCTCTCCAGACTGTGGAACTTAGCCTTGATCCGTTCAGCAGAAGCAGGTTTGGTTGAATAGAGATACACTCTTATACTTCTCATATACAAAAACTAAGATGGTCTGGTCCAGCAGGCTTGAGCCGCAATGCTGTATGCCCCTGATAACCTCAACAGTCGAAGTAGTTCGCGAAGTTGAGGTTGGTCGAGGCATCCACGTGATCTCGGTGAAGGTCGGTGTGACATCGACTTGCTCCTTCCGCGAATTAAAAGTTCATACAACAGAGGTTACGCAGAAGGTCCAGATGGGGGAAAGCTCCAAAACGCCCCCAATTCTCAGGTCAATTCCTAGAAATTCTCTCGATCGACTGGTCTTTAAGGGCTTCTAAAGCTTCGACAAGAAACGCAGGCGTCCTTATCCCACTTTTCCTTCGCCGAAAAGCCTCACCTGGGACTTTTTTTCCCTTACTCCTAGACACGATAAAAGCTACACCCCCACCAATTCGAAGGAACCCTTGATCCGAAAGACCTCGACTTTACTGCGCAGAGAAAAAAAAATCGAGGTAGATGCTGCAGTCGTCCTGCCCTTAGCCAGAACCACCATGGCAAGGAAACGGAATCGCCAACCCGGCGATCAACCCGCGGGAGCAGCCGCCTCTCCCGTTGCCGATGACGCCGCCCCCTCGACGTCGCTTCCTCCGAGCTCCGCCACCGATGCGCAGAGCTCGTCGTCGGTGCCGGTCAAGAAGGAGACCAAAGCCGGAAAGGCGAAGAGCAATCCCGCAGCTCCTTTCTGTCCTTCTCCGTTGATAATATGTCGGAATAAGTATGTAGCGATGTCTTATTTCTTGTGGAGGGGGCTTTGAGCGAGCCGACCAGGAGTCAATTTATATATATATATATATATACGCTACAGTTCGGAGGCTAACAAATGCTCAAGGCATTGGAGGTATATAGCTTGCTTTCACGGCCCCTGGCTCCAGATGCCCATCGAGATCCTCGAAACAATGGCGAGCATAAACTACAACACCCCGCGCCCTCATCCCGTCGACCCCGCCGTCTTCTACGACGTCATCAAGATCCGCAAGCTCGTCGAAGAAGCCACCGACCTCGCCGTGCGCGCCGCCTCCGACGCCCCGTCCCAGATGTCATCCAACGGTGGCGGCGGCTTCGGCGGCGGCGGTTCCGCCTCGAGTCTAGGCCTAGGAGGTTTAGGCCCCGGACAACACGGGCCGCGGCTGAGCAGGGAGCGGAAATTCAGGATGAATCTGCAGGCGTGCCAGAAGCTTGCGCGGGCGTACAGGCTGGACGAGATCGCGTGCAGCGTGGCGACGATGCAGGGGGCGTCGACGCTGGATGACATTGGCGCCAATGTGCTGCAGAGGAATAGGGACGAGATTGATGGAAAGTATGTGCATTTTTTTCATGAGAAGATCCCGTCGAGGCAGTTGGCGGATCATACGAGTCTGCAGCCTTTGAACGAGATCATCGCGACCTGTCCGGCGGACCCGGAGCCGTATCGGACGAGGGCCATGATTAGAGGGTTTATGCACAATTTCGAAGGCGCCGTTAGCGATTTTACCAAGGCGCTCGACATTCATCACCTCTACGGGAGGAGACACCAACCCCCCTCTGCCGAACCTCCTTCTCCATCGAACCAGAACAACGGCCAGGCCAACGGCAAGCGTGCTCCGGACGTGAGGCTAAGCGAGGAAGAACAGCCTACTAGCCTCATACCGCAGCTCCTCTTCATGCGCGCCTGCGCCTACCTCACCCTTGCGTGCGACAACGTCCGCGAAACCGTCACCGTTACGGAAGCCGACTTCCCCGGTATCCCGCTATCGGCCTTCCTTGTAGAATCCAGGAATGACGGCCACGACGAGCCCTACCCCTTTGCCAAAACTGACCTCACCGACGCGGAGATCCTCGCATCCCGCAAGGTGGTCAAGACGTACGCTAAGCGTGCCCTCAAGGATTTCCTGGCCTTCCTCTCCCACCTCGACTATACCCCTCACATGCCCCAGGAAGCCGTCAACGACTTTACCGAAAAGATCGGCCAGGCTGCCTCGGGCACCAGGAACCCGCGCAATCACCAAACGCACCACTCCGGCGGTGCTCATAACCTAACTCCGCAAGTCATCTACCCCGTCTCCGACCTCTTCGCCGCCACGCCCCCGGCCAATCTACCCCCTTATCCACCTCCCGACCTCCTCCCTACCGCTTCTCTTCCCAAATCCCCAACAAACGAAGCCTGCACGTACCATCCCCTACTCACTGAAGCCCTCCACTCCCTCCTCCTCTGCCACTCTCTCCTCCAAACCTCCCGCACAGAACTCATCCGCCACGCCAACAACGTCGCCCGCCTCGCCCGCCTCGCAGACGCCTACCCCGTCTTCCAAGCAAGTCGCTCCGCCGCCCGCGCAGACTGGGTCGACGTCCTCGAAAAAACAGACCTCTCTTCCTCCCTCTGTCGACCGTGGGATATCCTATGTTCCCCCGCCCCTCTACCCTCTTCCCCTTCTACAGAATTAATCCCCTCCTCCTCATCTTCCTCTTCCTCTGCCGCCATCGCCACGAACGGAAGCACGAGCAACCCCCGCGACCACCCGCCCTTCACGAAACACCACCAGCAACGCGCGCTAACGCGCTGGTCCGTCACCGACGACGGGAAGGAATATCCCATCGTCACGGATAGGGCGCTCCTCGTCGCGCGGTGGATGAGGGACGTGCCCTTCGTGGCTGCGGGCACCGCGAAGAAGAAGAAGAGGAGGAATGCGCCTGCTAGGAAGACGAGGGGTGGTTCTGGGGAGGGGGATGTGGAGGGTTTGGCTGAGGGCGTTGCTGATGTTGAAATTGTCTGAGCAGAGACAGATCTACTTTGGTCTGGAGTTCGAGGAAGGGTGGGAGAGAGTACGCATAGGGACATATTGGGATAGGAGGTCTTGTTGATTTTAGGTTTTTTTTTTTTTCTGAGAGTGTTGTCTGTGTATGTGCGTTTGTACTCTTCTGTCCGTGGGTGGTAACCCGGATCAGCGGTATTAAATATAAAAATGCGAAAAGAAGTATATAGAACTCTTTTGAGGAGGACAGCGTCTAGATCCAAGCCATCCGGATTCGAACAGACCAGTAGATTAAGCGACTACTCGTATACCTCGGTATCGCTCCTCACTTTAAGAAAGACCTTTACAACAAACCAATTTCTTCTTTTTCTTTAGTACACGTGAGTATGAAGAGAACCTCTCGGCTTCCTTGTAAGGTGCTCATTTTAAACGGTAAAAGAGAAAAAAAAGAAAGACGGAGGGGAAAGAAAAGGTCGTGAGCCTCCAGGGTATATATAGAGAATAAATAGCCTTCACTATCATATCCAACTTCTCCATCCAAGTTTCCCATCTCCTCCCATATACTCTCACCATTCTCTAAACTAAACATTTTTTGCCTCCTTTCCCCTCTTGCTCTTTCTGCCCTCTCCTCCCTCATCCCCATGCCACTGTATGCACCGGCCCACCCATACTCAACAACGCATCAATCTCCGTTAACCCATCATTCTCCAGCGCCTGCATCAGCTCCGTATGCTGCTCCTGACTCAAACTCCCCTGTCTCTGAAACGTCTGCGTAAACTGACTTCCAAACGGCGAAACGAGCCCCCCCGGCCCCATGCTCGTCGGCGACGTGAAGGCCTGCGCGTTGATGTCGCCGACGAACGGGTTGCCTGCGGGTCCGAAGGCGAAGGGGGAGACGAAGGGAGGGGCCGGCGGCGAGAACCAGTTGGGCATCGTCGTCGGGGGCATGTGATGATGATGTTGCGCCGAGGGCGGTGGCGGCGCTCCTGGTGGTGGAAGTTGTTGGGGTGGAAGCGCGGGTTGGGATGTCGGGCCCACCATGTTAGGAAAGTTGGGGGAGCGGTGAGCCGGTAGGGGTTGTTGATGTGCTATATTTCCGGGAGTGGATACTCGCGATGCCGGGGACGAGATGCCCACGGATGCCGCAATGGTCATGGGTGTCGAGACCACGGACGGCGGCGACTGGTGGGTCAGAATCGGTGTCGTCGTCGGAGGCCCCGTGTAAGCGGGGGGCGTCATGGTCGGCGGAGGTTCGATGGACTCTGGCGGCGTAGGGAGCGAAGAACCCCCACCAGACCCATCCGGCGGAGTGGCGTGGTTAATTGGCGTTGTTGTAGCTGGTGGAGTCGCCTCGTCTCCACCTTCTGGAGGCACGTCCGGGGCAAAGTGAGAGAACCTCCGCCCGCCGCCTTCGGAAGACGGGTTGAAGAAGATGGAGTTTGATCGGAAGGTCGGTTGGTGTGGGGTTATCGGGTGTTGCTGCTGAAAGGGCGACCCGGTAAAGGAGAAGGGCCCACCGGAATTCATCGAGTTGGGCTGCTGGGGGTTGTTGTTGAAGATGTAGCCAAATTGAATCCCGCCTCCGCCGCCGTTGTTGAAGTTTTGCGGGACGTGCGGCTGGCCAGCAACTTGAGATGAAGGGTGTGCGCCATCTGCCCCTGTAGGTGGCGGTGGATGCGCCTGGGCAAAAGCCGCCGGGGTGTTGTTGAAGTTGCTCGCAAACACGTCTTGGGGTCCGCCTTGCGTTTCGTACGATTGCATGCAAGCCCTGGAGAGTACGGAATACAAATTCGCCGCCGCCTCGGTCCCGGGCCACCGGTCGGTGCACTGCTCGAGGATGTCGAGGGTAACGTCGACCAGCTCCTCAACATCCTCTCGTGCATGGGCCTGGCGGATGTTGGCGTACGAGACGGACCATAGTATGACATTCAGCGACATATAGAGATTGAGGAGGAAAATCCAAGTAACATCCGTCGCGCCCTTTTCCATTTGTTGCCTCGAGAGGCTGATGATATAGGCTGCAGCGTCGTAGCAGATCTCTGCGGCCCTGGGCGACGGCTGGGTCACCTGCGGGGATGGCCGATAGAGGAAGATCTTCAATTGGCAGTACCGTCCACTGAACCTATATTGCGATTCGATATTAGCTCTCGTGGGTGGTGTTTGGGGGATAAGAGAGAAAGACTGAAACGGTTGACATACCATGGCTTACACCACGCCGGATCTGTAGGCGCACCATCATGCCATTCCTGAATTTTCTTTTCCATCGAAGCAAACCAAGGATCGGAATCATCTAGGGGCCCACGATCTACCGACTCGTAGAGGACACGTCTGATTTCTGCCTGCACCATCCTCATCTTGAGGAGGTAGATGGCAACGACCTTCTTCTCACACTCCGGGCCCGGTAGGATGCCATCATCCGTGATGCGCTCATCGGGCGCGGTCGAGAAGAACCCCAAATCGACCTCATCATGGCTCTGAGCAAAGGAGTTTGGCCGGCCCATTGTATGTGAGAGGCCGAACTCCATGGAAGTAACTATCCAACTGAGTCGACGGCGCATGTCAAGCACAAGGGGACTCTCAAGGCCCTGGTCGTACGCCGTCGTTATCGTCTTTTCAAAGCAGAGGCCGGTGGCTTGGCAGATTCGCGTGGCCAGACCGATGACAAAGTAGATGGCCATGCGAGTAGGCGCGAGAATAGAGTACTGCGCCACGAGGATGAGGCACTGAAGAGCCTTCAGGTCCCTTGGACGGACAACCTCCTCAAACAGTTGCATCGCTGCGAGGTAGTAGCTATCCGCTAGGCCGGCATATTGAGGATCGAGCTTGTGCAAGCTGATGGCAATAACCATGCGCACGACGTAGTTTTTATAGGGATCGTCGCTGCCGGCGTATACATCTTCGAGGTCCTTGGCGAACTGCTGTTCATGAATTACAGGCCAGAACATGGACGCTGTAGTAGTCCAAACGTTAGTATGATAAACAAACGCTCCGCCGCGGAGCTTTTTTTTTTTTTTTTTTTTTTCCCACTTCGACACCAAAAGGCTATGAATGGACTCGGGATCCTCACTCACCTCTTTGCGAAAAGATCTCGACCAACCGGGTAACAAGTGGCCTGGACGGCAAGCTCGGCGCCGGGTGCTCGCTAAACATCGGATACGTGCTCTTTCTCCTCGGCGGAGGGGCATTCGACATGACAACGGACTGCATCCGAGCTTCTCTCCTCTCTCTCCTTGCGCGGACTTCGGGGATCAGCTCGGAAATCCTCTTCGAGTCGGTAAAGAGCTTAGCTTCTTCCATGAGTAGACGCGACATGGCGATGCCGCTGCTTGGACCTAGGTACCGAACAGATTCGTCTCCAGCGCTGAGGCGAACAAAACCACCGCGACGCACGAGCTCCTCGCGGTTATGGGAAAAATCCCCTTCCTCCTCGGTTAAGGTCCTCAGCTCGGCCTCGAGTTGACGGACCTTATCCTGGAGGGTAATGACATAGTGCCGGCTTATCAGCCTTCCTCGCGCGGTATCGTAGTACTCGCAGGGAACACCTGATCGATCACAAGGCAAGCATCGAGGCAGCGAAGGGTCGCATCTTGTTTTTCTCTAAAAACAGGAGAAAAGGAGAGGGCACGTGGTTAGAAAACGATGCAAGCAGCGGTAAAGAGCTAAAATAGATAATTCTGTGACAACCGGGAGACTCGGGGCAATTGCAGATGCTGTCGCAGCGCAGTCGGCAAGCATTGCGGCAAGAGGAAACGACGGGGATAGGTCTCAGGGACACAAATGAATATCGCACCCAGGAGCTAGCATACCTTGCGACACCGGCAACAAGCCGTCAGGGTATGAGCAACCCGATTAGAATTCCCGTCCGTCTCGGAAGCATCGTCACGGCGATGAGCGTGCTGCGATGGGTGCGTCGACGGAGGTGGAGGGGCTGGATAGCCTCGTTGGAAAACGAAGGCGGGGTCCATGTGTGCTGGAGGAAAGCTTTGTGCACACATAGGATCCTGCGTCGAGTGTCTGGATCGTGTTTCTCTCGGGTGACCGATACTGTCTTTTTCTTTTTCTTTGCCTTTTCTTTCTTCCTTTCCGAATGTATGTGCCCGGGTTCCGCTAGTGGTTGGCGGAATGGGAGTGTCGTTAAGTGCTTCGTTCAATGTTGTTGAGTTCAAATTAGAATGACGTCTGTTCGGGGTAAATGTCCGTTTCTCCTTTTGGCGCCAATTTTTAACCGTGTTTCAACACAACGGAAGTTGGCAGTGTTCCCCTTCGCCGCAACAATTGAAATGTGCTTAACCTTTCTGGGAGACCGGGTAGTTAGGATTATCTTCCGAATGCGAGGGGCAGCGCGCCAAAATGGTATGCCAGTACGAAGTACTCGAGACGACAATCAACTCTGGGGTTTCCTTGGTTCGCTAGAATAAGGCGGAAAAGGAGCATCGGCGCCGAGCAGTGCTGAGACGAGCCCGAAAGCCTGTCACTAACAATCCCCAGAATGACAAGGTGGATGGAGGGGGGAATCGGGCTTGTGGACCTGAGTGATGAAATTGAGGCTGCAAGGTTTGAGCCGGGGTTCATTCAATACGAAAACGATGGGCAAACTGAACTCGTTCCCACGTTTTACTCGCGGTCTCTCGTGACTCTTGAGTCTTGGTGTTCTTTAGGGTCTGCCCAGACCAGACCTCATCCGTTCGATAATTGTTCGACCGCTATGCAGACTTGCAGAGAAGAGACCGGGGTTTCGCAAAAGGGCCAGGCGGCAACTTGGCGACGCGGGGCTCTGGCGGTATTACGAAGTATTTATGAGCTTGGAGTGCGAAGTAATTACTCACGTATTGCGTATGCACAAGTACATTTGATGCTAGGTTGGGTGAGCATGAGCTCCAGTTGATCAGAAGCTAGAAAGCCTCAGTGCTGCTTCAACCCCGCGGGCGCTCATCAATGCGAGCTGCGTTCGGTGTCGGCTTGGCCAAAGCGAGTACATACAAGAGAGGATGGGTCTGTGAGAATAGGGGAGAGACTCGCGCTGCTCCATACGACAGACCGTACGAGCAAAAGGCGCAAAAAGCAATGGTGGTCTCCGTAATAATCGCCACGCGCAGTCTAGCGCATCGAGATGATTGATTTTTGGGGATGCAACTGCCTGGAGACGTTCAAGGATAAACAGATACAACCAGGTACAACGGCACGTGCATCAATGAGGGTTGACATGGATTGTCCAGGGCGTCCTCGGTTTGGTTCGCTCCTGCTCTTCTACGAAGTACCCTCCTGTTCTTCTCTCCGGATTGGACAGGCCCTAAAATGGAAGGGGCAAGCTTGGGACGAACGAGGTACAGACTCGAGATGACAATGGATATTCCTTGACCGTATTTGATCCATCAACCATGACACTCCCAATGAAAACTCGGCATTGGACATTGATCCCTAGCCCCGAAGTGTGTGCTAGCATCCGCGATCAATCGCATCTTCAATGGAAGAGCACAGAGTATATTATATGGAGTACTTGATACAGCGCTGCTCAGAAGCTAGCAAAAGCACGGCCTGGACAAGCTGTGCGGGGATCAAATAAAATGGCAGATTGATCATTGATCGAAGAGATTCAGCGGGACGATCAATTGATAGTTTCAATCGAGCGGGGGGCTACGGCGACAGCCCTTCCCGCATTCGACTAACCAGAAGTGCCACCAGTGCCACCACAGCTGCATCCTCGCTTGGTGCACTCCACGAGGAGTACACTATGGACGAAGTGAGACCAGAACTGGGGCACTAAACGACAACAAAAGAGACCACTCACGCATATTGTATTAATACACGTTACCAGACCTCTGAAAATGCTAAGACACGGGAATTCATTTCTTTCGATCCGTTCGCCGCCCAGATAGCAGCACGCTCTGGTTAGCCTCGGACTAGACTGCAAGTTTTGATCGATTGAGATGTGACACCGATCTTGCCCTATGGCCTGCAGGAGGGGAGGTTCTTGGTGAGACTGCTTAGTGCTCCTGCATGGAAGCAATTTGATTTCCATCTCCCTCCGAGTCAGGGCACCAGGTAATACCTCACATCATATCAATCCCAATCCTTCCCAACAACATCCCGCGCCGCCCTAAACAAGACTCAACGCAGCCCTCAAAAGCAGCCGTTCTTATTCGTCGTTCGCCCACCCACCTCGATGCACCAGGCGAGGGTGATCTTGTGTACTTGTGGCGAGCCAAGCGCAAGAGGAGGACACTGAAGCCCCCATTCTCCCGGCTCTAACCACACTAGCGAACGGATGCATTTTCAAGGGCAAAGATCGGGTACATGCATCTATTAGTACGCAGATAACTTGTCCGTCCCAGGTCAAGTTCTTCGTCGTGTACGCTTTTGATGGAAAATTTCCTTGGAAGCGCCACGGAAGCATGTTTCACTTTCCTATCCCCTCAGTTTTTTCTCGCCCAGAAAAAGCGACTACACTACACTAGTTCTGCAAGGGCTTTCTGTAGGTTCTCCATAATATCGACAGCTCCGGCGCGGAAAGGTCGGGTAGTGGAATCTTGCAGCTGTCGTGTTCGGGATATCTCACTCAGGCCCGCCGCCGATCATAAAACGTCAGGCTTTGTTTAAACCCGAGTTTGATATAGTTTTGAGCAGTCGGAAAATATTAGTAATTAGTAGTCGCATTAAAAAAGGAGCAATCCTTCAGTCCGGCCTTTGATTCCTCGACCTTGGTTGACAGTGTTTCATGCCCGGAACACATGGAGATGAAAAAGCAAATCCGGCCGTGGGAAACCGATCCAACTACTCCGTAGTTCGTCTCCAAGCCTAGGCAGGGGCAACATCAAATGCCGGTGATTAACTGCGGAATGTGGGAAGTTGTGTGCCTAGTTAAGTATGTCTTAAAAGTCAACCCATCAAGCAAGAGAAACTGCCGATCGAAGGCGAGAACTGTGTGCGTAGACGGGCGGGCCACTGTCCATTATTGCATGGACGCCAGTGGTTCATGCCGTAATCCCTCCCGAATTTGAAATTTGAGGCATCTCCCAATATCCAATATCGAAGACCTTCAACATCCACTTTTGATCCAGTTATGATGGCTTCAATGGCCTAGCTTTCCTAGACCGGCCTCCAAGCTGCGATCGGGAGGAAAGGAAAGAGGGTTGAGCAATATATGTCTAGACAAGATCTTCATGAACATGGGGAAGATCCTGCCGGATTATTTTGGGTGTTGATGACAAGTGCTCCTCCTCCCCCTCGAGATCATTGTGTCTGGGTCTCTTCTTTATCGAATTGTTTGTCATGCAAGCCTTATGTAGTCCACTCCACGTAAATGAATGTCCAAAGAAGGTTTGGGGCGCACTCTTTGTCAAGTCTCTCTAAGTCTCTCAAGTCGACAAGTGCGAGGCTACATTGGATCTGCAGTTCGAGGAGACTAGAACAACTGAACATTCTACCCACCATACATACAAGTCAACCAACACAGGTACAAACAAGCCTGAAGTTTCAAACCCGGACTTGTATTGCCAGGGCTGCGTGTCTACAGTAGTTGAACATTGAAGGTTCTACTGTTTGGTGGCTGTTGGTGGCTGTTGGTGGCTGTTGGTGGGGGAAGTACCTTCTTACTTCGTAATAGTGTTTGACTTGCCCAATTCCAGAATGTGAAAGTACTTTGCATTAACTGGATTCAGGTACCTAAGCGGCACAGTGGGGAAGGAAATGGAAGAAAGTCAGCTGTGCATCAATTGATTGATCGAATTGATTGATGGTTTCGGCTGGCCACAATTGCATCTGCCCAGGGGATCCTTCCCGCCCCGCATTATTGCGACTCTACGACCGTTAACAATCTTCAAGGCGACGAGCTCAAAGGCCTTACTCAACCAAGAAACCCCACGTCCCGCGATTTGACATCACGCCCTCCATACGCCGCGAGTTACTCGTTGAAGATTCACCATCATTTCCCCAACACTGTCCCTTCATCACCACGTGGTTCGAAGCACTCTTAATCAAGAGCAAGTAACGCCAGTGAGCTACAACAACGAGAGCTAAATTACATCAGCCAGCTTACTGTGCTGCTTCTGGGTCTAGGAGCTCTTCGCCTTCGCAATACATGAGCGTCTCTCCCATCAGCCTTGTCTCAAAGTCACCCATCTCATCCGACTTAAGCGCAAATCCACAGAGAAACTCATTTCCCAGGATCGCACCTCTCATCTGTCACATAGTTCCCAAGACCAGCTAGCCCCTTTCCATCCCCCTCCCCAGTGACCTTGGCTGGAGAGGTATATTTGCGGCGAAACCTCTCCCCAAGAGCCATCGTATCAGCTCATCATAACCTTATAACTTTTCTATACCCTACACCGACCGCATATATCGCCTTACTGGGGGATTTACCGTTTCGATCCTCCGATGCCCCAGTCCAGCTTGATAGACAATCCTCTTCTGAGGGTGTCTCGCCCTGTATCTGCATGCTCAAGATGTAGGCTTCCGCCCATCCCGATGTAGATAATCAACGACCATATGACTAACATTCAAAAGGCCGCTCCGCCAAGGTGAAATGCGACGGCAAACTACCAGCTTGCTCTGCGTGTGAAAAGGCCGGCCGGGCGAACGAATGCTCAAGCGCTAGCGATCAGTTTGCAAGGGGAAAAGAGCGAAGGTATGTTCAACCCCTACGGTAAAGCAGGAAAAGGCCTAAATATGCTGTGAGATCCGATAAATATTAACTCTCTTTGAAGCTATGTCGCGGCCCTTGAGCTTCGTGTTGAGAAACTAGAGAAGCAGATTCGCTATGCCAAGGAGCGAAAGGCCTCCATGGCTCTGCATGAGGGAGAGGCTCTTCCCACGGATATCGATCGCAAAGACTCCATGGCCGCCATTCGTGTCGCTGTCCAAAGGAAGGCGGTGATGAAGCAAGAAAAGGCCGACTTGGACTCACTCGTATCCGATTTTGGCCTACTGTAAGTTACCAAACTCATTTTGTAACCCACCATCATAACCCAACTCTAACCGACAACTTAGGTCCGTCGATGCTACGTCGCGAGATGTTGAGCCGTCAGTCAGCGGCGGCTCGGCCTTTGCAAAGCTACTTTCTGTATCCTGCTATCGACACCGACTCCCTGATCCAAAGGATAGTGGGCTCCCTCCGCAGGAAGATGCGCGACGACTCGTGCAGTACTACATGGATAACATCTATGCCCTTTACCCATGCTTCGCAGAAAAAACTATCTGGACGGTTCTCGACGGCATGTACCAGCCTACTGGGGGGCACTCGCTCAAATTTAGCGATTACTGGCTCTTCTGGGCCGTCTTGGCTGTGGCATCAGCTGCTCAGAGCCGTGCTATGAACGATCCGTTCTACGAAAGCGGCGTGGATTTCATTGCACGGGCGGTCCCCTACGCCGAAAGAGCTCTCACGCCTGGAGTGCGAGCCACGATCCCTTCCTTGATTCTCCTTACGCAGTACGCCATGTATGACACGAGGCATTTTGACCCGTGGCATTGCATGGGCTTTACGACGCGGGTCGTCCTCGAGATGGGTCTCCACCAGGACCCTCCACCACATGACGTGAAGGACAAGGGTGATCTCGAGACGAGGAGAAAGATGTTCCATTGCGCATATGCACTAGATCGGTTAGTTCGCTCGTTCTACCCATCCTGTTATGCCTCTAATCAATTTGGCGTCTAATTAACACATCATACAGAGCTGTCAGCATGGGCCATGCCCGAGCCTTTTCGTTTACGGATTCGACTGTAGACGTAGGACTACCCAGTTCAACAGAACTTGGAAGGATCCCTTCGATTTCAGGTCACATCACCGGCCCTCAGTCGAACGATCCAGCGCTGCACCTGTTCCAGCTACGGAAGCTCCAATCTAGCTGGTACCAGAGGCTCTACCAAGCAGGAGATTCTATCATACCAGATGCGCAGTCGTATCTCTGGAAGAACTGCCACGATCTTCGGGAATGGGCGGAGCAGCTTCCGCCTACGCTGCCGAACGATATTCGCCGTGCGTTTGACTTGGAACTTGAGTGGAGCTACGTCTACTGCCTGATGCCGTCGACGAGAGCGCCCCACATGACGGAATACCGACAGTCTCTCACCTTCGAGCACGCCGTTGCCTTTGTCGAGCGAATGCACGAGATGGTTTTCGAGGCCGGACAGACGGCCTTCACGACGTACTACGACGTTATGCGCGTGTATTTCATCGGATCCCAACTCGCCTCGATCCTCCGCGACGCCTTCGAGCTCATCGTGTCGGGCCGGCCGGCGGCACTACCGCACAGCGACGCCACGGGAGTGCCGGCGCCACCCGTGCCGCACCGGTTCTTCCAGCAGCAGTTCGAGGATAATCTGCAGCGCAGCTTGAAGGCGATGAGGTTCGTGGACGAGACGCTGGGCAAGTTCGGGGAGAGGTGGGAGGATGCGCTGCAGTTGCTGAATTTGTTCGGGCAGGTTAGTAGAGAGGTGAGGGGGATGTTGGAGCAGAGGGCGGCGCAGATGGGGATGAGGCAGGGGGTGCAGCAGCAGCCGATTCAGCAACAGGCTCATCTGGGAGGATAGAAGAAGGAGAAGTTGGAGATGAGCTGGGGGGCGAAGAGGGCTGCCCATTGCTTTGCTCTCGTATGTCATGTTTTGGATGGATCTTGGATTGACAGAGTGACGAAGATTACGGAATCAGAACTGATGGTCTTGATATATATCCCTTTCGAAGCATCACACATTCCCATAACTTTTCTTCCGCCGCCGCAGGGTTCAAGTTTTACTTAGGGCCCAATACTTGTCCCAGTTTATGTAGCCCAATCGCACAACCCGTTCAACGCGTCTTTGGACTCGTCCCCCTGCGATAGTTCTTAGGGTCTTGTAGTTGCTACGACTGGAAGTAGCCCTCTACGTAAGAGCTCTCGCCGTACCCAAAATCCGAGGATCACGAGTCGAAGGCCCGATGATGTTCGGGTGGCTACCCAGCCGGCGGTAAACGCGTTTCTCGATCTCGAAGGCGTCAATGGAAGACTGTGCGTGACAAGGGAGTTTGGACACCTCTTGAGGTCATGATGCATTCCACAAGTGTGTTGCCAAAGAGGGCGATGGCCACAGAAGAGGCTTCGGCAAATGCCCAAGCCAACTACCACCAACATCGCCACGCGTCTATAAAAATTATCTCCAGCCGGCTCCCGATCGGTTTACTTTTCTTCTTCCTTCCTAGACAATAAGCTTCTGTTTGATAGCATTGTCAAACCGAACCGAACCCTTACAGCATCCTTGAACTTCGAGACCCCCGTTTTAGCATTGATTAATAAGTCTTCTCCCTAACTATTAAAATCGCAGTATTTGTTTTAAATGTACTTCGTACTTTGTAAATTTCTCTTCTATCAACGAATTCAGTGATGCGAGCGATATTACCAAGGTACATGTAGATATTACTGACTCTGATAGACCTGAAGCAACGGAAGTGATTTTTGCGTTGCTGGGGCTGCGGACCCAAGAAACCAGCCAGGCTGGGCTGTACAGGATTGTGAAACATGTGTTTCTTGGCATTTTCCAAGCATCAAGGGTTTTCTCACTCCATCGACTTTGTACAGAACATATTTCTAGCCTTTTAAGACCTGCGCGGAGGGATTTTTGTTCAGCAAGCTAGCGTCTCGTCCGTGGATAGCCTGGCCAAGCATGAATCGAATGATGATGTGCTGGCGGAAAGCAATGGGCGACCAGCAGAGCAATGCGGTCTCTCCTTGGGCCCCCCAATTCCCATTCCCATTCGCTCGGTGTACATTACATCACAGGCAACAGACGTTGACTACTTCGTAGATCCGTCCCCCCAAGCCACAATCACTCGGGTTCCGAATAGATGAGCCTGCGTGTTACCTAGTGGCACTTTTTCCCATCTAATTGGGTGCTGGTCAGCAAGGAATGTCCACTCTGACCTCTGCTTTATTGCTTGCTCTGCAGATCAGCTCCACGAAGTCCGGTCCGGTGCTGCGGTGCTGCGCTAGTGTAGTGTATATCAATGCATGGATGTACTCTCTGGCAGAGACTTCGTATTCGACTGATCTCCATCTGGAATCCCTTGCTTTTTCGGGTGGAATTTCCGTGGTGATGGAGCCCTCGCTAAAAGAGGAAGTTGAGGGCATCGATGATGCTTTGGGTGTTTCCTAGTACGAGTCTAGTACGAGTATGACCTCAAGAAGTGGAGAGTGGAGAGGGTGGAGAGAGCGAGGGACGGGGAAGTGGAGAATGAGGTTGGTGTTTTGGGTTAGGAAGAGGGAAGAAGAAGCGGAAGAGGTGGGAAGAGGTGGGAAGAGGTGGCTGCAAGGTTTCGTCTTCGATCGATCTGGCATCGGATTGGATGGCAGCAAGCAGCAAGCAGCAAGCATTCTCGTCTGCTTTTCGGAACCTGGCTGAGCTGAGGAGGCGGCCGGATCCTCCCAGCCCACGCCCACCCGAACCTGGCCATGAGCATCAATCTATTTTCAATACCAAGAGATGCAGAATGAGGATGTGCATGATGCTGAGGCTAATATATCTGATTGTACGAAGTATGCATCTTGATGTAATGCTTCCAAGAGCCCGAGAAAAAAAAGGAAACAAGGTCTCACATCCTCACATCAGTTCTAGTTTAAATCGACAATCATTTCCCAAACCAATTCTTCCTTTCGAACATCACTTGCTCAAAATTCCTCTTCTATAATAAATACCAGGACCATCTTTCTGAACCACTTGATCCACCAGACAGTTCACCACATTCCCAAACATATCCCGCTTCCGGCAACCCTATTGGATCTAGCCTCAATCCCCCAATCCCCCAATTCCCCATTTCCCCAGAGCTGCGTTTTCCTTTGATTGCCTCGGGAACAACCAGACAACAGAAGTTCCCAAGAACAACTGTCGAGGCAACAAATCAGAGAGCAAAAGCAAACAGACGTGAATACGGAAAGTATTAATAGGTTCAACGATTCAAGGCACGCACCAAGACGGATACCGGCCGGACAAGTGCCCCCAAACTCAATTCCTGTCCTTCCTGTCCCAGCTTGCGCATAACATTCGGTCTCGACGCCACCACCCCATCGCTTCTCTCCACTCGTCCCGTCTGGTTCTGGTTCTGGCTTGGCAGATCTATATAAGCTCGTTGGGGAAGCTGCCGGGTGATTCAAGGGACCACACACCACTCGAGAAACACAGGAATTTATCAGATCAGAAACAATTCCTGTAAATTCAAGAGAATCACAATGCCTTCTTCTCATTCAAGAGCCTCGATGCAGCAGCTTGCCCTTTCGGGATTGCTGTTCCTAGCTTCGGCAGGTAGGTTAGCTCCGCAGCGTTGCATTCTACCTCCATCACCGATCCAGCTCCGACATTGAACTCCCAGTTTACATGCACCTCAAATCTCATAAATATCGAAAAAGGATGAAAAATGTATGAAAAAAAAAGAACATAATCTAACACGACTGAAATGCAGCCGCTCGCCCCAATGACCGCCCTTCCATCTCCGACGTCTCCATCCCCGCCATCTCCCTTCTAGGCGGCGACGTAGCCCTCCGCATCCTCCCCCTAGGCGACATCCTCACCCACGGCACCCCCTCCTCCCCCTCCAGCTACCGCGCCCCCCTCCGCGACCTCCTAACCGCCGACGGAAATCCCGTCGACTACGTCGGCAGCTCCACCTCCGGCCCCCTCGACGACAACCAAGTCGAGGCCCCATCCACAGTCGGCACCAACCCCATCGCCTCGATCCAAGCGAGCGCCGAAACCGCCGTCCCCGCTTACAAGCCCAATCTCGTCATCGTCAACGCCGGAACGGATGACTGCCGCCAGGGCAAGGACGTGTCGAACGCCGGAGCCGACCTGCTCAAGATCCTCGAGACGAGTTGGAAGAATAGCATTTTCGCCTCCGTGGTCCTCACGACCCTCGTCCCCAGCAAGGACGCCACCGTGGAAGCCTGTCTCGAAAAAGTGAACGCGCAGATCACCGACCTCGTCGCGGCGCAGCAGGCTCGCTCGCAGAAAGTCGTGCTCGTGGATTTCCGCGCCGCCGACAAGGGCGTTACGGCGGATGATCTTACCGAGGAGGTCGATGGGGAGTTTTTCCCGTCTGGGGAGGCCTACGGGAAGATGGCGGCGTTGTTGTTCGACGGGATCAATAATGCGGCGTCGAGGGGGTGGTTGGAGGCTCCTGAGCCTTTGCCTGAGGAGACTGTGCCGTCGCCGTCTGGGAATGGGACTTTGCCGAGCGCGACGGGGACGGGGGCCGTGAGCGCTCCTACTACTACTGGCTCGGGAGAGGCGGGTGAAGGTTCTTCGGGAGGAAGTGGAACTGGTGGCGATGGGGGAGTTGCTGAGGAGGCGGAGGGGGTGAAGGCGGGCGATCAGGGGAGTGGAGCGGCGACGGCTGGTTCTGGCTTTTGGGGCGTGATGGGTCTTGTTGTTGGTCTTGGCCTGGCTATCTTGTAATCCCGAGGGTAATTGGATGGGGATCATGAAAAGAAGGAAATGAAAGGGAGGATAGGATGCATCATTGATGGCTTGGGAAGCATCATTCGTGGGACTAATAATGGCAGGTAATGACGTGGCGTTGAACACTTGGGGGCTCGGTATCTTAGATAGACTACATATCAACAGATGGAGGTGAACCTTCATCACAAAGAGAGCAAATAGAAACTCATGTCTAACTTTTTTCTTTTTGGCGGGATCGCAAGTTTCCTCCTCCTCTTCTTTCTCTAGCTCTCGTACCAACAAGTTCGCATGGTTCAATGTCTGATGGAAGTCGGGCAGCTTCAAGTTGATCACAAGCCCAACCCGGAACTCGACATTTACATCAAATTACATAGGATCGATCACATTTCAATGACACCTCTTTTAACTTGTTTGGGCAATTCAAAATCGCTCTCAATTCTTATCCTATCGAGTCCCCTCTGAATGTGGTATAAAGTCTTGAATAGAAGTGCTCCGCAGAATGAATCCAAAGAAAATATAAAAAATGGCCATTATAAACATGAAGTATCGAATGTCTCCCGTCACCAACAAGCCTGGACCGATTTGGGCCCGAACTCATGAGTCTCCTCCATACTCCGTTCCCCCCTCAAGTATTAAAACACATACTCCTTATGCTCTTATTTAGAGGAGGAAAGCAGCGGCACCGATAGCAGCGGCGGCAATGCCAGCAACGGCACCGGTGATGCGGATAGAGGAAGCAGCGCTACCGCCGTTGCCGTTGCCGGAGTCGGATCCAGAGCCAGAGCCAGAGCCAGAGCCAGAGCCGGAACCAGAACCAGAACCGGAGCCGTTGCCATTGCCAGAGCTAGCACCAATAGCAGTAGCGCAAGGGGTAATGCTAGCAAGCGAAGACTTCTGCTCATCAGGAAGCGTAGGGCAAGCCTCAACAAGCGAGCTAATCTTGTTGCTGTTGGCCGCATACCACGAAGCGAGCGACGACTCATAAGACTGATACTCCTTGGAAAGCGAAGTAGGAATAACGCTAGCGAAGCAGTTATCCGTAGGCGAAGCCGTAGCAAGAGCGCTACCGATAGCCGACGCGAGATCCTCGGGGGGCTTAGGGATCTCGGTAGCGATGGCGAGGCCGATGGAGATGCAGGTGCCGAGGTCGCCGAGGTTGGTGCCGATGCCGCTGAGGATGTCGCCGACGTCGCCGCCGACGTTGCTGATGATGTCGCCGATGTTGCTGCCGGCGCCTCCGAGGAGGGAGCTCGCGCCGCCGATGATGTCGTCGACGTTGCTGCCGAATTCACCGAGGCTATCGCCTACGCCGCGGGCGCGGACGGCGGGGGCGGCGGTGATGACGGGTTCGGGGGCGGCGAGGGCGAGGGCCGCGGCCGAGAGGGTGGAGAGGAGGACGGTCTTGGTGAACATTTTGGCGGGTTCTTCGATGTGTTGAAAGAGAGGAATTGGTTGGTAGGAGAATCGAATTTGGTGGGTTTTAAAGAAGGAAAGGACTTGAAGAGTACCAAGATGAAGGAAAAGCGCAGGATAAGGACGTGGAGATGGAGAGGACTGGGGGGATCGGTAAATAGCTCCGCGCTGGATCACACCCCTTTTTATAAGAAGAGTCGCGACTTTTCCTCAAGGGTGGGAAATGTTCGAAAGGTGCTCCGCCAAGGATTATGGGGAACGATGGTCCGACTAGTTTAGTTCACACACGTCCTGTCTGTTCCAGTTCGGTGGCACCCTCCTTCTCTGACAGCATGACCCAAGGTACTTCGCCTCTTTCAGGACTGGAACCTTGTTTCCGGTCGAGGCTTGGGTTAGGGTCGTGCGTATCCCTGCTCCCTCGCCCGTCTCCGTCTCCGTCCCTCTTTCCTTGTGAGGTTCGGGTAAGCATTGCGCAGATGGAGGGTCTCCAAAGAAGTACTCGGCAGTGTACTTCGCCTGAAAGTATACTTTGTACGTGGGAGGGCAGAGCCGATGAAGAATGACCGAATTCAGTAAACTCTTAATTTACTGGCAACGGTAATGGTATTGAACCAATTTCAATCTACGAACGGCACGACGGCAGCACGCAGCATTCAAAATCTCTCGGAACGTTGGGGGCCGTAAACTAATACATCGTCTTCAATTCGTGCAAGTGCTTTGTCGGCCGTACCTGCGTAAAATTGGCAAGGGAAATGCAATGGCAACAGTGCCAGCCAGACTGTATGGAGATGTCCCTAATTTTACAATGTGTACTCGGCAATCCGCATGCAGTCGCAGATTAAGCTCAGGTACCCAAGCCTCAGCCCCAGGTCCCCCACTTGCCTCATCTGGTAGGTTCATACAGTGTACTTACTGTTTTACCAAGTGATGGGGTAGGTGCACTTTGCGGCTGGGAGGAACGTCGTCGATACAATGTACGAAGTACCTCGTGTGCTCCCATCACTCGCATCAATTTCAAGGGAAGTGAAAGCTTAGCTTCACAAACAAGCACCAAATACAGCTAGACACCACCTACAGGACCCCGTCGAGACAGTTTTGGTCACCATGGCGAGTTTATATCCCTCCTGTGGGACTCTGATAACTTCGGTCAATGCTTGGTAGAAGGGTTCGGGCTCTGATTATTATCCAGAGAGAATATCAGAAATCGAGTCCGAAGAAGCCGAGAGCAATTGCTAATTGTTGCCGGTTTGCCAAATTGTGGAGTTGAGCCAACGGGAATCATGATCCATCAGGCCAGCACTAGCACTGACGGGCTGTGCTGCTGGGTCTGGGTGCCACTAGCTCGAAGTAATCTACGAAGCACTGTTCACTGTTCCCTTTGTCCACTGCTTTCTCAGACGTAATGCCGAGTGCCCGCGTTGAGTCGTGGCTCAGCTCAGCCCTGTTCCGTTTCGAGAAGACCATCATCTCTACTAATCCTGGGGCTGAAGTGAGACCCATGCATGACCCAGAACTGGTCCGTTTTCAACTTGCGTGAAGTATTACTTCGTACTTTCATTGTTGATTGGTTTCTACAAGAGGCAAAATCAGTGCAAAGTAAGCTTGTCGGACGGCAGCGATCTCAGTATTATTGCGTGAACGAAGTCTTAGGCTCAACACCGCAGGAGAAACAAAATTGCCATGTTGAGAGATCCTGCTCTCAGAGGGCGAGCAAGTCTGGCTTCCAAGATGTCAAGCTTTTGCTGTTGCCCTCGGTACGATCGTCGCCTTGCAGCATTCCACTCGTGCGCCAACTCCACTAGTCTATTCGTTGAAACCTTCAAACACAGCACACGGACCCATGGGAGTTTTAAGGGCTTGGCTGGCTGCCTCCTCAGAGGGCCCAGAGAGCAACAAAACGGTTCTGCCCAAGACTGTCTCGTGCGATGGATGTACTCTTGAGGAATGTACCGACAAGGTAGCGCTAACCCCTGTCCGTTTACCCATCCCATCCCAATTTCCCCCTGTTTTAGCGGCTTCATGTTGCTTCTTCTGCCCTGCAGGGAGCGCAAGGGTCCGATGCCTTGCGTGCGAGAGAAAATGGCATCTCCTCCAGTTGCCAGAAAAATCTGAAATATTCAGATTGCGAAGAATCGTCCAGCTTGCTAAGATGGGTAAGTTTCGTGCATTCAACCGTCTGCGTCGCGGAAGGACGAGCCGGTGTAATAATGTTGTACCCATCTTCCGCTCACGTCCCACGAAGTACGTCAGATCAATGCGTTTGGAGGAACAAGACTTCCCTTGCTGTTGTTCTACGGTGTACGAAGTAGATGAGGATGCAACCAATATTATTATTAGCGGGACTCTCTGCATGCAAGATGATAGTTCGGCAACGCGTCTTATGATGCGACTGGGATGATTGCTTTTGGGGCTGAATCCATTGCACCTCGGGATGATTCCTCCAAGTGAAGTTGCTTTCCTCAACGCTTCGGCTGATGTGCTTGTCGCAAGGGGCGATAGTGAGAGGCGCTCGCAAATCCCTCGTCGATAATTCGGCCAAGTGACCATCCATCTCCTGCTTGCACACTACGAAGCAGCTATCCTTTGTACGAAGCACACTACACTACCCTGTCCGCTGCGAAACTAGCATCGCAACTCCGCCATCCTTGGAAGATCGCCCAATCTGCCAACTTCGGAACCAAGGAACACAGGGTGTAATAGCAACTCGTAAAAATCCCCGGTCCACGACGACGTCAATCCCCATAACATTCATGCTGATCACAGCCATCAGCCCTGCAATGCTGACACTCGTCGATCCCGTCCTTTGCCCATCAAATCATTACATGACCCGTCATGTAATCTACAAAGTGTACTTCCTGGAGCAAGCGACCTGCCTGCCAAAGAGGCTGCTACAGTAGCTAAAAATAGTGGTCTTAGGCTTTGGGACTCTGAATGCACTTGGCATCAAATCTGGTAAAAATCTCGCTGGCGATCCAACCGCAGTTCTCGGCACTCACGTTGTTCCCCGCTTCACTGCTTCCAGCTCAGCCTCAAAACTCCAGCCACTCGCCGCGACCCACGTTTTTTTGGCATGGAACAATCTGCATCCCCTCCAACGAGACACAGGTCGAATGCACTGTGAAACCTTGCTGTCTCTAGCGGGACGATGGGAAGATGGTGAAGTTAAAGTCGCACGGCTCAATTGGCCCAATTGGTGATGCGATGACGCGTAAACGATCTCTTGGCTCGAATCTAGTTCAACAATGAACATTTGCGGCTGATCGAGCTGATGATGCGTACGCACATTGGGAAGTGTGGCGGATGCAAGCTTTTGCCACGCCGCCAAGCTGCAGCAACTCAACCTGACACCGCGTTTGGTGTGCAGACTCGTGCGAAGCAAGTTGAATGTTTGATTCCCCACATGTCTCTCGGTGACGTCTTGGCCCTGCTGCTGTCCGCGAATTCGGGCGGGGGCCTTAGTCGCACAACATCCGAAAGTAGTTGAGAGAGGCATTCTCTCTTGCTTTTCTTGCTTTCTTGAGCTCCAGGTATCGGACGATCGCTGTACACCAACGCCTTCCTATCGTCAAGTGTAGCCTGACATAATCTCCCGTCTCCCAATTCACTCCCAAAATTCACCCTCATGTCTCCAGCCGACCCAACCCCAACCCTCGCCGTCCACGGCTCCCCCTCCTCCCCCAAAGGCCGCTCCCTCCACACAACCACCTCCGTCCCCCCATCCACCCGCCTAGCAACCTACCCAAACCCTCTCCTCGCTCTCCCCACGGCCGCCACCGCTTCCCACACCTGCCACCACTGCCTCCGCACCCCTGCCTCCCTGCACCCATGCTCCGCCTGCCGCGTGGTCTCCTACTGCTCCAAGACATGCCAGCGCGCGTCGTGGAAGCTCGTGCACAAGGCCGAGTGCGCCGCCCTGAAGAACGTGTCGGTGGGGAGGGAGCTGCCCACGCCTGTGAGGGCGCTGTTGCAGGTTGTCGTGAGGAAGGAGGTTTGGGGAGCTGTTGTGGGAGGGTTGGTTGGTCATGAGGGGGAGTTTAGGAGGGATAGAGGGGGGAGGGTGTGGGGGGATTTGAGGCTGCAGGGGGAGATGGTGAGGATGCTTTTGGGGGAGGAGAGGGAGTGGGTTGGGGGTGGGGATGTGGTTGGGAAGTATGCTGTTGCTATGTGCAAGGTAAGGACTCTTCGTCTTGTGGGGAGAGGGGGGGTGAGAGGTTATGTGCGTGAAAGCTGGTGCGAGTGTGTGGGAGAGAGAGGGAGGAAGAGAGAAAGAGAGCAGTTGGGTGGGTGAGAGTTGGAGAGACTATGTGGGAGACATGGAGACATGGAGAGAGTGCGTTCGTGCGTGACAGATACGCGGAGTGTTATGCTGATGGGGCGTTTGGTATAGCTTTTGACAAACATGTTTAATGTACATGATCCCGATCTTGGATATGACGCCGTCTTTCTTGACGGCGGACTGGCCATGGTAAACCATTCCTGCGTGCCAAATGCGAGCGCACACATCTTTGGTCGAACCGCCATTCTGGTGTCTGACCGACCCATCGGGGCAGACGAAGAAGTGACCATCTCGTATACCGGTAACTATCACTTTTTCCCCCTAAAGGGCAAGTAGATTGTATCTCCTTTCGGTCCTAACTTTTTTTTCCCTACTAGATCCCTCATACCCCCTGGCTCAACGCAAACAAGATCTAGCCAAATACCACTTCGAGTGCAAATGTCCCCGCTGTGAAGACGACCTCAACATCTACGACGCAACCCGCCTCCTTCACCCATCTACCATCAAAGCCAACGCCTTCGGCCTAATCCAAGACCCAACCCTCCTCACTAACCCCTCACCCTCCTCTTCCCCAATCCCAAAAGGAACAGCCCTCCAAACCACTATCCACAACGCCATCGAAGCCCTCCCGCAAACACCATCCGACCAGCCTAAAGACCTCTCCCGCCTCCGCGCAGAATATAAAATCTGCTCCCCCTTGATCAAATCCTCCCTCTGGGCCATGCTTCCCCCGTCCTTCCTAACAGACTGCCTTCCATACTACCTCTCCCGAGAAGCCCATACCGAATCCCTCCTCGTAACCTGCCTAGCTGCCTGTAGGATCCACCCCTTCACGCACCCCAACCCTGCGAATCCCTACCGTCTAAAGGGCGCCTTGGCACTCTGCAGAGCGCTCTCGAACGCCACGGCCGACCGATCCGTCTACGCTTCGAGTCTACGCGCCGTCGCCGCGCGGACGGAAAAAGCTGCCGCAAGCGATGCGAGGGACGTCGATGTCGACCTGCTCGTAGACCTAGACGCCGTAGCGACGGGGCGAATGGTCTTCGATATGCTCGAGCACTACGTCTCCGTCACGCAGCTGGAGGATTGGCCGCTTGCGATGCAGGTTCGGGAGGGGCGGGAGGCTGTTCGGGGGATCCCGTGGGGTTTGGACGCTGCGTCGAGGAAGGTTATGGAGCAGTGGGAGAAGAGGGAGGGTGGTGATGAGGTTTGGTTGGGGGTTTGGAGGAGGATGGTGGATTTGTTGGATGGGTTGGCGGAGTTGGGGGCGAGGATGGTTGTGGCGGATTTTGGAGAGTGATACTTGGATATTGGGGACATTATATATGCGTATGCTACTAGATCTCCTAGGTTATTATTACGGACACGGAGGAAATCGCACTTCATATTTTGGGTATCTCGATCGAATCCAACTCATCACCTGTCACCCTACAAGCCATGAACAAAATGATGGTATCAACGTAGGGAACAACCCAGGGTTCCAACGCATAAAACAGGACGAAAAAAGAAGAAGAAAAGAGAAGAAAGGAAGGAAAAAAGAAAAGAGAGGCAGGGGAAAAAGGAGGAAAAAGAAGAAAAAATAAAGCAGAAAAAAAAATAAAAAAAATTCGTGGACGCGGTGTTCCTTACACCCAGACACCGAATATTCAGTTTCCCAGCTTCCTAGCCGCTAGCCAACGGCTTCCTCGGCCGACCTCTTGACCTCGTTTGCGGCCGCACCCTATTCCCGTTCTTCGCTGCCCCGTTAGAACCTCCATTCTCCAAAGGCGACGTCGTCGGCCATTCTGGGAGAGTGGAATAGTCCGGTGCATCAATGTTCGAAAAGTCTGACGAGAATGCCGGTCGCTTATTCGGCGTCGTATCATGGTCGCCCTGTTGCTCCCGAGCCGTCACATTGCGTTTACGCCTCGTCGGGGCAGGAGAAGAAGGGGTCGACACGTTTTGAAGGGAGTCGATGGAACCATCCTCATCGTGGTCATCCGGGAAGATGGATAGAGTACCAAGATTGGCCGAAGTACGACGGGACTCGGGTGGCGCAGCCTTCGCCTTGATGGCCGCCTCAACCCGCTGCAATCTCGACTTGAAAAGTTGAAACTCCATCTGGAGTGTCTCTATCTGGCTGGCACGGTTGCCGATCTTGGCAATGTTGCTCGTGAGGATGTCCAGCTCCTTTGCGGAGAAGTTATTCTGCGGCGAGCTCTGTTGAGGCGGAGGACGTCGGTTCACTTCCTGGCGCAGTAATCGCACCTCCGAACGGAGAGCCGACATTTCTCTGGCAAAGTTGTCCTTTGTGAGGGCCAAGCTGTCTTTGGACGTCTTCTTGACATCCTCGATCGCCTTTTTCAGGCCCTTCTCACCGTCGCGCATACGATGCAGCTCAGTCTTAGCCAGGCTAAGTTCCTGGCGGAGATCGCTGGTCTCGGCAGCTTGAGCCAGGGATGACTGGTGCAGATCCGCGATCGTTGCCGTCGCTGCTTGCAACTGATCCTCAAGCCGCGTGACTGTCTCTTTGCTAGGTACGGCCTGACGGAGCTCTTGCACGGTAGCCGTTAGACGCATAGTCTCCGTGCTAGTTGAACGGATATCCCTCTTCATCTCGTCAACGTCGTTTTTGAGTGACGAAATATCCTCGCGGTTCCCATCAAGGTCGCGACGCAGATGAAGCATGGTGTCGTGTAGCTTCTTGACCTCGCGCTCGATACGGTCTACGGAGCTGTCGAAGGCGGAGACAATCTGGCACCCGGCGGCGTCGATGCGGTTAATATCTGCCCGCTGGATTTCCACGAGGGTTTGCAGCTTGGTTAGGTCCACGGCGTCGAATTGTTGGTGGTTCGATGGTGTAAAAGCTGAGTTGAACGGGGGAGGAACCGAGCTGGATGAAGAGTCTCTATCATGAGTTGCTCCCACACCCTTGAGCTTCAAGGTCCGTTTGATAATAGGTTCGACTTTTTTGCCGTTAGTTGTGGTGAGAGTGACTGATGGCAGCCGTAAGAGGAGCTGGTTACTGGAGGATGGGCCATGGGGTTAGTTATTGATAGACAGGAATCCCTACCCATGATAGACTCTGACAATGATGATGATAAAAGGACAGATGAAGCTGAAAATGTAATAAATTAGATAATAACAAAGGTCATGAATGAACTTACTCTTCAAATACATGATTGACTGGTGGCTCCAGACATTTCAGACCGACGATAGTATCACACTTAGCACAGACAACATCTTGCAATTGGCTAAACCACCAGATGAAAGTCCCATAAAAGTCAGCCTCAAAACCCCTCTTGAATATCAGAGTTCAAAGTCCCTTAGTCCTCATGTTGAAACAGACAAGGGAAGGACATGATGTAAAACGTACCACCCCTCCACAAGGGTATTCTGCTCCCCGGTCCGGGTTTGACCCTTGGCGCTTATTCCCCGGGTTTCGGCTGGATCGATTATGGGACTGTAATAGCTCTTGCCGACTTTGGTCCAGAGGTTTATGAACTGGCCAAGGTTGGCTTTGCATTGGGCGCATTTACAAGTGAGGCGCTCCATAGTAGCTGATGGAGGTGTCGGGTCCACATAGAGCAGGAGATGGCAGTGGTCCTTAAATGAGAAAGTTGGGCATTCTAAAGTAGTATGTAGATCTTGATGTTAGCCAGTAAAGAGAAAAGAAGACATCGATGTGGCTGAGGCTTTGAAGCTGGCTCGATGAGGAAGAAAGCACTCATCTGCCCTCGATGAAAGTGGGATGCAGTTCGGAAAGCAGCGTCGCGTCTGTCCCAATGATTCCAAGACGTGTAACAATTAGAATTATGCAGGCGTATGGAATCGAGCAACAATTGTGAGCCTCGTTATGTAAATCCACCTCGATACTCAATATGTAATTTTAGATATTCGATATACAAGATATGCTAGAATCGGGTTCCCCTCCCTCCTTCCCCACACTTTAGCCACTCCAACACAGGCCAGGGGTGCTCCTTCCGGTGGCTTTGGGGTTTTTCCAATTCCATCCTGAAAGTCATGGCAGAATTCCAAGATTCCAAGGCGGTGTGCAGCCAACCAACATTTTCTCTTCTCCCCACACCTACAGCCACCTGCGATCTTCAAGCTTGAACTTTCACAAAAGATCCTTCCTTTTCCTTCATGCTTTTACCCTTCCAGTCTTCTATTTTACAATAGCATTTGCCTGTTTTTCCTTGTTCTTCTCCCCTAAAGAACGTAGGACTTTCTCTCTCTCCATTCCCCTCACCAATTCCTGCTCTTTAGCAACTCCATGCTCCTGCGAACGCGAGAGTTGTTCACACTTGCTCAGCCAACGATAATTTTTCTTAACCGAAACATTCCGGAAAGCCTTGATTGAGGACCATCAGCTGCTTCGCTTAACAGCTGAAGTCCCTACCCATTCGACATGGGTAAACGAACCAAAGAGAAGAAGAAGAAAGTGGTCAAGGTCAAGAAACGCATCCACACAGCCAAGAAAGAAGCTGCTGCTGCTGCCGCGAGCCCTTCAGAAATCCACGAGTCCGCCTCTAGTCCAGCGGCCCACTCTTCCTCTGATGAGGCCAGCAGCGTCCATGATCAGAACGGAACCGTCACTCAGGATACGGTCCCCATTCTTCCCTTGGAGACAGAGGACACAGTAGGTCGCGGTCTTAAGCGAACGACTCCCCATGATTTCGACGCTAGTCTCGATCCACACTCGGTAGAAGCGAACGTAGCAGCTGCCGGCGATGATGGAGGGTGGGAGACCGTACACCGCAATAAGAAGGCGAGGAAGCTGCCTCGCAAAGACAAGAAGAAGTATCCGTCGATCGACTTTTCGCCAAACGCCAAACTCTACAGCAAGGTCCGATTAGCCGACTTCAGGGATCTCATTCTATACATATTTGCCGATGGTGTTGCGCCTAAGTGGGTGTCGGTGGCAAACCGTGTCCAAGTTAGGAAGATTGTCTCGATAATGATTCCAGGAATTGAGGAGTCCATGTTTACCCCCAACGTCGACTTCTCGGACTTTGATAAATTCGCCGCGAAGCACAAGGCGACTGCCACGGAGAACGGTGGTGATAATAACCCTGATATCTTTTACCCGCGAGTTCTAAATGCCGACGGCCTTCACCCCACGCTAAAGCCGTTGGGCGGAATTTTCAATCGCCTGTGGCCCGTTAAGACGCCCGGCGATGACAGACTATCACGTATGCATTCTCCCCTAGCAGCGTTTCTTACGGCTCCGCTGCCGAAGAAAGCCAAAGACGACAAGAGCACGAAGCATCATGACCCCCCTGGCTTCAAGGATGAGCGAACGAGGATCACCCACTTCTTGACCACTCGCGAAGAACTCATCGACAACGGTTACGTCCTCCACCCTGCCTTCTTGACTAATGAGGAGGAAAAGGCATCATTTAGCCTTCCCGAGGGTTGGGTTGCGACGAAAGTCGATAAGCTGGGGGACGCCGACGTTCCCGAAGGTGAAATCGAGAACGGGAGTGTAACTGCTGGCAGACGGGTCCTGGCCATAGACTGCGAGATGGTCAAGACGGGCGAAGATGAGCTCTCCTTGGCCAGAATCAGCATCGTCAGTTGGGACGGCGAAGTCGTCTTAGACCAGCTAGTGAAGCCGGACAAGCCGGTCCTCGACTACGTCACCCGATTCTCCGGCATTACTGAAGCGATGCTTAAGCCGGTGACCACCACCCTTCGTGACATTCAGAACGCCCTTGTGGAACTTCTCAACCCTAGAACCATCCTTGTGGGACACTCCCTCGAATCGGACTTGAAGGCCCTCCAACTTACCCATCCGTTCATCGTCGACACATCCATCATCTTTCCGCACCCGCGGGGCCCTCCCCTCAAATCGGCGTTAAAGTGGCTCACCTCAAAGTATTTGGGGCGAGAGATTCAACTCGGACACGGCGCCGCCGGCCACAACAGTATCGAGGACGCCAAGGCTTGTCTCGACCTAACTCGCCAAAAATGCGAAAAGGGTAGGGCCTGGGGAGAGTTTGAGGGCAACGGCGAGAACCTCTTCCGCCGACTCGGACGGGCTGGGTCTTCGTATAACGGCCAGGCGCAACCTCCGACCAACGTCGGCGACTTTATCAAGACGAGTGCTGCGATTGACTGGGGCGAGCCAAGCAAGGGACCTGGCGGTGGGGCAACGCACGCACTCGGCTGCAAAAACGACGAAGAGGTCGCGCAATCCGTTATCCGCGCCATCCAAGGCGACGTGGACGGCGCCGAGATTCGCGCCGGAGGTGTGGACTTTGTCTGGGCGCGCATGCGGGAGCTGGAAGCCCTGCGCGGCTGGTGGAACAAGAACCGCCAAAACCCGCGACACGCCGATGGCGGCGGCGGTCCTCCCGAGCTGGACCACCTCTACATCCAAGACGGGGAGACGCCCATCGAAGCCTGCCTGCGCCAGCTCGTCGAGCGTCTAGAACGCATTTACGAAGCCCTGCCGCCCTGCACGGTTTTCTTACTCTTCAGCGGTTCGGGAGACCCCCGCGAAATGTCGAAACTTCAGGCGCTCAGGACCACGTGGAGACAGGAATATAACACACCCGGTATGAAGTGGGATAAGCTGAGCGTCAAGTGGACGGACACCGAGGAACAAGCCTTGAGGAAGGCTGTTAAGAAGGCTCGTGATGGGCTTGCGTTCGTAACGGTCAAGTGATGGATGGCCATGTATTTTTTGGGTTTCCTTTAGTGTTCTTGACTAGGTTTCGAATGTTCTCTTGGCCAGTCTTGCGTTATCCCTCATCTCATCTTAGTCGTGTTTGAGGAAGAAATACAAGGAACAGTAGGGCAAGGAAGGCAGCGAGGAGCACACTTTTCTGTACAAGGGTTTTTCTATAACATCGGAATTGGCATCGGCATCGAGGGCGAGGGCGAGGGCTTACGATTTGACGAAAAGACATGATACCCTGTTGTTTTGTCTACCCTTTTTTCTTCTTCTTCTTTTTCTTTTTGTGATTACTCTTTTTTTGCTTCTCCGTGTAGTTCTTCGTTTCTACCTGTCTGTTTTCTTTCTGTGTGCTTTTTGTAAAACCCCCCTTTTTCCTTCTCTCCTTCTCTCCTCAGCAATGGGGAGGAATGTAGAATAAGGACAGGGAATGTTGTAAACGTCTCTGTAGGAAAAGATGTATGTAGTAGACATCTTGTCTTCCAGCTTCCCGTGCTCCGCTAAAGAGAAAAAGATACATTTCCCCGGACCCTTGGAAGAAAAGCATGAGGCACTGGAAATAAGAGGTGTTGTTTGTGAAATGGGAAGAGAGTTTTTTTCATCCTTGTCTTGGCCCTCCTTCCCTAGCGATTCTAAGTATCCATCTAGATATAGGCATCCGGCAAGGACAGAGTCCACCCTTCTGCGCTCACTATCCTATCCCAACGTCAAAGCGGAATGGTTTCTCTTTTCGTTTCTCGAGGAGCTATAATCGATAGGTGTAGTAGCAATGGCGATGTGTTATATGCAATATGTAATATATATCTCTCCCCCTTCTCTCCTCCACCCTCCCATCACCCAGAGTCATTCCCACGCATACAATCTACACCCACCACCCCTCTTCCTCAATTTCTCTCTGCAGTCCCCCCTCCCACCGCTAAAAGTCAAAGTCCTTCCTGAAAATCTCAGGATCAACCCCAACAACCGTCTTCTCCGCCAAATCCCTCCTCCCCATCTGCGTAAACACCCTCCTCAACGTATCGTACAACGTCGTGCTCCTATTCTGCCCGCTCATCCGATCCAGCTGCTCGCCCAGACCCGCCCGCGACCCGCCTCCGGCACCGCCGCCGAGGATCTCGAAAGCCTGCGCGCGCCCTTCCTTCTCGATGGATTTGTGCATCTCGAGCGCCTTGAGGAAGTGCTGCGCCGCCTCCTCGGGGCACCCGATGCTGATGCAGCTGACGCCGAGGTTGTACCGGGCGCGCACGAAGTTGGGCTGGAGGGTGAGGGCCTTTTGGTACGCGCCGATGGCCTCCTCGGGCGAGCCGCTGTTGGCGAGGGTGGCGCCCAGGCGGTTCCAGAGGAGGTGGACCTGCTCGCGCTGGGTCGACGTTCCGATCTCGGCTGAGTCCAGCGCCGCCCTGAAGCAGTCGACGGCCTTATCGTATTCTTCCATGCCGTAGAAGAGAACGCCGAGACCGACCTGCACGTCGGGGTCCATGTGCTCGCCTCCGGGGCCCAGCTGCGCCGCCTTGATGAAGTTGTCGGTCACGGACTGGTGGAGCTGGGCCTTCTCGGTGAAGCCCACCTCGGCGGGCGGGTGCAGCTTGTCCGGGGGGATAATCTGCGGGTACTTGGCGGACAGCCAGCGCTCGAGCGTCCTGTAAGCACGTGCGTCATAGCCCTCGTTGGTGTACGAGACGGCGAGGCCCATGAGAGCCTCGAGGTTATCCGGGTCCAGCCTGACGGCCTGTTCCAACGCGCGGATGGCGGCCGTCTCCTTCTCGTTCTGGGCTTGGGACGTGCCGAGGTACACCCAGGCCTCGACGTGGTCCGGGTTCTGCTGCACGGCGGCCTCGAAGGCGAGGGCGGCGAGTGAAAGGTTTCCTCCTTCCTTCATGATCCGGACGCCGGTCTCGAAGGCGTTGTTGCCGTCCTTGAATAGATTCTCCTCCTCGAAGAGGTACTCCTCGGGCAGGCGGGGCATCTCGCGGCTCCAGTCGTCGAAGCCGGTGAAATCGTAGTTGGCCCAGTCGATCTGCTCCTCGCCGTCTGTCATGGATTTCGCCGTGGCGTTCTCGGCCTGTATACCCCGCCATATCGACTCGAAATCGCCGTCTAGCGTCTCGGACTGGACGCCGCCGTCGGCCGTCTGGCTCGTCGCGGCCTCTTCCTTGGGAACCTCGGCTTGCTGGGAGTCAAGCAACGCCATGCGGTCGAATTCCTCTTGCCACTTTTCGTCGTCTAGTTCTACTACTTTGCCCTTTCCCTTGACGTCGGGCGCTTGCTGCTGCTGTTGTAAGGGCGTATGTTGGCCCATGTACTGCATCCCGCTGTGTCCCATCATGGGGAAGGCTCTCGCCATGCCTATGCTGCCTCCGAAGAGGTGGGGTTGCTGCTGCTGCATGGTCGGGGCGGGCACGGCGCTCGTCATGGACGAGGACGATACGCCGGGGCTCATGGCGGCGTTGAAGCGGGCAAACTCTTGCGCGTTGAAGGGGCTGGCATTATGTTGGGGCCGGAGCAGATCCGGCTGGCTGTGAGCGAAGCCGGCGTGGCCCCATGTCGGGGAGGCGGAGCTCGCGCGGAGGTGGACGCCGTGCGCCGTGTCGATCAGGGGACCGTTCTGCTGCTGGAGGCCGGGTGCTTGGTTAAGAAACCCGTTCATCATCTAGAAGAAAGAGATAGATTGATTAGCATGTGGAACGCTTCGCTTGGCCCCCCACGTCACGTCTTAATGTGCTTTTTTTGAACTCTCCAAAGCTTACCTCGTCTTGGGGAGCCACGGGGTTTGCCGTCCGGAACCCGCCTGCGGCACTGGCTGGGCCACGCGCGCCCATACGATCGCGCTGCAGAGACTTGTCATCTTGCATGTGGCTCTTCATCTGGCTCAGCGGGTTGCCCGCCGTGGAGCACTCGGCGCCGCCACCGAGGAAGGACATGGTGGCGAGTTGGCTCTTTCTGGTTGTTTTAGGTGTTTGCGTTGGATAAAAATGTGAGGGAAGAGTAAGAAGGCTTCGCGAGGAGGAAAGAGGTGAAGAAGAAGAAGAGAGAGCTGTGCTGCCGGGTTCACGAGCTCTGGGATGTAAGTGTGCGAGTCGTTCAGTCGTTCAGTCGTCGATGACCGATGGTCGATGGTTGATGGTCGGTCGCAGGTCGTTGGAGGCGTAGGTAGTAGAGGTAGTAGAGGCAGCAGTGTATAAAGTAGGGTTTTTGGTGGGGTGCAGGTGAATGAATCGGTCTAGCCCACGAAGCCAAGAACCAAAGATTCAAGGATTGAGGGGTTCGGCTCGCTGGCTCGCCGGCTGGGGGAAACTAGCTCAGAAAAGGTAGTTGTTTTGTGATGGATAATAACCAAGAACAGGAGCAGCACCAGAGGAGAAAATGATGAAAATAATATAATACAAGGAAGGGTCCCTCTTCGGGTTGAAACCCAACGCTGGCATTAAGGCTCGGGTGGGATTGGGCCGTTAGGAATCAAATCATTTGATGGCCCTCTCCTTCAGGTCCGGTCCAGGTCTGACCATCAAATGGAAACTGAAATGAATGTTGAAGGTTCGAACAACTCATTGTCAGTCGGCATCGAAGCTGGACGTTGACGGACCATTAATAATTGAATGATTGAATGGGCTTCGGATGCCGAGGCTCTTTGGCTTTTCCTTAGTGGCACCAGACAACCCAGACGGCAGACGGCAGACTCGATTCTAACCTGCGACGGTCTTGAGTTTACTTTACACTACTTCGTACTTCAGACTGTCGAAATAAGTTCCTACTTCGTAATAGCGTGCCGGGCCACAGTGTAGTTAGTGTAGTTAGTGCGGTTACTGGTACAGATTCTCCAAAGTTCCGCCCCCAATACGCCCCAACACCCCCCAAGTTTGCCGCTGTGCTACAGTACCCCGCGCAAGTCTACCCTGTGCGCACTACAGTGGGAGCGGTGGCTTGCTTCGCCCTCTGTAAGATTGATCAAATCAATTACGATTCCGCTCTACTTCGTACGGGGGTTACTCAGTAATAAGCAATCCCCGGTCCGTAATTGATCCTTGGCCACAAGCAACACAAGCAACATCAAAGATGGAAATGTCCGCGCCAGAGCCTCGGTATCGAGCCACTCATTCTCCATAATGCAATATCAAAATCATTTGATCGCGACAATTGCACCCCACCAAATCTCCACACCGACCAAGATTTGACCACCTCAATTGTCCTGTGCTTTGAGTGCACTCGGACTTCGAACCGTTTGAAGTCTTTGAACCAGCCTCAGTAACTTGGTACCTGAGGACTTCAGTTCGGACCACCACCTCAACCTTCATCAATCACAATAGCAGGGTTGGTGACGAAATTGTCCATCAACCAACCGCATGGAAAGAAAAGAAACGAAGCTTCTAGCTGCTCAGACCAGTCCGCCTTGAAATATGTGCCATTGTTACTGGTTCCAACCAACCCCCCCCCCCCCTTTTTTTTTTTTTTTTTTTTTTTTTTTCCGTTCAGGAGACATAACCTATCAATACAATGCTTGATTCGTTCCCAAAAGGCGCTCGGTGATATAAGATCAATGCAATGCCAGGCATCCAACCGAGCCCGCTGCGTAGGGCGGTTTGTTCACTCTGGTTTTCGATACGCGCTATACGTGAGAACCTACGTAGCCTACGTCGTCATCATCTCCGAACTGACGAACGATGCTGTCGATTTCGGTCCTCTGCGTTGTCCAACCTCGCCCGCGGCAGACCTGGACGCGTCTCTTGGCAGAGCCGGTGTCATGTTCCTAGGGGACGCGCGACCTTGCTGCCGTGGTAAAACGTGTCATAGTAACCCCCGTCCTTCGCCCCGTTTTGAGGCCTCTTCATGAACGGAACGAAGGGCTTTACTTCCCTGCTAGCTTCCAAAAAAGGGCCATTGCCTCCCCTCCTGAGCTTGCTCGACTGCCTCAAAGCCGGCATGATTATAAGCTAGGCTGGACTCTAGATGAAATCGTGGTCGTCTATTCGTTTTCCGCCCGGCTGGCAGCCACTGGCGCCTTCTTGTAATTAGACGCCGGTCGTAGATATATACCAAGCGACGACGACATAGTAAACTGAACACTTACAACACGTATTAGGGTGACCTTGGCGAAGAGAGCTAAGGCGGACAGGTCAGGACTCACTCCACCATTCTCCATTCTGCTTATTATTACATCATGCGCTGGCGGTGTTACACCAGTATCGTCCACCAACCAAGACGATGGTCCCGACGATGTTGAAAGCCGATGCTTCAGATTTCACAAACATACAACCTATGTTTTCTTCAAGAATGGCCGAAACCATCATCCTCCACGGGTCTATTAGGCTTTTCTTCCTTTTCTTTTCCTTCGGACACAAATCACATAGCGCCAGTTCAGTGTCAAGACTTTCTCGAACTTAGACTATGCCACCGCTCGCATCGCCACGGTTCCGCATTAATATATTCTCTAACCCTCTTTTTTTTTCTTCTTCTCTCCTCTTCTTCTAAGTCAAATAGGGCCGCTCTCGGGTGCGGGAGAGAATGGACGAAAACATAACTTCATCCATTCCCCTCATCCGTCCTCAGAGAAGCCTAATGATGCCGTTTCACTACCATCTCCCCCTTCGCTGTCTGCTTGACCCCCCTTCCAACACCAGATCCCAGATTTCCTAACAGGAAAACAAAAAGAAAGAAAAAGCCATCCGCAAAATCCGCTGCTTGATTTCCTTCTGCGCCATTTCCATTGTGTGCTGATTTCCTACCATCCAATCCAAAAGAAAGCAGCCCTTCACCCGACCGATCCAGAAAAGGGCCTCGGGCTCAAGTGTATAACCTCGCCCCATCCAACCCATGCTCGTTCCTCCTTGAAAAAGATAAAAGCTACTAGAACAAATCCCGGCAATTTCTTTGCGCGAAACACGAGGCGAACCAAAGAAAATGAAAACGGGGAGAGAAAAAAAAGGAACAAAGGAAAAAAGCATCTCAGCTAATCGCACAACCCTGTACCAGCCCCTGAGATGGAGGGAGGACAAAAGACCCATGGGTATATCTACACCAAACAAGTTGAGGAAAAAAGTAAAATGATATAAGGAATAAAATAAAGAACACCAGCTCGGTATAGCCACCCACCTGCCGGGATTGAGTTTAACCAGACAAAGGAAAATGAGTTGAGCATTCAAAAAGAAAGGATATCGGAAGGAATTACTCGACAAGAACGGACCAAACACTCAGTGGAAGGAATTCTACCTCCCCTAAAAGCGTTCGGAGCGGAAGCTTGGTGGTCGGGATGACTCGTACTGCACGCCAGTCATCGAATCAGGTCCGGGAGGCGGCCCGGGCGGCATGGGCCCGGCGAGAGACCGTAGCGGCGGAAGTTCCGTTCTCTGGGAATTAGCGAACGGATCCGGCGCCGCGTATGCTGCCGGAGGTTGGCTGGCAACAGTAGGAGGTGGTGGTACAGCGACCTGCGAGGAGAACGGTGGTGGTGCTGTCTTGGATAGTTGAAGTCGCAGTTGACTATTTTCCGCGCGCACCGCCTGAAGCTCCTTACGCAACAAGTCGATTTCCGAAGCACTGGTGCTGCAATGAGATTGTAACGCCCGGATGTGATCAGTTTGGCGCTGGTGTTCGGAGATGGCTATGTCCAAGTTAGAAATGAGATTCGCCGGACACTTCACAAAAGACGGATGCGGAGTTTTCTAGCGTGTCCGTAAAATCATAGTATATGCTTACCTTTCGTAAGAATTTCCCACTTCGAGGCCTTTGATCCTCGCTCCTGAGGCATGAGATCACGCAACTGATCAAAGAGCTCCTTCATTTCTGTCCGCCTCTTGCGCTCCGCAAGTTTATGGCTCTGCCTAGATTCAGGTGTTCGGCTGTAAGGTTGCGAGCCCGCGTGTGCCCGTCCTTCTTCGGGATGCTGCTCATCGCTATGCCTCTGCTGCAAAGAATGGTGGTGGACCGGAGGGAATTCGCCCGACGTACTAGAGAGACGATTGGTATAGTCGCCCGCTTCGTCGAGCCGTCTTTGGCCGGGAGGCAAGCGGGACTCGGACGTGAACTGACTGCTCGCGAGGGAGTCGGCAATGCTACTGCGACGCGAATCGTGATATTGCGCTCCATTAGATCCAATACGCGGGAGGTCGTCCTCGGGAAATGCCCAGGCTTGTCCCTTCGTAGGCTCAGCGGCCCTGGCGATAGTGCTCGTCGCGGGTCCGGTGATGGCGGGTGCCGTCCTGGCGGCTTTAGGAGTCGGATCCGGGTTGCGCTCGGTGCTCGGCTGATATCCGTTAGAGATGCGGTGCACCGACAAACTCTCAAGCCCGGGTCGAGGGTTCCTTTGTGTGCTGAGAGTGGTCTGAATGGACGTGGCCGAGTGGTTGTGAGCGGCATATGCTGGATTTCCTATGCGCATGTCGTTAAACCCCTGATTGATCCGGCTATCAACGCTTTCTCGACGGGAAGCCGCGTCGCCGTCGATGTAGGCCAGGTCGAATCGTCGAGGCTCGACGGGCCTCATCGCGCCTGGATTTGCTGTGGGGGAGACGACGGCGGAAAGGCTCATGCTGCTCCCCTTCGGCGAGACGAGAGCTTGTGGGACAAGATTAGTCGAGGTCGGGGATGGCGTCTTGTCCCCCGGAGAGGACTGGTAGGCGGAGCCGAGTGGACTGAGCATGTTGACGCCGAAGGAAGCGGCTGACGTGTCTGTTGAGACGGACCTTAGTTAGCGTTTTGAGGTTCGCACGCAATTGCTTAAGTCATAACAAGTGTGGCCAGCGCATGTGAAATGAGGTTAGCAAACGTACGCTTACTGGACGCATCGCTGGAAAAGTAAGCCGAGTCCCGATTCTCGTCGTTAACAATGTCCTTCAGCCCGGCTGGAAGGTTATGCGCAGGTGGGCGCGGGGCGTCGTTTATGCTGCTAGCCATTCCGATCTAGAGAGAGGGATGCGCTCGTGAGAAGGCTGTTCTTGGAATGCCGTCTGAGGTCGATAGAGAAACCAAGGAATGCGCATGTAGACAAAGTCGAGAAGGGGTCGAACCACAGATGTTCGTCAAGATGGCGATTGGGTTGCGCTTTTTTCCTCCTTTTTTTCTCGGGTTTTCTATGTCTGATTCCTTACAAAAAGAAAGGGGGCGATAGTCGTGCAGAGATGGGAAAAAAATCCAGTTCCAGAACTCAGTCAGGTTCGCGAGGAAAGCCCTGTATTATTATGACTTCACAGTCGAGCCGCACATGTCAAGGGTCGTGAGTAATGTATCCTGCGCGTTGCTCAAGACTACCTGGGCGCTATTGGCATGAGAAGGTTGTAGAAGCGTGTCGACAGAATGACCCTAAATCGAAAAATATCAGATGCTGGCGATGTTGTTGGACGGCGTGGAGGGGGGCGGAAGGGCGAAGGAGAAAAAAGAGTGTTGGTCTGGTCTGGGAATTTGTTCAAGTATCATTGAGGAAAAAAGGATGAG
This sequence comes from Scedosporium dehoogii, assembly GCA_002812735.1. NCBI lineage: Eukaryota > Fungi > Ascomycota > Sordariomycetes > Microascales > Microascaceae > Scedosporium > Scedosporium dehoogii. Next base: position 184,250 of record PGIR01000004.1, read on the forward strand.
CGACAGGGGGAAGAGACAGGGCCATAAGACTCTGAATGACACTGGAGAATTCCGTCAAATGCTGGCTGGCTGGAAAGAGTGACCCGACTATAACTACTTCGCACGAAGTGCTGCTAGAAAAGTGGGTAGGCGCCAAGCTAGCCCACATGCCCCGTACTCTTTAGTAGCATTCCTTGTTGATGTGACGGACAAGGTACTATGCGAATACCTTGTCGCCATGGAGTTCAGTCTACCTACACACTAGTGTATGGGTAACCCACTAATATACATTTTCATCAAGTTGAAAATAAGTATAAGCGGTGGACGGACTGTTCGAACTGTACTGAATGCCCTTCAGTGTGCCACTGCTGTACGGCGGTCGTGAGAGAATGCACAGTGTACTTCAACACATCTTCTGTACCAGTGTCTGGACTCAATGGGGCCCTGGGATGGAAGTACTTTGTACAATTGGAGCCTGCCCACCAGGATCGAGTTTTTGTGGAAAGGGGGGGGTTCTCTTAGGGGGCGGTAGGGGAAAGGAGGGGGGTGTATTACCGGATCGGTCCTCCTTTGGGGTAAGGGCGCCCAGACGATTACCTGCCGAAGGAGGGAAGGAAAGGAGGGGGGTGCAAACGAGACGGGCAGGTGCGGGTGTGATGGTTGAGGGCTCTCGCCACTCCAGGTACACACAACAACCTCGTCTCCAGCACCCTGACTACCCTAACGCGCTGCCCGGACGAGGTGCGCTATGATTTACCAGTGAAGTGGAAAGTCGTTCGGGTACATGCTACAAGTACTTCATACAGTACTTCGCTGAGGAGCCTGCACTTGCCCCACGATAATAATGGGCTGGACACGCCTTCTTTGACACTATTACAGGTTACATCTGCACGTACCCCATTTGAGGCTAGCCTAACCGCCTGGGCTTGAAAGACTCCTGACTCTCTCAAACGCTCCATTGATGGCCACAGCTGATGATTCCAGGGCGTGGTCTGGCACCGTACTTCGTACTTCATCCTGATGGGGGTTCTTCGCCGGAGTACGAGTACCTGCAGCGCTCTGCTTGGCTAGCAAACGATGTAATCCTCCAGAAGCGGAGAAGTCTGGGGAAACGGTGTAGCAGTAAGTACTTATATCTACTGAGGCGGCGCACAAGACGGCTTGAACAACTTGTTATTGGGGATGCCAGTGTGATCAAATTGGGTTCTGAGCGGAGGGATTGTACCTGGTAATAAACGCCCATAGATTCCTGCCAGGTTCGAGATCCTCGCACATCACCTCACAGTAGAATCGTAACGCATGAACTCTACTTCGTAGACCTACGAACTAGTAGCTATCAGATAATAGAAGCTTTGCTTGACCTCTAGGTCTCCTGCACTATCATTTCTTACTTCGCAGTTGATTTCGTACGTTATTATACTTTGTACGTACTTCGTAGTGGAGGGAAAAAAGAAGAGCAACGATCTCCTGTCTTGTTTCTCATGTGGGAGCATGTGTTGGGATTCCGGCCAAACCATGGCCAGACAGACACATGAGGGATCTCACCAACATTTCGTCCCCATGTGCTGCTGTCAAGGACGAACAGGGTTCACATGTGTACGAAGTACTAGTGCGGAGTAATGGCCAAGGAACGGATTTGACGCTCCGTGGGCGTGGGAACGATCACCACCCTATTCCTGGATGAGAAACTGTGGTGAATTAATTTGGGACCGTCAAAGTTTGGTCCAGGCTTCCGCTTCCCACACAGTTCAATCGTCTGGATTCGGTGGGTTGTCAGTGCTCGCGTCAGAGCCACGGCCCGTTCAACTTGTTTTTGCAGATATATTAAGGTTATTTGTAGGTCTAAGCGCGTCATCTATAGCGTCAATTGTGGAAGATTGAGCTGTCAGTGCGTGCGCGCTGAGTGCTGCAGTGTCGCCGTCCATGCGATTGGGTCCGTCCGCGCAATCCATGGATTTGATGCTTCCGGTTATCAATTCCACATTCATGAGGTACTTGGAAAGTGATGGGTATTTGGCAGGAGCTTGCCTTGTTATTCCTAGAGGAGATCACTTGGATGGCCACTGATGATGACACATCAAGGAGAGTTGCTAAGCGGGGTTGGGCGGACCGGCAGTACCCGCCAACTCGCAAAAATAAGCCAGGGAAGTTTCGTAGATCCTACTAGAAAAAAAAGAAACCAAGGACTGTGAAGGCAATTACATTTTTAGGTTGAGTGGGCAAGTGAGGTCTCCTCTCGGCGGCTTGTCCCCCGACATGGTTCGCCCATTGCACTTGAGACACGGGAGTTAGGGTGAAGAATAGCGTTCTGGCTAGAAACTTCCAGCTTTTTTCGGCGAGGACAATGAAGCCGAGAAAGTTTCGCGGGGTTACTTCGTTGGCTTGCGAAGGGGAAAGGAAGTTCGAAGAAAAGGAACATTGAAGAATCCCTAAACAATCAGAATGCAAGGCCCCATCTGTCAACCCCAGTCAACAGATATTGGGTTCAATTATTTTGGCAGCCCCCAAACAGGCGACTAGATAGAGACATAGTGAAAAGTATGTATCGGATTGTGGGCTCATTCCTCAGAGATGTTGTTTTGCACTTCCATCGACTTGGATGTTGAACACTGCACGTACTTCGTCTGACAGCGATTCGATAATGAATGAATTACGACATTGGAGCATGAGACAGCGCCCGTCTCAAGACCAGACTTGACCTATCATAGTACACGGTACTACTACTCCCCAGACAGTTCTTCTCATCCACCAGGCCTTACAAAAGAAGTTCGAGGACATCAATCATATCAACCAGATTGTTCCAACCTCTACAAAGGTATCGTCAAAGCGAGTACCGATGCGGTGCAGCATAAGGCAACCAGATTGCCGCCTGATAAGCGATACCCGCCCATGGTGAACACTTGAAAGGATCGGTGAAGCTTGCTTTGTCTCACTTCGTGCAAACACGAGCCAGCGCCGGGACATTTTTATGACACCTCGGTGAGAACTCTGTAAGATTTGGTGGCAGAGCTTAATCTCCCCTCATTCTCAATCGGGCCCTTCAACCTTCGCTGCTCCATGCAGATAGAGCCAGCCAGGTCATGCCGCAAGTAGCACTTGAGGCTTCTTATCTTCTATCTTCCTCACAGACCAAGGTTGGGGGACGATGGTGGGATCGTTACTTGACATAGGCAATGGGGATTGAAATTAACACAGCCGGTCTCCCCATCGGTCAAATTCAGGTTGAGAGGGAGGGAAGCAGTATGACACGTAGACTGTTAGTGCTCTCGCTCTCTTTTTTTCATATTGTTCGACCGGACTTCGATTTTCCAAACTGCACATAAGTACTTCGTAGAGTTGTCGAGACGACTCCCTGCGGTCAAGCGCAGGAGTGCATGAGCGCTATCTTCCGAAGCCACGTGAACGGTTATCTATATACGTGTCGGGTATGTATAGCCGACGGATTGAGATTGATTGAAAGCATGAAGAGGACGGTATTGAAACATGCCCCAAGTTAACATGCCGTCCAAGTCAAGGTCATCTGCCTCATTTTTATCTCCAAGCCGACGAAGTTCGAAGAGTGCCTTTTTGGGTCGAGGTCGACGTTGATGCTGGCACTTTGGTTGCGTCCCCACTAGAATCGCTACATCTGGAGTAATGGAGACTTGGAGCCTGGGAAATTCACGAAGTAATAGACCAGGAGCTATTTTCCCCAGCGAAATCTGGTCCTTGAGATCGACACTACCCACTACACTAAGCTTTAAAGAAGCTATTGATGTGGCAGGAAGTTGCTGGCTGGATATACTTGCTTGTGTTGATCAATTGATGTACGTCCACTACGAAGTACTTCGTACGCTACGCTGGCGACTGGAATGGTTGCAACATCCAGACAGCCTTCCCTTGCCTCGTGCTCCGGAAGAAATGATGCACTGCTTCTGCGGGGATGTTCCTTGCTCTCTGCAAAGTCGGCGTAGGAGCAGGGGACCTGCCATGTATCCTCGACTTGTAGAAGGTACTTTTCTATTATTGTCATCCTGCAGTACTACAAAGTACAATATTGATGTACTTCGTGTACGAAGTACTAGGTATACATGTAATAGTGTCTGGAACTCCCTCGGACCATCGCCAACCCCAGAGCGTTCCCCAGATACTCTCAGCATATTTGAGCTAGTGTATATTTCGTACGAAGTACGTACAAGTTGTAAGGAGATCCATCAATTGCTTCGTGCAAGTGGTAACAGCAACGCTGCAAAGCTGGTTCCATATCCTTGTTTGCGAGGCCCACGCTTCCGATTCTCCGCACCTGCACCTGGTGAAATGCCAAAATGCAAGCAAGAGGCAGGACTGCCCAGTAAGGCTTGGCTTTCTGTCGGACGGATGGCTCTCTATTTGATGGTTCTTCATACAAAGTACACACTCTTCTGGGAGTTTCTGGGAGGCTGGTGCGCTCAAGACTAACAGGTCGACCCCCGACCGACTTTTGTCACCGAGAAGTTTAAATAGGTTGGCCTCAAAAGACCTCTTTGAGTTGATTGCATGCAGTGGCTATGAAGTAGATTAGATTACTTCGTAGTTGAGCATTCCCTAAAGAGAGACGCCGCCAAAGACTCGGGCGCTCTCGGACGCTGCGTGGCAAGCGCACCCTTGCATGGACCCCCTGACACTTTGGGCTCCGCTGTCCCGGCCAGGCGGATTGCCTGTTTGTATGTTTCCTCCGGAGGTACATACACGTACTACGTCCTTCCCCCAAAAATGCCGTTGATGAGTACCGCTCTTCCTCAACATAACTGACATGCATGTTTGAAAAAGAGAGAAAAAAAGAATCCTCCAGATCCCAAGAGCCAAACAAGCGCAAGCTGTCGCAGAATGGCACTATGAGTGGTACTTGAGAGTGAATGGGAACGGCTGATATCGAACCACTGTTGGTGCAATTTGAGGTGCAGCAACTAAGCTCTGAGGATGTGGTTATACTTGCAGGTTATGGTTTATGGGTCCTCACCCCCCTTTCCACTCACAAGAAAAGTTTGCAACCGGGTTTTCTTAATGTTAATAATCTCAAACGCGGGGGAGGAAAGGATCAATGTGTTCCCCAACAAAAGAAGGGACCGGACCTGTTCGTCTTCAAAGATGGGCTGAGGGATGAGGAATCCGATAGTCCTCCTAGAAATCCCGGATCGTACGAAGGAGTGGAGTTGAAGGAGTTGAAGATATCAATTTTCTTCATATCCACTTCATATCCACCGGACGAAATGAGGATTACTAGGTGGCCAGAGAGATGGATACAAGTCATGTATCTTCAATGGAAAACTGAACTCGGAAATGTAGGTTCTAGTACGCCCAATCGTCTGTTCTCCTTAGCGATATCAAAGGCAGTAAATCTTACAAGGTATTGGTCGAGCGTCACACGAAGCATTGAGGCTCTCTCGAGGCGGGCATACGGAACGTGTCTATTCTTCGTCCTCATCCCACAAACTAGTGTAGAGCATATACGGAGGTCCTTCTCGCAAAACCACCTTACCTCCAGGGCAGGCGCTCGAATAAATTGACCGGACGCTATCAGTAGACGGTACAAGTCACTCTGGACGTGGAAGTACCTGGAGTTGGGCTATATCCCCGCCCTGCCATTAAGACAGGATCCCCCAGGCGCTCTTCTATAAGCACACTATTGATTGATGCTTGCGTCCTAAGGGCCCCAAGAGCAGCAGCGAAAGTCCACTACAACTCCCTCGGGAGCCTGGGAGTGGGACAGGACGCAGAGCTTCGCACACAAAATCCTGAACTGAAGGCGCCTAAGTCCCGGTTTCCAGTATGCACAGTGCAAGACAGTGAGCCTGTGAGGGATGAAGAACATTTCCCCCATTGGACTGGAAATGGTTTCTGGTGGATTTTGCCCACGTGGGTTTCCCATCACTGAAAGAACGATAGCGTGCTAATTGGTAGGGTACTGAGAGCTTGAGACATTGCGAAGGCGGGGTGAGTACACTGTACAGAGCCCACAGGTGTAGACTTATACAGGCCTAGAGGTATAGTACACTGTACGAAGTGTAGTATAAGAACTGTGTCGCTCACGCCAGGCCTGTCCAGTCCATGTGTTTCTCGTGTCTGGTACCCTCATTCTAGGCCATCGACTATGCCTCTTGGAGAAAGGGATTATCGTCTCTCAACGGGAGGGTTCAAACGTTCCAATAGTTGTTTATCGGGAGTCTACTCGTAGAGTACACTCTAGAGTAAGTCTCCATTTTGTTCGTCCGAGGACGCTAGAGATCGAACAGTACGAAGTACAAATGAATGCGAAAGTGGTCATCTTTTCACCCGTCATCGACTTTTGAAACAAGCTGGGCCCTCGATCGATCGATTCTCGTGAAGCAATCTTATTTTTATGCAAGTCCGAAGGAGCAATTCAGCTCCAAAACTCTGCTGTCTCACTGACAACTGACATGATCGCCTTGTACCGAGGTACCTACTTCCGACGAGTTTTCCTCTAAGTACTTTCTACCAGGTAATAAGTGAGGTACCATCTTTAGTATGAAGTACTTTGTTCGTCCTTCGCACAAGAGTGGCACTTACCCTATCCCAACCCCCACCTGCCATGCGTTCTTCAGATCTTGCCACGTTTTTCCTACCCTTTCCCGCACCAGGAGGTGTGCGTCTTACCAGCCGCTTGCTTGTCGCTTTTTACGGGGGGTCTGACCCAACTGGCTTGACAATCCACTACTTTTAAGCTGTGGGCCACAGCCAATCAATCTCTGCTAGCGAGAGCGACGTTCATTCCTAATACGAAGTAATATAGGGATACAAACAGAGAAAGAAAGGAGAAAGTGCAGTTAATATTCGAAAGGCAAAAATTATACCAAGGTCTTCCGGATAGCTGTGAATTTCATCATTACCATAACCATGATTCCGGGATATGGTAACTGCTAGTACACGGGAGTTGTACTGGATGTCTGAGCTCCGAGAAAACTCTCAGAATCATAGCCATTACTATTGCTCCTTGTATTAGCCATGGACCAATACTATATGTTTGCGAGCGTGTGTGTCTGTGTGCCCGCCAGTGTGCTCCCGTGTGTGTGAGTAGCCTACACTTACTTGTACGAAGTAAGTAGTGAATGTGTCAGGCACCATTTGACTCTTCGAAATCCTTCGGAAATTTCATTTGATGTGTTCGAACTGCCCCACCGTTGCCGAGAACCGATGTTCTCCTTACCCTTACTTTTTGTTTAACTCGGCGTTTTACCAACACCACATGCTGGGCGTGTTGTCTTGCTCATAATTGCTTCTTCGGTCGGTAAGAGATTTGGGAATCGCATCAAGGGGGTTATTTCGCCGATTTTCTACTATTTTAGTAATATTGTTGATGCTGCTGGACAGTGCACTACACTACACTACTGAGCAATGGTCAGAGCGCCAGCCCGATGGGTTACTGAAAGTGTCTCTACTCCATAGCCTGTGGTACGAAGTACTTGAGAGAGAAATGACTGCGGGGAACTCATTCGACGTTCCTACTCACAGGGATATTCCTTGGTCCAATCTAGCGCCCCCAATGTTTAGGATCGATCAACGATATCATCCCGAGAAATCTCCCCTCGTCAGTCAGGGCAGAACGGAGTCTATTTGGACATCTTGGCTCGTAGGGTTTTCTTGCCACGCGGCTCCAGGCCTAGTGTACTTCGCAGCGCAGTGGAGTGTAATTGGAAAGGGGATCTAATTCGTACTCGTAAAAGGTGGTTGGCGCCATACTTCATCAGTGCCAGTCCTCCAGCTCACAACGATGAACCTCCTGCAGATCAGCACCCTATTTGGAAGTCAGGTCGCCCCCGCATAAGATGAGATTTCCACTCTTCGGTCCAGCCATGCTTTTCTGGTTATTGCTGGCTAGCCTAACGTACGAAGTATAGTTTATAATGTCAGTATAGGAAGCCAGGCGAGATCAAGAATAGATGCCGAGATGAGGGGAGAACCTAGTGTAGGCCCCTACTTCGTACGGGTCGGAGGTTCGGGCTCGTGGCAAGTGAACTCTGCCGCCGACAAAGCCAGCTCGTGACCGAAAGGCACTTTCACCGCGGGTTTTGATTCAGATGGTGCCGCGGTCAGGAAACATGATGCCGGCGCTATTCAACCTCCACCGTTGGTGTCTTAAAAATGAAGGGACAGATTGTGAGCGGCTCGATGGCATGCATTCTAAAACCGTCATGCCAGATTGGCTCCCACGGCTTACCGGACATCGCATAAAGGAGGGTGGTGTGAACTTGTAATCTATGTGCGCCGCTTGGGGCGCGCACATGCGCAACAAACTCGTCCCGTCTCCGTGGAGTCTTCCCGTTCCCTGCCAATCGATCCAAGTATTAAACTAAGAACGGTTGATTTCCCCGCATTTTCTGATCTAGGAGTGCAGAACATGAGGACGGCAAGTAGAATGCGGCAACATTCTGCAACTCTTTGTATGGATGCCTGCTTTACAATCCTCTGCCATGCTTTGCGGAGGAAGTGCAGGAGTCGGTCATGGAAGTGGGAAACCTACGAAGTCTGGTGACAGCCGCGAGGTTGCGAGGCACAGATTTCCATGAAGATCAACCCTTTCTCGCCACCACAACTCGAACAAAGGTTCTCTTCAGAACCATCAACCATTAGTACAACCACAGGTTGCATTGCAATACTACCTTGGCCGAGGTACTTCGTACATACTTAGTAGGGTCGGGAAGGAATAGGAAAATTATTCCACATGGGCCTGCTGACTCCAGACTCCAGTGAGGGCCAGGCCAGCCACGAGATTTTAGCGAAATAGTTCGGACTTAGAGGCCACCTTCCTTGACTTGGGTGGATGGCACTAATCCTTATTTCGCCGAATACAGTGCTGTTCCGGAGGGTAAGAGCGACCCTACGGGACAGGCCTGTCGGCTCCGATGTAACTTTCCCCGGCCTAAGATCGCCTAAATCCTCATCTCACATGCATCTGGAAATTCCGGCCTAGGAATAGCGAGGGAAGGCTCATGATTCAGAAGCCCGTCTCGCATGGGGCTTGGGACTTGCAGTATGAAGCACGAAAATCGAACTCCTGGTCAAAGAGGGAACTCGAAATGCGTGCAAAAAAAAAGAAGAAGAAAAAGCGAAGTGCATATGTAGGCTCTAGAAGTATAGACACCAGAGGAAAGAACGAACGTTCTTGGGATTATTGGAGTAGCGTACAAGTACTCCGTACTCGCTTAGCAGTTCATGGAGTGTACTTCACAGTTAGCACACTACTTCGTACTCGCCTCATCCACCTTGGATCATCAGTCCAGCAATGAATTGTATTCATGTACGAAGTACTTCGTACGAAGCAAACTCAATCCTCGGCAGGAGCCGTTCGACATTCGTCACTTCCAAAACAACACCAATCATCAATGGCAAGATCCAGACCACGATGCAACATCAACCTGGAGTCCCCGCAGATCCTCACAGACTCAATCGACTCACAGTCGAATCGGCTCCTCCATGAGCGTATCTCTGCATAGCCGCGATGCCGGCCAGCGGTCCAGCGCATCAAATAGCCATGGCCCACGAGCCAGCCCATGTTCGGCGAAATGGATGACATTCAGGCACAAAACCTAAATGCGCACGAAGGGCCCCATGAACACCTCCAACTCAACTCGAATCCTGGTTTTTGCAGCCAGCTGCCGACTACCGCAGCAGGCACAGTGAGACCTGGCACATTCAAGCAGGTACGGGGTACAGAGCACAACGTCCGCGGAGCTTCTGGCGTTATGGGCTGGTTCGCTGTAACCACTCGACGCATTGCTTGCGTGGCTGGAACTTCACGCTTTGCCCTTCGTGCGAGTTCCATCACTGACAGCGTTGAACATATCAATGATCTTCAATTTTGGGGGCCACGCCTGTCGTTCGGGGCATTCAATCCCGCAATTGCACCATTCCAGCACCGGAATGGCCGCCCTGCACGCCACACCGGAACTGATTCACGCCTCCCTGTCTTGGCAAAACTGATTCAGCCTGACCTCGTTGAGAAGTGCGACAATAAACCAAACCAAAAACATGCACTGCACCCTCGCCACGCATTCTGGTCTCATGCTCTAGATGGGCCGTGGGCACCTTGTCATACCCCAATGGCAGCTACCCGGTTCTCGGGAGGGGCTGGGGAAACATCGACAAGTCATCCTCACGTCCATGTCGGGTATTACGGTTATTGCGGGAACATTGGATCTGATTTATGGTCGACCCGCGATCCAGTCCTCGCACACAGTGGATCGTCCATCTCATGATAAGCGAAGATGAATATCACCCTAGCTCTGTTCTATCGAATGTCTCTCGAGACGACAATTCAAGGCGTGAGAACATTCAATCCGTGACCCGTTCTCACTGTCTCTAGATACTGTCTCTAGATACCTCACCCCGGATTGTACTCCGTACCTTGATATCGTGGTTCTGAAACGCTGATCCTTTTAGGTCTCTTTGGGAGACATCACTGGCCCGCCGCCAACAAATCCTCACTCCGAACACCCCCCCATGACCAGTGTAGCGTGCGATTTGAATCGTGGCGCTAGGTTTGGGAACGGCTGTTCATCCGCGAGGACTAAGACATCTAGGCCAGCCCAGGTGTTAAACTCCATCCCATGTGCCGGCTGGGCTGACGAACATGTCTCAGCAGCCACGCCGACTCTCTGAGGTTCGATAAGCTCGGCCATCGTCACGATTCTACCCTACTGGAGAGTTGGCTGAGCTGATACATGACCGCGAATGATGGTGCAATTTGGTCATTTCTCCGATCCCATTCCCAGTTAGGATTTCCGTTCATGGAGCCTCGAACGAGAGTATCACTACCTAATTCTCGGCGCCTGTCTCTGCTCCGTGCAAGTGGCGGGATGTTTTACTGGCAGAGTCAAAGCAGATGGGGGGTCGACCTCGCCTGCTGAATGGCCGATCACAGAAGCTCACCCACGGTCTTACTATCATCGCAAATGAATATCCGCTGGCACCCAGTTCATTTCCGTCTTATCTGAAAGAAACATCCTTCAGTGACGTATTTCCTCCGTGCTCAGGATGTTTATCTTCACAAAGTGCGGTGGGGGAGAGCATGGACGAAAGCATCATCGATGATCTGCGATGCCACCACATGTCACAACAGGACAGGCACACCACATCGCTGTTAAACCGTGATGACCGCAGTCCAGCTTGCTTTCGGTATCCTGGTTCGCGCCGGTTCCACGACATACAGCCATGGGCCAAGCCTATCCAGCCTCACGGCTGAGATTACACGTTTTTTATATTGACGCCCTCCCTCTTCAGAGTATATATATCTCGTGCTACTGTCTTCAGCCAGGGCACTCTCCAGGTGATAGAGCGCGTACGGTGCGGAATACTGCCAGTCGTTTGTTATGATGCCGTCGCTTTCGGCCGCATTAACGCCGGCGAAGTAGGCTATCAGTCATGAACTCAAACATCCAGACACAGCCCACTCCTGGCGCGGGTTCGACAGGCCTGGACAGGTCCAAATCGGCCGAGCACGGCTCTTGGCCAGTCAGCAAGCTGTTAGCTTCGCGTAGCGAAGGCTCGGTGAAGAAAGTTTCTTTCGCAAGCGCAATGCAGATGATGAGCACGGAACCGCATTCTCATGACGTCTGCATCCATCAAATACGAGTGTATGGGAGGCAGTCCTCAACTGATGTACGAGTCGACCCCCTCCAAACAAACACATGCGAGCCGTCCGAGCTAAGTTTGCTAGGCGTAGCTTGCACATGTTTTGACTTGATCGCGTTTTTCTACGGCACCTGGCTCTCGCGCTCGTGCTTCGATGGATTGATGAACACTGATGTCAAGATCTACTTCCAAATTCGCTCTCCGCATCCCTAATCTCTACCCTTGATACAGTTCCGTCCCATCATGTGTGTCTAGACAACATGATTCATCATCATGCCACGGGTAACAACGATCTACCGGGACCGAAGGCACATGTCGTCCATGTGCCGCGGAGCTGGTGTGCACGATACGATTAGCATGGAAAGTCTAATATTCTAGAATTTGCCTGTCAAAATAAGCTCTGAAAGCTTGCCTTCGAGGCCCCATTTCACCATTTCGGTGAGCGGAAGTGGCTGGGAGGTTTGTGAGGGGCCCAGTCGCAGTGGGCCTTGTTTGTTGAGTCACAGTAGTGATAGGATGGAGAGAGCGGGGAGGGGGAGTAATGATGGGGGCGCATTAGAGGGTGGCTCTATCTCTAATGTCGAGTACATCGTGCTGCTCCTCTTGGATGACTCCATGTCAGCAGCTTCACACCGAACCGGCGTGGTCTCGGCTCCGTTCGAACTTTACTTGGGCTGGCCAAGAAAATGAGGTGCCGCCGTGGAAGTTTTAAAGCCTAGACTGATCCTATACGAGCTTCTAGCCGGGATTGACACCAAGAAGGCGGTAAACAGTATCTGACTCCTTGTGACGCGAGCAAACTCGGTCGAACAGAAGTTCATTCGAAAGGCGCTAAACGGCCCGAGGGGACTTGGACGCAGAGCTAGTGTTTTGCCTTCTTCTCTTTCTTGTAGGTTGTCCGTACCATAACGAAGCTAAACCTACTTGCTCCCTGAGGCCACTTCATGGGGTTCAGAAGACCACGGTTTCAACTGCTCGTACTAATCGCCACTGGCCAGAGCTCCTGATCCTCTGTTCTATGAAGTTTGCCGTGTCAGGACGGACTGACCCAAGTAGAGTGTAACAGCTGGGACCCATGTGCTCGACCCCAAAGGTTGAATTATGCTAGAATTCCTTGATTTGATAGCTGTCTTCTTCCCCATGTAGCAAGCTGGACTGTACAACACGGTGCTGAGATCTAGGTTCCCCGGCAAGGCTCAACCTAGTGACAAGGACCTTCGATAGCAGTCGCCAGTTTTCATGTAGTGAGGGTGTGGGCTTGTGCGTAACGCGGTCGTTGCATCTTTGTCTTCAAATGTGATGATTGTCGCATCTAACTCGACATGATCGTGAGAGGAGAGATTGGAATTTCTTTCCCACCTGAGCTCCAAAGATGTATGTTCGATGGACTAACCAAAACCGACACGATGCGGAAACAGCAGGATCGTCGGCTCCTAGGATCTTTCGCTTCTGCCGTGGTGCGGAGCGAGTATTAGACCCTTCGCTCATCCACCACCTCTAGCTTGAGATCGAACGAAAAGAAAATGAAGAGAAGAGAAAGAAAAGGAAAAAGAGTGTGCAATGCGTTGACCACCGGATCCCGCCAGATGCGAGAGGACGGGTAGAGACGATGCGCGGGCTCTCGCGAGGCAAAAGCGAAACTCGTGCTCTAGGCGTGGCCACGATGTTGGTGGAGGGCGCTGTGAAACGACGGACTTGACGTAGGCACCCGCTCATTTTTCTATCTTTCGTTTTCGGGCGTGGGTTGGGTGGCACTCAACCATCAGGGTGTGTTCCGCCTATCCATCCTCATTCCCCCGTTTCGTCGCCGGTTTCTGCTTGCCTCCCCCGTCCATCCTCGCGTCCCGCGGATAGGCTCGTCTTTCTTGCGTAGGGGTAGGCTCTGGATTACAACTCAAAGAGCTCAGCTCAAGCGAGGGAATCACTGATGTGACTCCTCGAGACCCGCCTGACGCACAGTCGATGGGGCTGAGCCGACCGGGCATGTCTTGTCTCTTCTTCTTCTTCTTCTTCTTCTCTAATGCTAGCGACCCAATCTTTTTTTTGACAAGCCTCAAATATGTACATCTATTCGCTAGACCATGGCACCCTGCTTCCCCCGTCTAAGGATATCAGGTTGAACAACCCACAAAACCTATACAAGTCCGAAATATACACATAATCCGAAAGTCCCTGAGATGGCTCCCTCGGGTCATCTCATTTCTCATCCGTACATGCAAGCTCATGATATATTCTTTTTTTTGTCTTCTTCATCTTCCCGGCTGTAAGCCCACTCGGTTCCCCCCGCTCCCGCTCAGTTGTAAACGCTCTTTTTTCTCGTCTATTTGTTATGCCAGATAAAGTTCCTCAACGAATCCCAATGATCCGAATCAACATAGATGTAATTCATACTGCTCCTCAAACTCGACTGCAGGTCCTCGGGATGCCACCTGAAGAGGTACATCACCATAGCCCAGGACAGCGACGCGAACGCCGGCCAGGCGTAGTAGCTGATCTGCGAGCTTAGCGGCTCCTTGGAGACGACGGGGAGGCCGGCGCCGGGCTTGACGGCTATGCGCGCGAGGGCGAGGACGACGCGCGCGAAGACGTAGATGACGATTTGTTGGCTGACGGAGGGGATTTTGCCGGTGCGCTTGGAGCGGCGACCGAAGACGACGTAGCCTCCTAGGAGGCCCGCGAGGAAGGTATCGTAGGGTCCTAGAGAATGGCGATTTCCCTGTGTTAGCGCGTCGCGGATCCTGCATTGGGGGAAGAATGGTCCCACGGAAAGGGACCTGGGGGTGCTTCTTTTCTTTACCTTCTTTTCCTGGCGTGGGGCCGAATCGCTTGAGCAGCATAACTGTGAGCTTATAAATTGTCGCGAATGTCGCTAGGTTCCGAGCGTGCGTCCTCGTGGCTCTCAAAACGAGTGAGAGTTTATGTCTGAAGCTATATTCCCGGCGTCCCCATTAGCCTCCGAGACTCGAAGAAAAGGACGAGAATCGAAAAATAAATGGACATAGATGGAGGCGAAGACTTACGTCCCGGACCGGAATAGAAAGATCATGCTAGATTCAATCCCCCGGTGTTAGCGACCAACATGATTCCTCTCTTTCCCCAATGTACAACTTGGTAGAAGCTGCCTCGGCACCCGGCATGAGATTCTTACACAAGCGCATGCGGAAACCGCACTTTGCTCCCATACACGGCGCCATTGCGCGCTCCCTTCACAACACTCAAGACATCCTGATATCGCGGGTCTAGAATAATGCGCTCAACAGCGGACTATCGAGCCGGGTTAGCATTTTGATGGGGGGGGCTGCTCCCAACTTAAGACGAAGACCGCGGCGTTGTGAGGTTTGCGACAACGCCACTACCGAACGTACCTTGAGCACTTCTAGACTAGACATCTTGAACGGAGATTCACCCAGGGACGGCGCAAAATCGTAAAGAGGTCGGGTCCTGGAGGAATCTGGGGAAAGAAAGGGAAAAAGGAAAAAAAGAAACAAGAATCTGGGGTTTGTGGGGAGATTTTTGGCCGAGGGAAGGGAAAAAAGGGACTTTGGCGGTTCGGAAATTCAAGATGGAGTGTCTATGACGGCATAAGGAACCTCGGATGCTAAGACGAAGACGGCGTCCTAAATCGGCAACAGCTCAAACTTCGACCAGGACCAGCAAAATGGAGACAACACGACGGAGAAAAAGGAACGGGAAGCCCCAAAAAGGGGGGGGTATATCAGGGAATGGAATAAGAGAATCAATTCACAAATTGCAGAAGAAAAAGAAGAGACAGGAACGACAAGTCCTGGGCTCGCAGGAAGATGCCCTTGGGCTTCGTAGAGTTTATTATTGTCCGACTCCCTCGACTCCCTCGGGGCGTTGTGTTCTTGTCTTTGGTGCTCTCGGCTCAAAGCTTGGCGCAGTTCGCTGGTGTTGATAATGCAGGGAAGATGAGAGGCTTGAGAGGCTTGAGAGGCTTGGAAAAGACCCCAAAAAGGCCCCGCTTGCTTGATCCGTCCAAGTCTCTGCGCTGAAGTTGCTGCCGTGTGACACCCTGCAGGAGCGGCCCAGCGCTCTTTCTTCGCCGTTGGCTCGGTACTTTGTCCTGAAAAGAGTACAAGTCCGGGGCAACTTTTGACATGTGACTGAACTGACGGACACGCCGTCTCGATAGCTGCATATTGCATATCCTCCTATGATTGATCTTCACTTGGTTAAAGAAACGAAACTGGACACAACATCAATGAAGCTGGGCTGGATAAACATCTCTGATAATAAATCTGTGTGTATCCGTCTATCTAAAGGTATATATGGCTGCCACCGATTCCACCAGATCAGGTCATATCTTAGCTAGGCCTGGCTAGCTTGGGACCCATGCTGAGCCATCTGTCAATGAGCAAAGACTCCAACTTTGAGGCTCCTTTAACTCCATGTAACCTCCAACCTCCAGCAATTGGACCTCGGCGCAGCTGAATTGACAACATTCTCCAGCCTGGGCCATGCTCTTTTAGACGAGAATATCCCTGCGCCTTCCCCACGTTTTTCCAGGATGAGAAGAGCCAAGAATCAGATGCCACGACTCTGCAGGGGAAGCTGCGGTCGAGGTCAAAACAATCCCAGTCCTTATCTTGTTCCCCTCACACACGATCCCACGATCCCACCATGATCTTTAGGTAGAGTGTGAATGCCCCACTATCATCTCAGTATATTGCCAACTCCAGCCACACGCATGTAGCTTCTGTTCCAAAGACACATTGCGTTCATTTCCTTCCCCATGAAGCCGGGCGGGTAGAATGTAGAATCCCAATGTTTTTGCCCAATCAACTCCCAAACGCCAAACGATGCACATGATTGCCTTGAAGCACGCCCCTCCTTTTGTTCGAAACCGACTCCGCCATCGATTACACAAGCAAAACACTAGACCACCTCAGTCAGCACTTGAGAACCTCACACTTGAAAACACAGGGGCGTTCGTCCGAAGATACTCACGCGTTCACACAACCGTCGTTAGACGGGTTGTTCGTAATCTGAGCGTACCGACCCCACACAACCTTACCCGACGCCGTCACAAGACCAAGATCACTGACGTTGACTTCGATGACCGTTCCTTTTGTGAGGACGCCGAGCTGAGTGTAGAGCGGGTTGTTGGGATTCTTCTTGACCGAGATGATGGGTAGCTGCACCGTGACCTTGAGCTCGGGGTGCGTGACGTGGGCCTTCTTGTATCGCAGACCCATGGGCCTGATGAACCGCTCGTACTTGGGGTTACGTCTCGTGAACTCGGGTCCGACAAAAGTCTGAAGAGGGCAAAATAGTTAGTGCACCAAAATCTTACCAGGAGAAACATGCTTCCCAGGGGAAAAAAGTGATATAACTTACGGGTTGCGTAACGACTCGCTTCCATCCCTTCTTGTGGGTCTTCTTGCCCGTCGCCACTACCTTGAACATCTCCTCCTCGCTGATACCCCTAACCTTGGGCAAAGGTACGCTGAACCGCGCAGCCTTTTCCGCTCGCTTGTTCTTGATAGCACTGCTCAACGCCTTGGCAGAAGCGGGGTTCTACAAAAAGACACGAGGTCGACGTCAGCAACACACATGCCCTCAGTAATAGCCTCCTAGGTCTAGAATCTCGGGCTCTCCAAAAAAAAGAAAAAAAAAAAAAAAAAAAAAAAAAAAACATACCGAACGGTCAAGAAGATACGCCGGTACGGGCGCAGAAGGCTCGCTCTCGCCTGCCGCCTTGACATTCCTCTCCTCGTGCGCCTTGATCTGCTTCTTCATCTGGATCTTCTCCTTATGCCTCTTCTGCTGGTGCAGCTTGGCCTTCAGGCCCCTGAGATTCTGCGCATCTTTGGACGCCTTGTGCCCGAGACGGGCGATCCGCTTGCGCTGCCGTTCTTCATGGTCTAGTCGGCGGCCGAACCGCTTGACGTGCCTTTCGATGTACTCGTTCTGGGGCTGTGGTGGGGGGAAAAGAATATCCCGTTAGTAAAGGGTTCACGTATGAGGGGGAGAATTGATGTGAAGCAGTACCATATTGACTTATTTACCGATGCTGGAGCTGTGAAAATTAAATCCAGTTGGCAGTAAATAAATATACCGTTCCGGAAGGCTGGAAGCTTTCACAAGAAGGCGGTGATCAAAAAAAAGAGGAAAAAAAATATTGGAGGTGGGATGCCAAGATTTCGCCCCGGATCCGGAATAAGCTTTAATCCGAACCCGTCCGATTTTTCCATGGTGCAGATGGACCTCGAAAACTGAAAGCTCCCATCCGCATCAACTCATCTTGGGCCGCCGAGCTCCCTTCCAATTGATCGGCCCTCGTTGATTCGCCTCACAGAATAAACCCAGGACAAGAAAAACAACATGAGTCGAGTACTTCTGCGCTCCATGCTGGAGCTCCGCGCCCCTTTACCGCGCCTAACGCCCACCGTCTGTCTCGCGACACGGTCCATCTCCTCAACCCCTACGCTCCTCTCGACTACGACCACCACTACCACCTCACCTGATGCCGCCGCGTCCCCGGCTCCTGCAACCAAACTCCGCTACCCCCCCGAACAACCCATCCAAAAACCCCTCTCCGACTCCGTCCGCACCCTCCTCCCCGTCCTCGCCGCCCAGCCCGCCCACTACATCACCATCCACATCCACGGCGTCCCCTACCTCGTCACGCGGGGCGACCACGTCCGCCTCCCCTTCCGCATGCCGGGCGTCGTTCCCGGAGACGTCCTGCGCCTCACGCGCGCCAGCGTTCTCGGCTCCCGCGACCTGACTCTCCGGGGAACGCCGTACGTCGACGAGAGGCTCTTCGATTGCAAGGCTACGGTTTTGGGCGTTGAGGCTGAGCCGATGAGGGAGAAGCTTAAGACGAAGAGGAGGAATAGGAAGACGAAGACCGTTAGGAGCAAGCATAAGTATACGATTTTGGGGATATCGGATTTGAAGATTCATACTCCGGAGGAGATTGGCGAGTGAGTGGGAGGCAGAGAAGTGGAGTGAATATAATGGCTCGAGGGCTCGAGGGCTCTAGGGCTTGTCTCTTGAAGATTGGGCTAGAGCTTGCAATTGGAGGAGGAGTGTTATGAAGATTGAGATGGAATCTCGAGGAGGTTCCCCTGTACAAAACCTGTTGCTATTAGACCCATGGCTGTACCACATATCAATATGAGTTGTGCACTGAATAGGCAACTTCACAACCAACATGAAGCCCGAAAGGTAGACAAAGCATATCTACACACACCAGAAGGTTTCCGTAATCGTGAATCGGAATCCAGAATCGGAATCCACTTCAATTGATACTCACAAGGTATTACAGAACATTTCTCCCAAGAGCTTCACAGCTTAACAAGGCAAGACAGTGTTATGAACAGAGAGAGCCAAAATATTTGCTATTTCCAAAAGAACGACGGCCCGCAAACACAGGGGAATCAAGAGAAACCAAACAAAGAGTGGGAAAGTCTCTAAACCTAACACAAAACGAAGAATCCTCGCCGCCATAAAACACCGATCACCAAGCCATAACATGAATGGACAACTGCCTCGTCCTCTGGCGTCCACCCATCTCCCACAATCTTTCCCCGAAGACCACGGCCATTAGTTGAGCAAGCCGATGCTAATTGCTTAAAATAACGCTCTCTTTTTCTTTTTTTTGTAACCTCCAACAACACGTAACCAGCCGAGGTATAATATAAACATGGCAAGAATGAGCAAAAAAACGGAAAAGGAAACAAGAAGTGAAGAAGAAAAGTGGTATCCCGAACGCTCGCTAAATGGGACGATGAGAAAGAAGAAGAAAGAGCGAGGAATCCCAAACAAGAAAGCGCCAATCCATTAAAAACTCAAGTATTCGTCATTCATGTCCGATGTGCATTCATCGCCTTCTTCACGCTAGCCCAATAGGCTGCGGGCCAAACAGACATAGTCTCCGCCTCCGTGGGCATCCGCTCACGGCACCGGGAGACAACGCTCTGGATGATCCTGCCAAGGAGCTCTTCGTCGATAGGGAGCGCCCTCTCGTGCAGCTCGCCGGGATAGAGGAAGGGATCCGTTACGTGCAGAAGCTCCTCGCACGTCGGTCGTAGGTGCGGTTCTCTGCTAAGGCAACGCTTCATCGTGCGGATGAGAGAAGGAGGCACGGGCACACCTCCCATACCGCGGCTGGGGAAGTCAATGGCGTAGTCCCAGTTAATGATCGCCTGACACCTGGCCATCGGGTTGGCGATGTGCGCGAAGGGGGCGAGCCCGTAAACCATCTGGTAGAGGATGCAGCCGAGGGACCACACGTCGCTGGCCTTCCCGAGTTTCATAAGCTTGGGCTGGCCGGGAATCCTCACGCCGCGCATGGCGTTGTGGTCCATCAACGATTCAGGCGACATGTAATTCGGCGTGCCGATTTGCGTTTCTCGGTGGACATGGACCGTCTCGTTTGTCTGGATAGCGTTGGCGATGCCAAAGTCGATGAGCTTTAGCCGCCCTTTCACGAGGACGAAGTTCTGGGGCTTTAGATCTGAATGCACCACATCATCTTCGTGAACACCCAGAAGGCACTCCAACATTTCTTTCCAATAATACCGCACGAACACGGGGTCGAATCGGCCAGTATCCGGGGGCTGCCTGGTCTTCAGGAACTGGTTGAAGTCAACCTCGCCAAGCTCCATCACCTGAATGCAAATAGTCAGTTAATAAGCCGCCCACGTCAGGCAGAAGAAACTTAGAGTGACTTACCAGAGTAAGAACTTTCTTTTCATCGTTCATATCATAGTCCACGAGACCGATAACCCTCTCAACCTTGGCGAGCTTGGTCAACAGATCAATCTCGCTCTTGAAACCCTTAATCGTGATCTCGTCGGCATGCTCCAGCGACACCCGCTTGAGCGCCAACATCCTTCCGTTCTCGGCTGTAACCCTGTACACCTTTGCGCTGCCACCACGTCCGAGGACATCGAGTCTCGTGTAACACTTGCCGTTTACTCTGATGATATTTCGTCTTTGTTTCACTTGAGTTGTCACCGCCCCAGCCGAGGACGTAGCGACGTCGACAACGGACATCTTGGGTGGAGGGGGTGCTGGGCGATGGGGTGTGTTGTGGCTCATCGATGCTAGGGGTTTCCTCTCAGGTGATGCGGTCGCTCTGGATGCACCGAGATCGGTACTGAGAGGGCGCTTCGCAAGTTTGTCCGCGAGGATGTCTGTGGAGAGCGGAAGCGGTTTCGATTGCCGAATGCTCAGAGGGACTTCATTCTCCTGGTCATGAGTGGATGGAATAGCGGGCTGTTGCTGTCGAGCAGCGGCCTGGGGTGCTGGTTCGGGTTCGTGTTCGCTCGCCATCGGGGATGGCCTAGCGGAAGATGTCATGCGCATATCGGCAAGGGATGCGTGGCGGCGATGGAGATCCTTGGAACTAACGGGACTTCCAGATGCAAAGTCGGTATACTTATGACTCGAATAGAACGAAGGTCCGAGTCCATCTCCAATGCCGGTACCAGGGGTGGGTTCTGCCTTTTGGCTCTCCGGCTCCTGGCTAGAGCTCATGGGCTCGCCCTCCCCATTCCCTTCGACATCCTCCTCGCTCTGACGTCTCCGGCCCCTTCGAGCGGGTCCGCTGAGAAAGCTGCCCGGAATCTTGCCGACGCGCTTGACGCGCATGGAACTCTGGAGGGCTAGGTTGTCCTCAAGGCGGCCGATATTGCCTGCTCGAGAAACGCTTCCCAAGTGACCAGAATTCCGCGCGGCTGTACCGGGTTCTTCTGGTCCCTCGGCCTCCGTCTGGGATGCCGATGCTGACATAGACTTGGCTGAGGACACTGCCGACGACGTGGCGGACCTGCCTCTAACGGCCGAGGAACCACTGGCGATTCTGACGACACGAGGTTGCTGTGCTGGAGTGTTGATGTCTGCGGGAGGGGCGGCAGCCACAGGAGGGGGAGCAGGCGCGGACTTGTTGATATCCGAGGATGAGGACTTATCCCGGCTCGGAGGTCGGCCGCCCGTAGACGGTTTCCTCTGCAGAGACGGTCGCGATTGCGACGATGTCGACCTCCGCTTCATCTGGCTCAGACTCTTCGGGGTCGTGCTTAACCGGACTACGCGCTTTCTAACGGGACTATTCTCTCGGCTTTTCGCAGGCGAGGTCATGCGAGACGATCTTCCGTTCGTTTCGTAGTATGGCTGAGAACTTCCAGATCGCAACTGCCTCCTGCTTTCCTCCTGGGCACTTGAAGTCGAAGACGAGAGTGCGCTGCGTCTCCTCGTCCTAGGAGGAGATGCCGGGGGATTGGAGGCCTGTCGGGTCCGGGGTGCCGGCGGAGGTACAGCAGGTGCGCCGTCATCCAGTAATGCCTTTGTAAGGGCGCTGAGTTTCATGGGGACAGGCATTTCGTCATCGGAACTGTCGTGCATGTTGGAATACTGAGATTGAGAGTTGCTGGCGGACACCGGGTTTGATTCGTGCCTCCGTAGACTCCGGGATGGAGGGCGTCGTAGCGAGGCCTGTCTCTGGGAAGTCCTTCTGGTCAAAGGAGGGGCCTGTGATGACCCCATCGGGGTTGGTGATACTATCGATGCCATTGTCTGGCTAGATTTTGTGATTATCGACCAAGACGTCCGTTTCGCTCTTTACTTCTGTTGTTATTTAGAAGCGTTTCCCCCACAGTCGTGGGTACAAATGATTGAGACGGGGTGCCGAAGGTCAATGGGTGCGAATACGGCTTGTTGTTAATACAGCCAAATAAAAAACTCGAGGCTACGCGCCAATCTTGCCCATGATGCAGGCAATATCGTTTATTTGACTGTTCGGACTCGGGGGCGCGTGGAGATTTTGCTGTGGTGAAGATGGCAGTGGGTTTGGAGGAGAATGGATTTTTGGGTTTCCGCGTTCAGGACATTATTTGGGTGGGATGGCGTCGGACCAATCATCGTGAGTCCAGTTGCGCGGCAACGGCGGTGAAGATCATCGATCAAGGTGCATTTTCCCTTTCTGGGTCGCACTTTCTGCGAATTTTATTGGATGCATGATCTCCAAATTCCCGAAAAGAGCAACGGACCAATCCTCGCTGTCCGTCGACAGGAGAATATATTACGACGTTTCGAAGTGCAACCTCGTCCTCATCTGATTCTACGAAATATTTGTGGGTTCATATTTGCAAGGCAAGGTCTTCTTTGTTAGTCACTTCTCGCTGCCCGTCCTGGGCCCGGTCAAGTGCGAAGTAAGGGGAACATTAGAATGAGTCTGGTTTCTAGGCTCATGTAAACCAAAGTATGGAGCACTGGATGATGGAGCACTGGATGATGGAGCACTGGATGAAGGATCTACGAATTGCGGTCCATCTCCCAAGAGAGGGAAGGGCTGATAAGTGTGATACGATACCGGACGCCGAAATATCCACATTTACAAGGTAAATTCGTCGCATATTCACCCAGAAACCATTGCCCATCGTCACAGAATCACCCTCGGACAAAATCAACCTCGGATACTTGTTCATCTTTTTTGTATTCATCAGGCTATCAATTCAAGCCGTCCAGGCCTGCACTTGGTATAAATGCAACTTTGATATCGAGGACCAGCTATTGCAAGTCCTTGCGACAACACCTGCCGTATAGAGCGAACTAGATATAGCCCGCGCGAACCAAAGCCGAGTGTGCGACCCAAATTCCACGACCACGGAGACCGGCAGCAAGATTCCTGGGAATTGTTGTTGACTACTGCATTTAGTCGAAGAGACCGAAGCCCATGTCCTCGTCGGACTCCTCCTTCTCTGTTGGCGGCTGTTAGCAAATCCCTTCTCCGGCCTCGAAAATAGTGGCGATGTCGTTGTGATGACTTACCGGACTCCTCCTTCTCCTCCTTGGCCTCCTCGGCAGCGGCGCCACCAGCGGCAGCACCGCCGGCAGCAGCAGCACCGGCACCGCCCGAAGGGACGGAAGCGAGCTTGGTAGCACCCTCGGCAATGAGCTAGAAGATGAAATATGTTAGTCTGACCAAACGTTCTCAAAAACTGTTGCCTTCTATCGTCTCAGGTATCCCATCCGTACCTCGTTGATGTCCTTGCCCTTAAGCTCAGAGAGGAGCTGCTCAACACGGTCATCATCGGCCTCGATACCGACGGAAGAGAGGACCTTCTCGATGTCCTTGGCGCTGGGGCTGGCGTTGCCGCCGAGGCCAAGGAGGAGGTAAGCTGCGAGGTGCTTCATTTTGAATGGAGGTTTCTAGAGATGGCGATTGTGGGTTAGAGACCAGATTTGAACTCGGGAGGAACTGCGCCCTAGGTTTTCCTAGCAGGAAAAGAGGCGATCGATAATGCAGACGGCGTTGGCTTACAGGTTGTAGAGTGTTAAATAGAACACGAGAGAACAATCAATTTAACCGCAAGTTGGGCGGAGACTGAGTCTTCGAGTTCTGGTGAAGTTGAAATTTGGTGGGATGGATTTTTGTGAAGGTGGAAGAAACGCCAGTAATTTTTGCGCTGAGAAAGTCTTTGTGCAATTGTGTGGTGTCAAAATGCCCCACCACCCACACAAGTCAGCGCTCTTGCCGCAAATGGTTTTAATTGTTAGTGGGATTAGGGCGGGCTGGAACAAGCCACAGAACTGAGGACACCAGCCCTCTTCAGCCACTTTATGATGACATGCTGACATCAGGGTGCTGACCAACTCCGACGAAGTACCTGCGTACCTTGGTACTTATCGCTTGTCGGGCCTGGACGGACTCTTTTTTTCATCAAGAAACCCGGTTCAGTGCTCGTCAAAAGCGGCCTTCATCGATATATCAACATGGGCCTGGGGCTACCAGGAATCCTGATGTCTCGATCCTCAAGTGCCGCATCCCTCGGCCTTCCGGTCTTCGTCTTCCTTTTCTCTCGAAGGAACACTAACCTCGGAGAAGAATGACAACGGGGGCTGGGTCTACTCCAGTCTCACAAATGAGCAAGAAACATGCATCAAGGAAAAAGAAATTTACGTCCGAAAGGAGCAATTGAAATGATTCGAGATTGCCTGGCCCTGGGGTTACGGCTCAAAAGCCGAGGTGGCACCAGCGCTGCACCTAACCGATTTGATTTCGGGTTGAGCTGTCCGCCAGAGACCCGAAGGTCCTTACCACAGGCGTGGGATCGGGACCGAGCAGGGGCGAATATGGGGGTCCAACGCAGACAATGATCCAACGCTCAACACTCAACGCCCTTGAAGGAGCATTTCATGCCACCAACGCTGGCCACCGCAGATTCCCCCATGCTCGACGGATCATCCGCTCCTTCCACTGCTCGCCGCCATTGGTAGTGCGTTTTGTAGTAATAGTACGTGCAGAAGATATGTCCGATCGTCTTTCCCAGCCAGCTGGACTAGTGCTCTCAGCCCATTTCGGCCGAAGGATTTAGGGCACCTTCATTAAAGGAATTGGATGTTGGAACGACCGTCCTCCCACTTATACACACGGCACTTACTGCCCCACGAAGCATTTATAATAGCAACTTTACATATTGCCTTCTCTTTCCCGCCCGTGCCGTTGTTCTACCACACTGACCTCCCTCACTCGTTTCATCACTCCAGGTCTCTCTGGGTGTTGGTTTCCCCTAGAACCCCTCCCATACAGACGACATACTTGGGGGCCGTGACGGACCCTCCCTCAGTCGAATGAATGGCTACGCAAGCCCTTGGCAACGACGGTAACTTTATAAAGGGCTCAGCGGCTACATCTCCAAGGCGCTCTTGCCTGGTGTGCCGCAAGAGGAAGGCCAGATGTGGTAACAAGCGGCCGTGTTCTCGGTGCAGCAAAGACGATGTCGACTACCGATCTGAGAGAAGCAGGGGATCCAGATTCTTTAATAAAGGGCGCGATCTCAATGACAGAGATGCTCTCGCCCTTAGAGTACAGCAGTACGAACGCATTCTTCTCGCTCACGGCATAGAGATCGAGGATAGAGATGCTCTTCTCCAAGCGGACTCGATTAAGCCAGATGGACAATGCTTCGCACTTCGACCAGAATCGGGATCCGGCCATGGTGGTGGTTTACGAGAAGCCTACCAAGCGTCGGGCAGACCTGAGGGCCCTTCCATGGCAGAACTTCTCATTTGGGGGCGTCCACACTACGTTTCCCTAAGAACCTTGCATCCAACCGTTCCCCAAATCATGTTCCTCTGGAATACGTTTCTCAGCAACTTCGACCCGCTAGTGAAGCTATTCCACGCGCCGACGGTTCAAGATACCATCTCGCAGGCGACCATGGACCTCGACGCGATATCTCAGCCCACCGAAGCCTTGATGTTTGCCATTTACCTCTCGGCAACTGTCACGCTGAGTGATCAGCAAT
This sequence comes from Scedosporium dehoogii, assembly GCA_002812735.1. Classification (NCBI taxonomy): domain Eukaryota; kingdom Fungi; phylum Ascomycota; class Sordariomycetes; order Microascales; family Microascaceae; genus Scedosporium; species Scedosporium dehoogii. The sequence goes on from PGIR01000004.1 coordinate 210,118, forward strand.
GTCTCCAGTTTCTGGAGACGCCAAAGCAGGTCTTGTTGAAGCGGTTCTCGAATGCAACGCAGCAGGCCTTGGTCAATGCGAAATTTCTCAAATCCAACGACCTAACTATCCTCCAATCGCTTACCTTGTACCTGGTTAGTCCTACTTCTCTACACCGAGCAGTCCCCCAATTAGACTAGCGAATGCGAGATCAATCCTAACTAATACCTTTTTTAGCTGGCTATCCGATCGTATCTTGACAAGCAAGCCCTCTGGATACTAGCTGGGCTAGCAATTAGATTAGGAGAGACGATGGGATTACATGACGAGAGGAGCCTCCAGCCACTACCTCTCTTTGAAGCGGAGCTTCGTCGGCGACTTTGGTCTCAGGTTCTCCTCATCAATGATTGCTCTGGGAAGCACTCGAACGAGCGAGCCTCGGATACAAGATCGCCCTCGAATTGCAATGATAGCGATCTCTCCCCTTTCATGGTCAGGATACCCGAGGACCAGGAAGGTGGAACGGATATGTTGTTTTGCACGTTATACACTCTCTTTAGGACCGCGGCGAGGATCCTGAGGCGCAATGCAAACGATGAGAAAGTCCTACCAATAGAACTCGACATCCTAGAGGAATTTGAAGCAAAGGTTAAACGACTCACTTCGAGATGCGATTCCTCTATACCACTTCATCTCTTCACGATGCTTATTGGGCGCTGCGCGATAGCACGACTTCAGTTCTCCGTTAGAGCGAATGCCGCCTTTGCTGAGCGTGACGACCTCAGCTCAATGCCCGCAGAGATACGTACCTCGCTCCTTGACAGCGCGATTACAGTTCTTGGATTTGATTCTGAAATTAAATCGGGTCAGACCATTCGTCCTTTCCTCTGGCACCCCGTCGTACAGTTCCCTTTCGACGCATTCATATACATTCTCATGTCCCTTTGCAACGGATCGGAGGGCAACAGACACAACGCAGCATGGGTTGTGGTGAATAGGGCTTACGAAGACTACCCCGAGTTTTGCGCCGGCTTTGACAGTCCGCTCTTCTCGGCGGCGGGGGACCTTGCTATCGAGGCTTGGGATAGGAGGATGGACAGAGTGAGGGCCATGAAGCCGACGCAAGGGGCCGATCCAGATATGTACCCGCCAGGGAGCATTGAGTACTCGGCTACGAGTCATGCCATTTCGAAGCTGAAGGAACGAAGGATTAAGGGAGACGGTGCTAGGGAGAGAGGGAACCCTGAGCAATGGGATGAAATGGATGAAGGCAGTGATGAAGAAGAAGAAGAAGTTGATGATGAGGAAGATGAGTTTGAACTTTCGTGGGACGATTGGCAAAGGTTGCTTCAGGACGCTGGATATTTGCATATTGGGCGGACATACTAATACCATTTATGACTTTCAGAGCCTAAAATTTGAAAACACGAGTCCAAGATATGTTCGATTACAACCGGCTCGCCAAACTAACATCTGATATCATATTCCCCTTTCACCTCTCTATCCTTTTCAGTTCGCATTCTCCCCAAAATCATCCCTCCCATCCGCAAAAATCCTATCAAAATCATGCTCGAACCACCTAATATCCGGACACAACCCCGCAAACTTCCACACCCCGTCCACCCTCCTATACCAGTGCTTGTTCGCCGAATGCGCGTGGCCCTTGACCGTCACCTGCGCGCCCGGCTCGGTGGGGTCCCTGTCGTAGCGCTGGTGCGGCACGCGCAGCTGGTGGTACCCCACGACCTCGTCGGCCGAGACGCGTTCCCAGCGCGAGGCGCCGACGAAGTGTTGGGTTTTGAGGGTGGCGTCGCCGAGGACGGTGGGGCTGGAGATCATGGTTATGAATTCTTCGGCGGGCATGGCTTCCCAGAGTTTGTCGAGGAATGAGCGGTAGTCGATCTGTTTCCTCCCTCATTCTTTATTAGAATGTCCCTTCTACGAGATTCATGGGGGTGGGGGAGGGGGAGAGAGGACAGAGAGAGAGTAGGGACTTACGCGGAGAGTTGGGGCGATGCATTTTCGGAGGCGGTTCCAGTCTTTGGAGTCGTAGCTGTCGGCCCATTCGTAGAGGGCGGCGTTGAGACCTAGGTAGTCTGGTTTATGGGAAGTAGCCAAGAGTTTAGTATCCCTTCCTTCCTGGGAATTGAGAGTTAATAGAGGGTCTCTACGAGTTCATACCGTCCATGGTGATGGCGGGGATGGTGATGGTGGTCTCGCCCGCCTTCTCGGTAAGCTCGGTGTAAGTCTCGTTGAGGAAAGTAGCCATTTTCTTGTTGTGTTTCTTCAAACTTCAGACTAGACTCGAAAGAAAAAGAGGTTATATGATGAAGCTAAGTCTCAAGAAGAACCGAGTATCTCTTTTCGTCGTGCGATTCTCAGCACAAATGCGGAACTAACAGAACAGGGGACCAACATCGCCTCTTTATAACTGCGACCCTGGTCCAAAGGCTTGGTCCCTTTCCCCCTTTCCAAGTACCACAACCCCGAATTCCCAACTCTTCGGCCGTGCTCCCTTTCCCCCCTCATGAAACAGAAAGAAAGGAAATCCACCTTGGCCCTACGGTCTGCACGTCCCCTCCCCACCGCAAACCCCGCGCCGTCCCGCTCCGGACTTGGCGGTGGGGATGTCCCGAGACGGGGCCCGCCCAAAAGAACTCCGAAGTGCTCCAGATAGACGCAACAGCCCTCCAATCTAATCCCCATGTCGCCAATTCTATTCTTGGAAAGAAGCGAGTTTATTTCTTCTTCCTGTCTGTGTCATTTCAATTAGAGTCCAAAACCGTGATTATTTGCGAATACATACCGCAATTCCCGGAGTACTCTATCTTGGACTCGGAAGAAGCTTGGCTTCCCCATCATGTTCCGCACCCACCCAGCCCCTTTTCTCTCACTGGTTTTGGAATATCGCGGAATACGATATCGCTTTGTTTCACAAGGGGTTGTATGTAGTAAGGGATCCTTAATCCCTCGACACCTCTTGCACCCGGCCGCTAGGACATCGAGCCTGCTCGAATATTAACTCAACAGCCAAGAGTTCCGGCACCGAATGCCCACGTTGGCCTTTCGGTTCTGGGTTTTGTCAACCAATGCAGCTCATGAGCAACGGATTGTCACCTGGGGCTAGAAGGGAGAGCCATTCCACAAATGAAACAGTCAATTCAAATGGCTAAGACATATCGAGGTATCTATACTTGTAGGCGGCCTTCCACGCGGCTTCTCTGATATAATAAGAGGAAGAATGAAGAAGAAAGGGAGAAAAAGAAAAAAAAGAAGAAAAAAAAAAGGAGCGATTGTCCAAGACACATCAAGTTGCACAAACTGGGTAGCACAGAGAAACCGGAACTCCTCCACTCGGGTCAAAGGCCAAAGCACACAACCGCTTTTTGAGGGTAACAAGATGCATCAATGATGAAGAAGAAAAGCAATCAAGAAAAAGTAAACATAAAATGAGGTTGGATATCCAAAATAAATTTCACGTGGCCCTGCGTCAATCTTCCTTCAATTCGTCATATACAAAAACTGTGTCCCTCTCATCGCATGCATGACATTAAGGACGAGCACGAAATACAGCTTAGGTGTCAAGGGGTACACACATGCACTCCTTCACTCCGCCTAAGTGCCAGCCCTGCGAACCCAGAGGGTCGTGGGTTCAAACTCTGCCTCGCGGTCTTGACGCTTGTAGGCTCTGTGCAGTTTCAACCCCAGCTCATACTCCTCGCGCTGCACTTCGGAAAGCTCGAGTTTGAGGCCCTCGATCTTAATCTTCTCGATTTCGCGCTTCTTGAGCACCGCATCGCTCGCCATGAGGTTGTCCGTCGGCATCATCTCTGTCATTTTTTTAATGCTCCTGTTGATGTTGATTCGTCGGTTCGCAAGCGATTCGAGACGGGCGTTGAGGTAGCCCACTCGGTCATTGGCGTGGCGTGCCTCTGGCGGAGCGGGAGGGAGCGCCTTACTAGTCGAGGCGACCGAGCCGGGACGTCCATCATTGCCGAACACCGAAGAGCCAGAGTCGCCCCACGTATTAGATCGCACATAGTTGGGGATGGCATCGCGTGGTCCCATCGGCTTAGCTGGCTTGGCTCGATCTGGAGACGTGGTTGTGTAGGGGCTCGACATGTACGGTTGATTCATGGTGATGACGACGTTGTCCTTTCGGCTGGGTGACGAGGAATTGGTTTGCAGCTGGGAAAAGGGCTGGGGAGGGGTCGGCATAGGAGGGCGATCGGTGTCGATGGATAGACTTGGCGATCCGGTGTGCGCAGATGTCGCATACGTGGTGACGCTGAATCGAGAAGGAGGCTGAACCCAATTATCCTCGGCGACCGTCGCCGCGGGCTGGATCGCGGGGCCCGAGGCGGGGGTATGGGTCGTGATGGTGATATTGCTAACGTTCGTTATAACGTTGGCGTAATTACTTATCGGCGCGGGGTCGAACTGGGAGTACACAGACGATGCTGTCGAAAAGTGGGGATTGTGGTGGGCTGGAGGACGATTTGTTGCAGTTGTTCCTGCATTGGTAGCCGTTGGCGGCGAGGAAGTCGTCGGAGCCGCCGTTGTCGATGTCGCAGGCTTTCTGCGAATTGCCTTTGTCGCATCAATATTAATAGAAGAGGGAGGGATAGGGGCAGGGGCGGCTGTGGCGGGAGCCGAGTCCAAGGGATAATTTGGTAGGGACCCAATTACTGGCTGGATTGGGCTCGAGGGCCCCGTCGCATAAGATCCTGGAATGGCAGACCCCGAATTGGGTGGGCTCGGATAGTCTTTCCCAGGGGCTCGAGTCGACATGCTAGGGTCTGGACTGGCCAAGGGAGAGGGGAGAGGCTTTCGAGTGGCTGTGGTGGTGGTGGGGTCATCTGCTCGACTCAATGATGTTTCAGATCCCGAGGGGCTCACAGGTGAAAGCGACAGTGGGCCGCCGGGACCACCACGCGCACCTCGGTTTATATTTGGCGAGCGCTTGCTGCTCTTGCGAGGAATGTGCAGAGGCGGGTCTTGTGGAGTGTCGTGAACAGGGTCCACAAGCGCGACCCGGCCGCTGCCACCCTTCCACTCGGGCCGTGTAGCAAGGCTCGAATTCCGAGGCGGTCGTGCTGTTGCTGATGCCTGGACTGGTGGTGGTGCTGTCGGCGATCGCTCTGGCGCACGCGGTTCAGGCTCAGGGCTGAGAGGCGCAGACCTCGTGGGTATTCCCGAAAGAGCAGAAGGGCCCGCCGACTCGCCGCCTCGTATTCTCCTAACCTTGTCGCTGAAATTGCTCTGGGCGCTGCGTAATCTCGACAGCGCGCTCGAGGCGGGGTTGCTGTGGGTTCCGAACTCTTGGGCATATTCCGCAGGCTTGACCTGGGCCGAGTAGCCCTTGGGACCCAAAGTTGGCTCCCCAGTCATAGCATCCCACTTCATCTCACGACCTTGCGCCATCTTGAACACCTGCCTTCCCGTGGCGGTTTGATTGCTGGGTCCTCCCGGGTAGGCTGCGGCGGCATCTGACGAGACGGTCTGCTGCTGTTGGCTACGATCCCGCAAGCGTTCCCTAGATTTCGTCTCTCTCAAATTCGCAGCAGCAGCTTCTTGAGTCTGTCGACGCTGGCGTCGCATCATGGGAATGTTGCTCTTAGACTGGGATGTCGAGGCTTGTCTCGTAGGCCGCTGGTCAAAGCCCGACTTGTCGGGGAGCTCATCGATTGGGGAGACATCGCGTCTGAGAGGAGAACTTCCTGTTAGCAAATCTTAACCCGGGATCATAGCCATCACGGCGTGCTGCCAGAACAATGGCTTCCGGAATGTGCACTAATCCAGCTACATATGCCTAACTAGAGAGGTCCCCGAAATCTGGCGGTGGTAATTTGTTGGGTTCACGAAAGGAGACCACCCGCCTTCCTACCCATCCACACATTGAGCCCAGTACCTGGCACACCTAGCTATCAAGGGTGACAGACGACCTATGACCATGTCTTCCTTCCCAAGCTCGACCACCATATTGGCCCCAACAACTCCGGCATGGCCACATAGAAAAGAGGAACGGCATCCTAATTGCATTCAACTCACCCTTGCCCAGAAGTGCCAATATCAGGCGAGCTCGGCGGCGAGATGCCCTCGGCGCCGGCTCCGTAGTAGTTGTAGGTCGCCAGGTTTGCGAGGTCGGCGGCGACGAGCGGGTTGTGAGAGTAGACGGCGGAAGTTGGACGCCAGGTCGAGTTGTTGCGGGTGATTGTTCGACCTCGTGGCTGTGTTGGCGTCTCGAGAGGGGGAGGAATGAGCGGAAGTGTTGTTTCGTCGGGGCTTCTGGAAGAAGGGGCACGATGGATGGGGCGCAGTCAGCGTCAAATTCCTGAATTCTTGGAAGTTCGAGGACAAGACAAAGCAATTGAAGAAGCAATGAATAAGACGATAGGTCGAGTGGTACTTCGGAGAGACACAGTCAAAGCGAGACAAAAGAAAATGTGACAGGTAGTCGAATCAAGCTTGATTCTTTGTTTGAATGGGTTTGCTCAAGATGGGAAGCGAACACGTCAAAGAAGGAGAATGCGGAACCTGAATGGGGTAACAAACAATAGGCAAGGGGATGGATGGGCTGAGAAGCCAAACCGCAATAAGACGCGAAACGATGGCAATATTATTATTCCTCGTCCGTGATGGGGAAGGAGCCGTGGACGGGGGTACAAGGGCGTTGTATTTCCAAATTTGGGGCACTAAAATCCGCAAATCCGCATGCACTCAATTAAAGGGAGGGGAGGGGAGCGGAGGGAGCGAGGAGGGGGATGCGATGCCAGTGCGACCTTGACACAACCGCAGGTCCACCTTAACTCCTTCAGAAGTTAAAGGCCTGGCAATAACGCTGCGGTACCCCTCGTCATTTCGTTGGGGTTCATCACCCCTGGCCAGACCCTTTTCCACCTGGCATCTTGGGATCAAAAAAGGACGTGCGACCGCACGGGAGAGGGTGGCACTCTCCCATCCCACTCTCAGACGCACGCGCATGCATGCACCTGGGGACGACACAACGGATGAAAGTGTCCTGAGCCAGAGAAATGGTACATCTGGCCATCAATCGCCAAAAGGAAGCTAGCTCCTACGACAGGGCCGGAGCCGCTCTCCCGGGTCTGACGTCGACGATGGGGCCAGCCCAATGAGACGGGGAAGGGGAAAGCGGCGAGCCGAAGTTGAGAAGAGTTTCACGTTTCCCACATACTTGGCAGAAGAATGGTTTCGACGACGGAATGGAAGGAATCCAGAAAAGAAACACACCATAAATGGACCAACACTCGTCGGCTCTATTACAACTGAGACGATGGGGCGGAAGTAGCGCCAACCATGCACGATACGCGAGGGAGGACAAGGCGGGCGAACGGATGGAGAAACGAACAAGAATAAACGGACTGCGAACAAGGGAAAGATCTAGAGATTCTAACTTACAGTTCGTCCGGGGTAGGTGGAAGAGCGAACGTTTCCAATGGCGGCGGGCGTACTTGCGGCTTGTAAAACTTGTTGATGATGCCCAGACCCTTGCCCTTGGGCGTCCGAAACTGCTGATGGAGCTGCTGAAAGTCACCGAGTCCGGGGCCCGACTCTTGTAGGCAGAGCTTTTCCTGAGAGGCAGCACTGGAGATTTGACCGTCGCCCGTAGGCTGGTGGTGGTAGTTGTGGTAGAAGACGCCCTTTCGCGAACTCGTCCGGGGGGGAGGATCATGAGCTTTTTGCCGAGCCATGGTAAGCTCCTTCAGTCGCAATGTAAGTGCACACCAACAGGCTGACTTGGAGAAGCCCAATAGGGAGTGAGTTGACGTGACCAATGGAACCTCAATATACGCTTAAAAGTGATCAATCGGCGGGCTATCCCACTAAACCAACTCTGAACGCACTATTACTAGCACAACGCAGGGGGGGGTTCGATCTCAAGTCGCAGCCGTCGAAGGGTAGTATTTTGGTTTTTGATGTGAGTGGTAGGTGATAGTAGCGGGGACGATGAGGGGATAATTGGGTGATTTGCCTTGGCTGGGAATGAGAAGCTCAGTTTCAGGTTAAGTGGAAGGGCGATCAAGCAACTTGGTTTGAATGAGAATGGTGGTCCATCCCAGGAATCCTTTTGAGATTGGGGTAATGAAAACTCGGTGTTTATTCTCGAAAATCGACGGGCGATTTTTTCTGGAAACAGAAACACTCGATTTCATATACTTATATTCTCCGGACCAAGTGTTGTCTTCGAATCGATGGCGGGAGGAAGCCGTCGTTGATATGGGTCGCTTGCCAGGTGGTCGACAAGACTCGCCTGAAATCTAGAGACTGCGCATAATATTGATATTGTTATTGATGCTGTTTGTTTGTTGATGCGGTTCGCTCGTCAATGCATTGAGTATGGCGCACACAAGAGGCCAGTCACATTGATGGATGTATTGACAAGACTCAGTTGGCCTCGCGTGGTTGGTGAAGCTGTAAGAAATATCAAATATCATTGATCCTTATGCCGTTTGTAAGTCGTGCAGCCAGGCTGGTACCAAGAATACAGTCGAAAGTGGCAGGGCAGGGCTGGGAAGGTATGTATATATCAACATCTACACATTGGCAGTGCTTCGCGGTTTCTCTCCCCTCTTCTACGATTGTACAAAGGCAGCAGCGTCTCTCTTCCAAGGGATATCAATCCCACTCCACTTCTTTCGACGACTCTCTCTTCTCTGATTGAGGTAGATTTCTGTGCACCTTCGTACTTGCGGCGTTGTACGGCAAGTGTGTGATACTTCGTGCGGCTGGGATTGGGAGCCGACGCGGGTGGTCTCTGAGGTTGGGACCACTATGAAATGCGTCACTGCCAGTACGGATAGATAGTGAGTAGTGGCGGGTGTCGGGTGTCGGGTCTATACTCTCGACGTGGACTCATTGGCTCACGCCTGCTCATCGCACCGCGTGAAGTCGAGCGGTCTCTCTGCCATCAATCGATACAAGCCGCGCAGTATTATTACCACTGGACGGTGGCCGGCATCAATGACGCACTCGCCTCCAGAAGAACATCGAGATCAGTTGATCAAATGACATTGGGCTTTTGGGAGTCAGAGGAAGCAAGATTGCACAAGCAATGGATGCCAATACAATCGTAAACCATCAGAGGGTTTGCGTCAGCTCGTGCGTTTCCCCAACTCTACATGAACCAATTGATTGATATCAATTTCAATGTTGATTCTCTTAGCAGTCCATGTCCAATTGAGTTCGCAGCTGTGGACCTGTCAACTCTAATCGACTTGCAGGCTCCAAGAGTCCAAAGTGGCTGGTTTCATCTTCCTTTTCTTGGCTGACCTCCTTCCTAATCTGGCCTGACCTACGAAGTACTCCGTGAGTAGCTCTCAAGTGTTCCTTCTTCGACGACAGAGGTAATGAGGTAATGACAACGAAGATATCGTCAGGGTGAGAAAATGTGTGGGGTCTACGAAGTTATTGACGACTACAAAGCAGTACTCCATACTCCGTACTCCATATTGGCAAATAGGTTAAGAGTTTTGAGAGCAGCAAGCAAGTCATGCCTAGACAATCAATCGATCCAGTACTCTGCATCGATCGATGCTCTTCCACATGAGCGAACTGTGGTTCAAGGTCTCGCAATCCCGACCTGAATCAAACCCACCAAACCTTCAACCACCGGCTTGCCACCACCAACCTCGCATCGCAGTACTCCGTAAGAGCCGAACCAACGTTGGACCCTCTTGATCTCCATCTCCCCACCTCCCAAACATCCTCCTCAGATCAGACGAATCCACCCCCTCCACCTCGCGCCGCTCGCCTCCACCACTGTCCATCATCAGCCCATCGACAACCGCCCCCCAACTCCTGGAAGCAAAACACCCTTACCTTTTGCGCATCCTTACACCCAAGAATTCGCCACGTCGAGAGGCGTCCGTCCGTACTTCGTAAAGAGCTGTGTTGCTAACCTCCGAATTTTCCTGGTTTCTTCCCCACCGCGGTGAATCCCGACCCGATTTCATCGACGCCCCCGGATGAATCAGATTAATTCGATCCCTCCAGCCACGTGGGAAATGCTTCTTCATTCACCAGTCTAGTCTTGCTGTTCCAAAAACCGTCCCTCACATCAAATGTGTCGAGAATGGAAATTACCAAGGGCTGCGATGGCAGACAGCTATAATGGCACAAACACTTTGCCAGACTTACAGCGTAGTTCTCTCATCATCATGGCGACAAGCAATGGAATAGCAAATATCTATCGACGTAACTTACAGTCTTCACATAAACCTCGCATAAACCAGTAACAAGGCACATAAACCAGTAACAAGGCACATAAACCAGTAACAAGGCACATAAACCAGTAACAAGGCAATTGTAGACTTGAGCACCTTCGCATTTCGAAGCCATCAGTATTAATGATTGCAAATATTATTGTTCAATATTGTCTAACTGATCCCTCAACCAGCACCAGCCTCCAAAATAATGATACAATATGTCTCCCGTGCCCTTCTCCTTCATAATCGATGATTGATGCATTGATCCCAGCCCTTTCTCCATTCAAGATCAATATGTACTAAACGCCGCCCCAGCAAAGACACAAGGCTAAGCCGCCATCCATGTAAATGGTAATCTGCCCTTCTTGCTACCTAGTAGTAGAATAGAGACCAAGGAATCATCAAAAAAGAAAATTAGTTAGCAAATATTCATAAATTTGATCCCGGTCAAAGAAGAGCTAGTGTGGAGCAAAGAGAACATAAGCTTCTGAAAGGAGCAGGGAAAAAGAATAAAGTCAATTCTGCAACAGCTCCATAGCTATTTTCCGAATTGTGGTGGTGCCGCTCAAAGTCGATTGGACCGATCAGGAGGAGGTGGGAGCTGTGCGGGAATCATATCGACATCTGATCCCGAATCTGAGTCACTATCGGACCCATCACCAGCAGCGCTCTGAGATAGCCGCGGGGGCTTCACCGGCCACTTCAATGCCGACGGAGTAGCTATAGCAGGGCCCTCAGGCCGGAAGCGCTTTGGGGTCGCCGGGGGCACCACCAATTGACTAGGGCGACCGCTACGGCGATGGGATGGCGGCCTGCCCAACGACGAAGGCGTGCCGCCGCGAGTCGGATCGACTCTCTCCGGAACCGCTGGCGTCCCCATCAAGCCAGAATGGCTCAACGGCGCAGCAATATCGGCCGTCGCCGTTCTGCGCGATGGCGTCTGCTGTACACGCTGATGACCACTCGGAGCGCCGTCAAGCTGCGTGGGGCGAAAATCTCCACCCACGCTCACACGAGCCTTCTTGCTGTGGTGCAAATCCGAGGAGCTTGGCGGGGTGGGTGTACTCGGGGTGTTGGTAAGAAGCCGGGCATGCCACTCTGCGATTTCAGCTTTGCTCCTTCTCTCGCGTAATCTGACCCCGTACCTCTTGCGGGTCGTGGACTGCTTAGTGGCCAGGCTGTTCTTCAGATTATCTAGTCGAACCTTTAACTGGCCCATGTCCGTGATTTCTGCTTGTGCTTGACGCATTTTCTCACCATACAACTGGTCCGCATCCAGGAGCTCAGCATTCAATTCACTCAATTTTGCCGGAGTTAGATGAGCATAGGGGTCATGATGCCCTGCTGGCGTCGTCGCAGGTCCTGGGGTCGCTGCTTTTGGCGCAGTCCCTTGGGCCGGAGTCGATTGGGCTGCATTCTGGATCGCACTGGCGGGCGGGTGGTGTATTGGCGCGCTCTGCGGGGGAGCAGGCGCTCGAGGCGCCCCAATACCGTTCTGATTCTGGAACATGGAGGCTACAGGCGTTGCGCTATGTGATTGCGGCTGTACTTGTGGTTGTGGTTGTGCGTGAGGTGGTGCTGGTACGGGTGGAGGAACTAGCGTCGCTGGCTGTAGGACAGGGCTGCTGTCGCCGGATGAGATGAGGATAGGCGACCCAGATCTATCCTTACCACGGCCACCCTGGGCCCCTGGCTCATTACCACACACCGCATTCTGAATATGATAGTCGACACCATACCTCGTTGAAAAGCTCTGGCCACACTGAGGACAGGATAACTTCGAAGGTGGCTTTGCGCAGATCTTCTTTCTCACGTGCTAATAAGGCAGTATCGGGTCAGAACGAGACCGACTCTCACGATTCAGAAACCAAAGCGCATAGAAGAAACTTACATGATCCCGCACAGCTACGACCGCGAACTGGCGGTGGCACAGCGGGCAAGAGAGGGGAGCACACGCGCTAGCAATCGGCGCTGGTTGGTTCGGGGGAGGGATGGAGGCTTGGCCGTTGAGCAGCGCCGGTGCCGTGTTCACCGCTTTGGCTACTGCGGGTGCTGCTTTGGCTGCGGGCGCTCCCTGAGTACCATCTTCGATGATGTCATTTGCATCGTAACCGAGGCGCTCAGCCCGCGCCAGCATGTTTAGCAGTGGCCTCGCACCGATGGTGTCTAATCGTCGTCTCATGGCCTTGTCGAGAAGGCTATCGGGAGCCCTAGAAACAATGAGGTCCTCCATCTTACCGAGGAGTTCAGGGGTGGCATTGTTTAATAATTCCGTGCCCGCCATTCTCATAAACTTGTTTCCGAGGAGCTTCGCTGTCGTTTTTACAGTGTCCGGAGTTGCTCGGTCTAACGCCGCGTTCATCTGGCGACGTGTATCATTAGGTTTACCCTGTCGCTCGAATAGCGTTATGGTACATGGTGACTTACGACAAAGGAAAGGTGAGCCTCCTGTCCCGCAAGTGATCTTTCCCAGGTGTCTCTAACGATGCGCCGAAGCGCCTGGGGTGTGACCTTGATAATAGCATTGTACAATTCATTGCACTGATCGGCCAGGAGCTGAGCGGGGATCGAGGTATCGTCCAGCAGCGGGAAGCCAAGGCCAGCAATAACATTGTCCGCCGTGTACGGTCCTTTGCCTGGATTGGGGAAGACAAAGCTCCCCTGGGTGGGCACTCCTCTGGGAGCTGCATATGCAATCGGAGAAGTTGCGTTGGGAGGGTCAGGTCTGGGGATGGGGGGCATAGACTGAGGCCGAGTAGGCTGCGCAGTGGCGCTAGGCGGTGGACGTTGCGGCTCCGAGATCTGACGTTGAGAAGGTGGGTTGGGCGTCACGCCGGTTCCTAAAACCGGGGAGGGAGGAGGAATGATCTGAGGCCTCGGAGTTTCGCTAGGGCCTGCCTGAGTGGGAGCAGGAGATGCATTTGTCGTTGGCGCGCTAATCCCCGCGACGGGGACTGGCTGCCTTTCATCATTCTTGTCCACACCGGGTGATACGATCTTTGCACTCGGCGGCGCTTCCTTAGGGGGAGCCGGGGTAGAGCCTGTCAACACGGGATTTCCTTGCTCGGGTCCAGACGTATGAGTATGCGGAGGCGTATCCAGTGTGGTTATTGAAGGAGAAAAAAGGCCGGCATCTAGCTGCTGAAGAGTGTGACCATGTGGTTGAACGGGAACTGAAGGGCTCGTCCCAGTGCCGCCAGCAGCAGACGAGCTACTTTCCTGGGGCGGGTTGCCCTCTGCTTCAGCATTCATCGTCGTGATATTTTCAAGGTGCCAACGAGAAGGTGTCGAAGAGAGAAGGTGCACGACTTAAGTGCAAGCTTAGAGGCTTCCCAATATCAAAACTATCAAGATGTGCTCGTCATGAAGGTGCGCCTGAAGAGCTGATGGGGGTGGGCGCTCTTTCTCACACCTGCTCGTAATGACATCAATTTGTTCAAGACAGCGGGCGGCGCCTTCCCAAGTGCAGAGCAGCTTCGTCGCCTAATACACCAAGCTCCGGAGGCAGATGGTAATAGTCACTCTGGCAAAACTACAGTTTCAAGGCAATCGGCGACGAGCAGCGCCGGCTCTTGATTCATGAATTCGCGACACAAACGCGTCGAGGTTGAATGTAGTTAGGTCGCATAAGTTAAAGGGACGTGTGGGTCCGCGTAAGGTGGCTTGGAGCGGTGAAGAGTAGAAAAGAAAAATAGTTATAAAACTTATAAAATTTATAAATATAAAAGATGAAACTAGTATATCTTTATATTTTATATAGTCTAAGAAGTTAACGAATCAGGACAGGTTCACATATTTAGTTACGTAAGTATTAAGTAAGCTCCTCTTATAAAGTATTTTATTATATATATTAGTATTTATAATTTTATTATTGCTTAGTTAAGGTTCGAGGATCTCGCCCCAGATTTGAGTTCTAACCGATGTTCCGGAAGTACGAAGTACAACTCTTTCAACAATAAGAGAGCCATGAAAATTATTGCGATCATTTAGATTAATATAACTACCAATGGTATCCAAACCATCCGACTAATGAATGATCGCCGAACACTTCGGGACACCGATTGCCCACCAGACGGCGGCGGCATACCCGAGCCATCACCTTGGTCCTCCGAGTGAAGAATCAGAAAATCGTCTGTCAATCCCACCGGCGAACAGACAGTGCCATCGGAGCACGGCATCACCACGCTCCACATGCCGTATGCGCAGCGTTGCCATGAGTCTGTCATACAGTTCCATCCCCCCTCTGATCCCTCGCAACTGGATCCCATGGCTTGTGCCGTGAGTCCCTGTGGGGAGTGTGCAGGGAATTCATCGAGAAGTTGTGACGCGACGGTCGCCGTTGTACGAGGGGCTTGGCCGAGGAGTGAAAAGAGTACCAGTGCTCCCAAGAAATGTGTCCGTCGTCGTAGTTTTCGCGTCATTACTCTGGTTGGGTAGGGCGGCGATGAAGGTCTGAAGGTGTGGTGCCGGTGTAAGTGTGGCATTTACCCGAGTTCAAGGAGACACAAATGGCAACTGGCGGGACAAATTCAGCGATGCGGGCTCTTTCAAGTTGATGAAGTTGTCGGACTTGAGATGTCCAACCCGTCTCGAGGTCTACCACATAGACTTATATAGCCCTCGCCGCACTCACATTTTCTTTTTTTTTTTTCCACCTCTTTTTCAACCTCATCTAATGACTCTGTATGTCGCTGCTACTAAGTGGTGGAGATGCTGAGACCGGCACAGCATTATGGCCAAGAATCCGAAGGTCGTGTTAGGCGGCTGGGAATGCACCACATTGCATCACGAGTTAACATGCATCGGTTGTTGAGAGAAACATGCAGAAAACCTCACAGGGCGGCATCAAGAGACTGAAGATGTCTTGCATATGAAACCGTAAGAAGCAAAAGTAGTAAATCACCGTAAAGGTCATGATTGCCAAAGGAACGGAAGGAAGGCTACGTTGAGAGAAATACGTCATTAAATTTCGATGCGGCTACCACGTAGTCTAGTCTAAGGCCTTCTATTTCCTGCCGATGGCCGGTAACGAAAATAAAACAAATCCATGACTCCGATAAATGCAACGCTTCCCAGCCCTTGGTCTGCGCTTTATATAAAGCTAATTTTTTTCTTCTTTTTTTTTCTTCTTGTGTTTCGTTTCCATCGGTGCCAGCATATTCATACATCCCATATCATGATAACCTTGTGGTGAAGGAAGCGTCTAATTCTGCTCTTACAAAGGGGGGGGAAGAAGGAAAGAGGAAAAGGAAAAGATGGGTGAGATGTAAGTGTCATTCTGAAGGGATTTCCGGCCAGCTAGCTAGCCTGACGAAATCGGTAAAAGACCGTTCCGTTCCATCTCGGGATCTCGGAGCTAAATTGGACGGAGGGTGATCTGGCGGGGCCGGTTGAAAGTGGAATCTCGGCTTTCAAGATTGTGGTGGGAGCAGGATTCTGTTCCGGGGTAGGATTCCAGGTGGAGACTGGAATATTCGAGCTGGGGGACTCGGGGAAGAGAACGGTTGGTTCTGGTTGAGAATCAACAGCGGTAGTGTGAGCCGGCAGATCGTCTGTGAGAGTAGAACTTGAGCTCAACAGCTGACTAGAGGATGAATTCGACGGCCTGTCCCAGTCCGAGTCTGATTCGGGTGGTGTCCACGGAAGCACTGTGACCACAAAACCTGCATCTGAAGTAACAGTCTGGTGAACGAGGGTTGCGGAGGTGCTAGATGTTGGGACAGGAGAGGTAGTGATGCTTGTGGTGGAGGACGACGAAGAAGAAGTGGTAGAGGTGGCAGAGGTGACCGGGGATGTCGAACTCGACTTCTTCGAGGAAGGGGCAAGGTTGTTCTGATACACCGTCACAGTAGCTCGGGATGGACCGTTGGTCTCCTTGACTCCGACCACGGGCACCGCTGTGTCGGTTGTGGATCTGGATATGGATGTAGGCTTCGACGACGAATGTATTTGCGTGTGTGTGACAGTGACAGGAGGTGCGGGATCTTTAGTGATGGTGCGTGTGATAGTAACCTCTTTATCGCCGTCCCCGTCGTCACCACCGTCAGAGAAGCCAGGCACATTGGCTTCCGGATCGACGATGTTGACGACGGGGTAATCTGGAACGGCAGGGCTTGGGTTGCGCCTATGTAATCCGAACGGCAGAGCGGAGGAGAGAGTGTGGTATGTTGAGAGGGCGAGGAGAAAACCAGAGGGTGCAAACACCTTCATTTTGTTCAAGGGGCTCTCCTGGACGAGATAATGTTGCTGCGGGCCGACAGGAAGTGGTCTGAGTTGAAGGACTAAGAGACTGAAGATCTCCCAAACCTTGGCAACTCTAGAAAGCTTAACGAGACTCCTTGACCAAACCAGGGACCGTGCATACACAGAGAAGAGAATGAAGATAATCAGAAAGCAGAGTTTATTTAGACCTACATTTTGCTTTGTGCGAATGTATTATACCTTCGTAGTGCTTATGAACCTCCATCTCGAGGGTTGAAATTCAGAGGGGTTGGTGTTGTTAGTGCTCTCAGAGACATCCGGAATTTGGGAGGTTGGAGAGATGAGACGAAAAAAAGATCCGTGCACACAAAGCAGCTTCCTGTTCTAGCGCCTAAAATTGCGATGGTACCTGGCGCCACAGTTACATCGATGATGCCGCTTCAATGTTTCGGTTCACCAGCCACCCATTTTCTGGCCTATGATTGGACACATCGCCTGAAGCCCTTTTTGCATTGTCTGGACCTGCAAAGTTAGCAAGAACAAAGCGGCATCGAGACATCGAAGCTGCGGGCTCTTGCAGTTCATAGTTTTTAGCTCACCGATCCATAAACAACATGACCTCAATTTTGCGTTGGGCGTCCTGGGTTAGGCGAGGTTAAAACGTGGATGTGGCAGTGTAGTGCACCGCCACAATTCAACGTCCCATGTCGTGTCGTGGTTCTCCAAATCCAGGTCAAACGCCACAGTTCAGTGCCTCTTGCATCATTGCCCCTCCAGGCCATCCCACATTTAGCACAATTGTACCAAGTAGAATGAGGGGCTGCCTCAGCTGCGACTTCAGTGGTGTTACTCACACCAATCGTACTGATCTCAGCATCATCATTGACAGAGTAGTCTATTTGGTAAGTTGGGGAAGGACTTGAGCAAACTAAAATAAGCCGAGAAAAAGGTTCCGATATTCCATCTAGTATTTCTCCTTCATCTCCCCTATCTTGACATTCAGCAAGTGATTCATATATTGCCCGCGCTCCTCCATCGTTCCTGCCACCGCGGAGGAGGGATAGTAACAGCGAGTAGAAAACATATTGGCAAAGATGACCTTGGGAAAGCGCCGCGCCGCTGAATGAATTCATCTCGAAGTCCAGGGCGAGCTCAGCGTCTCAATGACATCGCTACCCGTTTGTGGGCTCACTCCCTAATTCACTATTTCCAAAACGAGCAACTGCCAAGCGACGCCAGCTCTATCGCAATCCCGACCAACCGAAGCTACGACTGCGAAGTCGAATTACGGCAAGCGACAGGCAATTCGTACTACGTACTACACTACACTTTGTATGGAGTGCGTGTGAAGTGCGAACAATAAAGGACGTGGAAAGTGGCTTAGCCTCCAAGCCTTCAGGCTTCAGCTCATTTCACTCGTCAAGTCCGTGAAAAAGATGGGCCCTTGTTGCGACCAGTTCAATTGCCGCTTACCACGCCACACTCTCCGACAAGAATAAAGCCATCGAGATCCCGCATCGAGTCCCCAGACACTCCAAACTTTAAATTTATTGTGTTTTCAACCTACACTACCTCGGTACACTTTCTCATTTCGTCCCTCTTCCGAATCTGGGAC
Organism: Scedosporium dehoogii; assembly: GCA_002812735.1. Lineage (NCBI taxonomy): Eukaryota > Fungi > Ascomycota > Sordariomycetes > Microascales > Microascaceae > Scedosporium > Scedosporium dehoogii. The sequence goes on from PGIR01000004.1 coordinate 228,139, forward strand.
CCGTCTCTTCGAACATGTCGTATCCACCTTACCAAGGCTACGGTCGTAAGTAAATGTCCCACTCCCCGAGCCCCGCGCGCTGCTTCGTCCTCTACAACCAGGCGCCCAAAGAAGCAAGCTCAACTCCTTTCTGTAGCTCCCATGGTAGCTAACAAGCAGCTCCGGCACCCATAGAGCCGCCCCAACAAGGCTACGGCCAGCAGGGTCAATACTATCAACCTCCTCCCCCGCAAGGCCAAGGGGGTTATGCGCCACCTCCTCCCCAAGGCCAAGGCTACTACGGCCAGCCGCCTCCGAACCAGTACCCTCCTCCGGGAGCTCCCCCGAACCAGCAGTACGGCGGCTACGCGCCGCCCCCGCCCCAGGGATACCAACAATACCCAGGGCAGCAAGCCCCTCCCCAGGGCCAGGGATATTACCAGCAGCCTCCTCCCCAGGGTCAGTATGGTCAACCTCCTGCGCCGTACGGAGCACCGCCTTCACCACAACCGCCTTATGGCGGCGCGCCCCCGCCAGGCCAATACGGAGCTCCCCCGAGTCAATATGGCCAGCCACCTCAGCAGTACGGCGCTCAATACCCTCCCACACCCGCCAGCCCCGGCTACGGTCCGCCTCAGATCATCAACTGGGACGCGACGGATGACGCCCAGGCTTGCCGTACCGCCATGAAGGGGTTCGGCACGGATGAAAAGCTCTTGATCCGGACATTGGCATCGAAAGACCCTCTGCAAATCGAGGCCCTCAAGGCATCCTTCCAGCGCCAGTTTAATCGAAACCTAATCAACGACATCGAGAAGGAAACTAGCGGATACCTTGAATATGGTCTCATGGGCGTGGCTCGAGGTCCACTTCTCAACGATGTATATACCCTCCGAGATGCCCTGAAAGGCGCAGGAACCAACGAGGCCCTCCTAAACGATGTACTGCTATCCCGGTCGAATGCAGATATCCAGGCTATCAAGGGCGCCTACTACCAAGCCTTCTCGCGCCGTCTTGAGGACGATGTAAAGGGCGACTTGAGCGGCAAGACTGAAAGGCACTTCCTCATGGTCCTTGCGGCGACGAGGGCGGAGGACTCCGCACCTGTTGTACCGCAGCAGGTTGAGCAGGATGTGCTCGAGATATACAAGGCATCGGAGGGCCGAATGGGCACCGATGAGCTGCTCATTTGCAGCATATTCACGTCCAGGAATGATAATCAGCTCCGTGCGATCGCGCACGCTTATAAGCAGCGGTATAGCAAAGACCTGGACAAGGTCATCAAGAGTGTAAGTCCCTTCCCACACCCTCTATTCCACCCTCTGTTTACGAATCTCATGATGCTAACATTTGGCTCTACTAGGAATTCTCTGGGCATATGGAAGATGCTCTCCTCTACCAGCTCCGCCACGCAAACGACAAGTACATGCACGCCGCCACACTTCTCGAAGACACGATGGCCGGCGCAGGCACAAGGGATAAGCTCCTAACCTCGCGTGTCGTCCGCTACCACTGGGACCGCAACGCTCTCAACAATATCCGTGGTGCCTACTCGCAGCGCTTCGGCAGGGACTTGGCGAGGCGTATCAAGGGCGAGACGAGTGGAGATTTCGAGAGGTTCCTTTTGTCATGCATCGGCGAGCCTATTTAATGATTAGATGGTTTTTTTCGATGTCCTTTCATCTACTGATATCCGGCCAGTTTTGCGAGGCCACCAGTCTGGGGTTGTATTTGGTTATGAATATGTCTTTATTCTATTTCTTTACCTCTTTACATGTATTAGTGTCTTGCCGAGTATTACAGTCTATGATGGTTTATGATTCCTACCGAAAAATCAATTCGTCAATACCTCTTAAAACTCCACATCCAATGCTCTAGATTCCTTCTTTAAATTCTGATTATATCCATCCTCGCTGGAAAATCAAATTTCCTCAGGTGGCAGGGAAAGCCGTGAGGCTTTGAGAAATGACGGGAGGCTCCGGAATCCCCCATGGCACCAGTCCTAGCACCCCAAATGCCACCTCGAATCGTTCATTCTGTTTTGTTGGGTTTGAAGAGGAGAGCATCCCTTCTTTTGCGGAAGTGGGTGTAGCTGTTGACTTTCCTTCTCGTGCCGACTCCCCTGCGGGACCAGAAATGGCTTTCTCGGCGTCGGCGCCTGACTTGAGTGGATATTCACTGTCCCTCCTGAGATTCAATCCGCCACTCCAACCAAACCAACCTGGTTCACGAGGGCCCTTGAAGAGGCAGACGAGGATAGAAAACCCAACAAATGCCACTGTTCAAACGCGGAATATGTTAGACCATTATATCTCAAAGAACCAGTTGACAGACTCCCCCAAACCAGGGATAGAACTTACTGCAGCTCCCACCACTCCACGTCCATCCGCCAGCATGGTACAGTCGGTTTCCAATTGCAGTCCCAGACAACTGCCCAACAAAAGCCATGACCATGTAAGCCGTGTTAAGCCGATTCCTCGCCTTGGGGTTGATCGAATAGATCGCAGCCCTGTTCGCCGTCTGCGCCATCTGGATGCCGACGTCGACGGTGACGGCTTGTATGACAGGTCCGGCGACGGTAAACTTTCCCGTGGACGTGCTGATCGTGATGCCGGTGAAGGCGACGATTTGACCGAGAAGAGATGACATCCACGGAACGTAGCGGTCGGTGACGAGGCGGCCGTACAAAGGGCCGCCGGCGATGGACGCTATTCCGATGAGTGAGAATAGACCGATTGTGAGGGATGAATAGTTATACGGTGGGGAGGAGAGAAGGAAGGTCAACGTCGTCCAGAAAGCGGTGAAGCAGGCGCTCATACAAGCGGTAATGAGACACGCCTGGACCAAGAGCGGCTCCGTGAAGAACATGTAAACGACAGACCAAAGCATACGAAGGTAGTTGAGACCGTCGGGGTTGGTGGAGGGATAGTCCGGCATAAAGAAGTAGAGGGCGACTAGGAGGAGATGCTGGGCGCCGAAGGAAAACCAGTAGATGTTGCGCCAGTCGGTGTAGTTGGAGACGATGCCGGAGAGGAGGCGGGCGACGAGCATTCCGAGCATTAGGCCTGAGACGACGATGGAGATGGAACTTGCTTTGCGGTGCGCTGGGGCGTAGTCTCCTACTAGTGGAAGCATGAGCTGGGGGGTGACTGTTGTTGCGCCGCAGATGAAGGAGAGGACGGTGAAGACGGTGAAGTTGTTGGTTATGCAGAGACCGAGCCACTGAGAGAGAGGTCTGAGTATAATCATGTTTTTTTGTTTGGGCGATAGAGAAGACTTACCACCATGGCAGTAAGCCAGATCAAAGAGAGGATGAAGGGCCGCCTCTTCACAGTGTCTCCGAGAGGACATATGAAGAGGAGCCCAACCGCATAGCCGGCTTGAAGGAGAGCCGCTACCGAAGAAGCCTTTTCATAGGAAACATTGAAAGTCTCCGCAATCTTGTTCAAGATTGGTTGGTTGTAATACAGATTCGCTACGGTGAAGCACGCAGACTTGGGACAATGTTAGAAGATCAAATCTCATATCTGTTTCTTAGCAACACCTTCTCGCTTACGAATGCATAGAGGATATTGAGAGCGAAAGTGAATGGGGGCGGGTTCTTAGGGTCGAAACGGCAGCGCTTGGGAGTCCATGTAAGCGCCAGCCGTAAAGCCGAGAATGGTCGGGAGGATTTTGCATTTTGCCGTTCTTCTATCGAACCAGTATATAGATCTCCTTCAACCGATGCTGCTGTCGATGTGGATCCGGAGATAGGTTTGTCGTCTTTGTCGCTCGAGTCTAGTACCGGGAGGGTTTGAGATGCCTTCGGCTCAAAACCTATTGAAGACTCCGCGGTCTGGTCGGGCTTGCCTTCACCGGGACCGTCTGACTGATCAGAGATTTTCGGGTCCGCCGCAGCGGGGTTCGGGGTTTTCATCTCGACACGGGGAACATGTACGGGAGCTCAGCGGAGCTTCAATGGCAAGAATATGTAAAAGAGATAAGTCCACAGAAGAATAGCATTGATCCCTACTAGTCGGAGAAACGTAGAAAAGAACGAATTCCTCCGGACGGCCGATTACAAGAACCGTATTTAGTGTGGAATGGAGAGAAGTCTGCCAATGTCCAACACTCTTCAACGGATGGGGAGTCAGAGACTGCACGCCATCGAAGTCCGCATCACTGTTATCGCAACGGGATGACGAAGTCTTGACAATACATCGTAAGGAAACAGTATTAATAATGTCTAATGCAAGTTAATCGGACTATTTGCCGAAACAGACGCCCTTTTCGCTCTGTTTTCTGGAACATCGGCTACTCCCTCGTGTCACGAAGTGGTTAGCGTACATGGCTTCGTGCTTCGGCGTTCGGCACAGACATTTAAGGTCCGATCTGGTGCCGATATAACCCTGAATTTTGGGGGTTTGCCAAGATTGCGCACCAGTTGAAAGAGTTTACCTTGGTAGTGTAGACGAAAATGGACGTGGGGAGTGAAGGACGGTCCGGAGCCGAGACCGACGAGCGGGATTAGGCGGAACCAACTGGAGCTTGAGGCATATCTTGATGACTCATCATTTCATCATCTTTGCGAAACCACGTGCGGTTATCGAATCAGGTGTGGCAATTGACCCCACTATAGTGAACGGTTTATAAAGACAATTTAGAAACGACAAAGTAACATCCGATGTAGTATAGTGGTTAGTATACTGCGCTTTCAACGAAAGGCACCGCAGGGGCCGGGGTTCGATTCCCCGCATCGGAGCTTCAAATCTTCTTTTTTCGCGATTTTTACCATTTCAACTTGCACTTCACGGCGCCCTCGACAATTCTTTGATTTGCCCTCGTCGCTTATTGTTTTTTTTTTCTGCCTTTTTTCTTCCTCTTCCTTCCCGTGGTTGTTTCACCACAGAGTTTTATAAATTCACTCTTGTCCGAAACCTATCAAGCAGGAAACTCCAGACTTATACGAAGCCCATATGCAAACAAGCAGGACCAGCTGAACAAACATTCGAATACAAAGTACGAAGTACATACGAACGAACTCCGGAACTGAACTGATGTACAAGGGGGAATCGTGCTCTCATCAAATATCCGCAAGCAGAGAGGCCCGAGACGATGGCTTGGATGATACTTAAACTGAATCCACAAACTTTCTGCCTGCACTCCGGCCATCAGTCCTTCTCCTAATCAGCCAACTTGCCACTGCATTTGCAGTTCTCTGATTTTACTCTCACATCAAATGCATACCGATAGTCACCATAGCTACCTTCATGACTAGACTCATTCATCTGCTTCAAAGTCATACCGGCACTTTTAGTGATTGCACTGGGACCAAACCTCTGCAAGGATGCCATCACATCAGCCATTATCCTCGCCCGTGGCAGCACCGATGGCGATCTCAGTGAAGAGACTACTAGAAAGTGTCACAAGATAACGAATACATTGCGAACAGGACCCAGATGGCTACTTTAAGCCTGTCCGCTCAGTCCTAGGTGTATCACCCCTCGACCTCACCGTCACATGCAGGTAGCTCAATGCTGATGTCCTCGTGGACTATAATATGAACCACATCGCTTTATAGGAACCCATTCAGTCCGTGGTTCAGGCGGGCCGGTTGCATCTGCTCGCATGTAGAAATTGGAGGGCATTAGACGAATGAATTTTATGTACGATTTTAAAGGAATGCTTCAGCCAAGCGTGCTTTGGTTGACAAGACGACAATATTCAATTGTTGCAAACGGTGCTGGGTTAAAGTCTCGAATTGTTTAGTCATCCATAACCACGACGCATCAAAACCAAACCGAATTTTCTTGGCTCCAAATGAATCTTTTCTTCTCCACGATAGACGCACCCAAGTCTACGAGTTCAGGGCCTCCAAAGCCCCGAACCTCGACCCTTCACCAAGGAATTCTCCATACCCGGTCTCAATCCGGGCCTTGTGCTAAGGGGAAATTGGAGTGCTAGATCACAGCATTCCGTCGGTTTGAGGGAAGCCGTACCTTATTTCTTTTCGTGTGACGGCTTCCCATGGTAGTGACGGTGACATCAGCCTTTCTCTCGTACGGGCCTTTCAATGTTGAGGATCTTTTTTGTCCTGAAGGCCATTTCTAGATTGGATTACTAGGGAAGATTTTGTAGATGAACCGGCAGACCATGAGCTGCTCTTCGAAATTAAGTTGAACTAATTCCCTAGCTACGCAGTAATGAATGTTGAATTTGTTTTTCCCTCAACTCAGTTTCCCCGAGAAGCTTTATATGATGCCGTCTACTTCCCTCGTACAATATACTCAAGTTATTCTATTCCCTACCCCCAGAGCCGTCTTGCCGCTTACTCGCCCTTGTAATAGCTAGCAGGAACGAAAGGCATCTTGCTCACCGTCGCGCTCCTCTTCCGTCCCCTAACAAGCACATCAACCTCCGTCCCCGACTTCTGGAACCCATCCTTGATGTAGCCCATAGCGATGTTCTTGCCCAGCGAGGGACTCGGCGAGCCGCTGGTAACAACGCCAATCTTCTCGCCCTCCTTCGAGTGGATCTCGGCGCCCTCCCGAGCAGGCGCCCCGTTGACGATGAGCCCGATGCGTCGCCTCTCAACGCCCTGTCCTCCCTTGGACTTGGGCACGAGCTGCGGCAGGATCGTCTCGGCTCCATTGAAGCCGCCGGACTTGCGGCGCTCGGGCGAGATGATCCAGGAAAGACCGGCCTCCACGGGCGTCGTCGTGTCGTCTAGGTCGTGGCCGTACAGGCACATGCCGGCTTCGAGGCGGAGACTGTCTCGGGCGCCGAGGCCGGCGAGCTGTAGTCGTTCGGGGCCGGCAACCGAGAGGAGGGTCTCGGTTATGGCGGTGAGCTCCTTGACGGGGTTTCCCTCTCCGTCGGGGAGGATAAGCGATATCTCAAAGCCATCCTCGCCGGTGTAGCCTCCACGGCCGATCAAAACTTCCCGAGACTTCGAGCCGTCTGCTAGTCTGAGCTGGGCATAGGTCGAGTGTCCGAAGTAGAGCTTGGAGAGATCCACTCCCTCGATAATCTCCTTCAGGATCCCCGCGCTCTCAGGTCCTTGCAAAGCCACAAGCCCAACATTTTCCTCGACGCGCCAGACGTCCTTGGCCGAGATACCCATCGTCTGGAGCTGCTCCCCGATAAACTTCAAGTCCTTCTCGCGGCACCCAGCGTTCGACACGACGTAAAACTTGTCTCCCGACAGCCTCGTAATCATAAGGTCGTCGACGATACCTCCCGTCGGCCACAGCAGGGTGCTCAACCTCGACTGCATCTCGCCAATGGCACCCGTCTCGACGGGGGTCATCCGCTCGAGAGCCTCCACCGCCGCGGGGCCCGTAAACGTATGCTGCACCATGTGGCTCACGTCGAAGAGACTGGCCTTGGTCCGCGTGAACTTGTGCGAGTCGCCGACGCTGAGGCTCGAGTATTGCACCGGCATCGAGTACCCCGCGAAGGGGACCATCTTGGCGCCCTGCGCGACGTGGAAGTCGTAGAGGGGGGTTGTCTTGATTTCCGAGGAGGAGGAGGACGACCATCGTACCGAGGAGACGGGCTTCGAGGTTGAGGGGGCGGTGTGTTGCCTCAATGGCTTCAAGGCGGTGCGTAATCTCTTCATTTTGTTGGAGTGAACTGAGCCGAGGTCAACGGGGGAGCTATGCAAGGTTGGTCGAGTATGGTTGTCGAGGAAGAATATGTAATATGTCCGCCGGAGGTCCACGAGAATTCGAAGCGCGATGGAGTGGGGGATCGCACAAGAGACGAATTGAATTGGATTCCGCGAGCCACTCGTTGAAATTATGAATTGACCCCGGAAAGAGTCTAGATCAATCCATCGTCGTCGGCTTGAATCGGGGAATTTAGCGTCATATCATTCGGTGACTCTAATCGTGCCGATGTTCGGCTCCGCCAGAACCCGATACAGTGATAATTCGCTTTTCGTACTAAGATGCACTTCATGATAATAAACTTCAACTTAGATTTCAACTTGCTCGATTCCCTCACTCAGAACCTGGCACTGGTCCCGATTATCTATTCCTAGATGTTGCAGGCCCTTGACCTAGTAGGCAATATCATTCTCTCCGTTCAACCTTGAGTAAGGGCGGCCCATGAGCAAGACACGCCAGAGTCTAGAAATCAAGTCAACTTATAACCCTTGACGCTTCGAGAAAGGGATCAATTCCTGTGAATCAAGGAGCTCTAGTCTCACGTATTCCCGCATACCCAATACCGCCGCCTTATGGCTATGGAATACCAAATAAAAAGGAAAAGCAAATGAAAAGAAAACAGAAAATAGTACGAGAACTGCGTACCGCCTGGCCTAGTCTGAAGGCGCCAAGAGTCTCTCCTCTCTATGCGAAGCCTGTATCCCCGCAGCTTACTTGCTGCTCTCAAAGCTATACTTTAACCACCCTCCAAGCGCCCTCAAGCTCTCCCACCTGACGTTCTCATCGGTCTCATCCATAAGCTCCATGACTCGCTTCTTCAGTCCTAGCCTCTCAAGCTGATGCCTCTTTTCGGGTGCCTCTCGCACAAGCCAACCGATATCGTTGCAAGCAATAGCAAGTACAGCCTTGTCCTGGTCCCATGACCTGTTCATGATGTCCTTGAGCTTCTTAGGAAGTGAGCCGTTCTCGTATTCGAGGATCTTTCTGGCGTTCTCGGCCCAAAACATTGCGTTTCTATGGGGCGGCGACCAGCGAAGATGGCCAGAGTTGACCTCTGCTACGTATTCGTCGAAGGTGGTCTTAGTCCTAGTATAGTCTTCGAGGAGCTCCTTGAGCGAGGAGAGGTCTTCCAGGAGATCGCGATCGGTGAAGTGGCGACCAGTTAAGTTATCAAGTAGACTGGGGAGCCTCGCGAGGACTGCCGTTGGAAGCAGGGATCTTTGGTTCTTTTCGAGCAGATTCCAGAGTGTGGCAATAATGAGTCGAGAGGTCTTCTCCTTAGGAGAAACCCGCAGAAGTTGAGTATATAGGATGACGATGTCATATTCACTGTGGTCAAGGAAATGGTTAGATATGATACAACGGAAACGAAGCTATATTCGAATCATGGGAGGAGGCATACTCGTTTAGGGCATCGCCAATCTCAGAGGAGTCAAAGCTCAGCTGCCACAACACGAGCAGGACGTGATATAATAGTTGTAAGCCAACGCCGCCGCTCAACTGGGCGTCTGCCGCGGGGCGAAGGGTGGTGCTGCCGCTCCACAAGCTTGAGGTAGAGCTCTGGGACCCAACGCCGGCAGCCGACCGGAGAATATCTATCATAGGCCTAACGGTCTCGCTCCGCTGGTCCCAAAACTGACGGCGAGTCTGGCGCGAGTAGAGAATAGCGGAGAATTGCTGGATGGCGATATCTTGCTTCGGGGCATCGTTGCTCTCGACCAGCTCGGAAAGGTAGCTTAGAGTCTCGGGAAGTGCTTGTCTGGTGGCAGCGGATCCGTCACGAGCGGCTGCCATGATTCCGGTTATGACTTTCGATGCGAGAAGAGGAATGGGGTCGTCTAGGGTCTTTGAATGTAGAAGAAGTGGTCGGAGGCTTCGATATGGGTCGTCCGAGAGAAGCAGGCTCTTTGCTAAAGTGGGAGCACCTGAGGATGGAAAAAGAAGAGCGGTGTTAGCAGGGAACGGTGTAAAGCTGAGTCAACAATCTTGCTTTAGCTCAACAGTCGTGGCCTCAAGGCAGTGCGATAGCGACTGCCATGTGAGATTGAGATATGAAGCTGATGTGGATTGATCCATGGTGTATTTTGCACGTGGTGGGGTGGGAGGGGTAGCATAACACATTGAAGAATGAACCTACACTCTATAAGGTCACCAAGGAGCACAAGGAGATATTGTATAATGGCTGGTTGTTTCGCTGCCGACTCGAGGACGCTCAGTCGCGAGGCTGCTTTATCGCCGACCCACAACGCAGTGTAGCCGTCAAGATCATTTTCGACGATGGATTTCTTCAGCTCAGTCTTCTTGGCGCGATCGAGAGCGCGGATCAAAGCAAGCTGGCCATCCGTAATGAGACCGGACCTTACAGCGCCATCCCAGGGAATCGGTCGTTGCCGGATGTTATTCTGGAGCGAGGCCAGGTATGTCGGAGCCTCGAGCGACATTTTGCACCTGATGGATAGATGCGGATTAAGATAGATATAGGCGGGAAATAATAACGGCTCCCTCTCCTCAATAGGAGAAAGACCGGGACGAGCGCTGTCGGGTCGAGAGAGTTTGAGGGGTGAGAGTTACAACCTGCAGGTACCAAGCGACAAGCCGTCTTGTCGATGGCTGGGGTTGCTGCTGCTGGAGCTTGGGGACGGAGAAGGGTTCTACGACAAATGGAGAAATGGATGATGGAAGTTGGCGATGGATGGCGCAGGGGAGCTTGGGTGACGTCGCAGGCAGAGCACAGACACAGAGCCCAGAGCTTGACTGGCGAGTCGAGGTCTGATTGGAGGAGAGGGCGAGAGATTCATGAGTGTTCGCCAGCTGTTCGCAGTCCTGGCTTGCTCGGTGACAGCCCATCGTTTTGGTCGAGGTGGGGGGCGGAAGAGGACCGCTTCTTGAGCACCAGAGACCCAGAAATCGTCCCCCTCCCCCACGGTTTAAAGAAAACAAAACAATAACCCCTTGGCTGTGGTATCGAGTCTGAATCTTAGGCGGTTACCGCCTGCGAAGTATACGAACTAAGCTTCACTGGATTATCAAATCCTATGTAAGGGTTTGATAGAAATGCGAATATGCAGGAACTGAGAAACAACCCGCTATGTACGAGGCATTTGGTTCTATCCGACGCCTGGGCTTATTTCCTCGAGTGCTCCCTCGAGTGCTATCATGTGGCATCCCTCCCTGGCAGATAAGCTCACGGGTTGGGAGCAAACTTCCCAGGTCACAGCCTCGTCCTTGGAGAGCTCAGACATATCTCCCTTGCCATGCCGATAAGCCAGCTGATAGCTGTAGCGTCCGTCATCATGTGTATGGTTAAATTCCTTTGACCGCAAAAGCCTGTTTGCGGCTTGGCGTGCAACCCGCTGAAGTGTCTCACTTGTTGCACCGCATCGCCGGGTGTCTTGCAGCCATCAAGAGTAGCTTCCCGCGAGTCTTACGTCTTCCGCCTTACGCCTACCCCGGTCCCGCATAACCGATGCATGTAGGGCTTGGTCTCTGTCCAGTCATCCGAAGGGCTGGCCCAGGGAGTCTTCGAAAGGGCGAAAAAAGATGACGAAAAAGAAGAAACACGAAGATAGTCTAATGCGAGGGCGTTGTCCTCATACACACACAAGGCCGGATCTGGCATGAGGGCATGAGACTGTGGGGTGGGGCGGGATGAGGAACATGAACTACTTCGTATACGGAGGTGTTGAGAGGAGCATGAGCCTGAACAACTCATCATCGTACTCAGTATTGACGTTTCCGGCTTGGGCAGGTCGCGGAACTTCGGACCTGTATTAGTGTACGTGTATTCCTTCGTAGGCGGCAACGGTATCGACGGACTGTCGTTTGGGGGGGCGAGCATCTTGATACGACGACGGATTGACGGGTATCGACGATACGGATCTCTCGGTGCTGCTCCAAATCTCTGCTGGATTCCCACCGCCATTCCAACGTGGTGTGGGGTGCGGGTGTTGAAGAAAAGAACTTGATTATACGAAGTCGACAGCATTGAACTCTACCAAGGTAGGGTGGATCAATGCGAACCACCCAAGCCAGTGCCTCATCGCACCAGTGTGCTGTATGTGCGCCCAAACTCAGGAACCAGCAGCCTAAAATTGGGCGCCCGATGGGGCGTTGTGACAGCCAGCATACCCAGGCACCACTACTGCAACAGGTACTGACATCGGATCCGGGCATCGTGCATGGGGTGTCTATCTCAACATCGATGACTCGAGCAAAGAAAGAAAAAAATTAAATGTAACAAATTTTTAACCATAAATTCTAGACGAGATTTCAGGACTGTTAATCCACTTGCAATCGGTATGGATATCAATCCTGGAAAGGCAGGGCGGGAATTTGATTTGGTCAATGGGTAACATCGCTGACCAGCGCTGGCAAGTCAGAAGTGCCAAAAAAAATCAGCGAGGTTGGTGGTGGTCGCAGCAGTCTCCACGAGGTGGTTGGTAGCGAAAAGAATTCCAAGTTCCTCCTCCGCATTGGCCAAAGTCGGTCAAAGTCACTCATTTCACCCTCGTCAGTCTGCACGATGCCAGATGCGCTGCCACTTTTGTTTGGTATAATACCAAGACGTATAATACCTCGCTCTCTCTGCAGCTTGACCTCACACACCACCCAAGCCTTTCCCTCTCTCCTTTCTTAATATTTTTTTTTCCCTGGTTGCAGCTGTACCGATACTGATTCATCATCCATCATTTTGTCTCTCCGGTACTATTTAGAATTGTCTCCTCCATTTGAGACCCGTTCCTGCGTTTTCTTTTAGTCCTGTCTCGCTGAGGACTTAGAGCAACGCAGGCCTGTCTCACCATATAAGTCGAAGCAGGTTTATTTCCAGTCCTCGGGAACTTGGTCGCGACTGCCCCAACAAGTGCCCGCCGAAGAGGGCAGAAAGAAAGAAAAAGATCCACGAAAAATCCCCAGTCAAACAATCAGACAATTGGCAATTGGAAGGAGGTGGCCAAGGAAACGGACGAAAGTGGCCAGAGGCCGGGCGTGAGCCCACAACACCATCGCCGATACGCAATCATCAATTTGATCAATCAACCTCATCCCCGCGTTTGCCAACTCGCACCACCCTTGTCTGTAAGACGTGAGGGCGAATCGAGCCTCGAAGCTGAGCTCCGAGCAGCTTCATAAATAATTCCGCCATCGAGTTATTTTTACCGGTTTCTTTTTCTTTTTCTTTTTCTTTGTTTGAAGAGAGAGTGCGACGTCGGAGCGGAGCTACACACACAATGAGAACCTTCAGTCTAACACGGCAAGGGAAGCCCACGCTCCTCTCGGCCTTGTTCCTCTTTCTCCTTCACTCCACTCAACCCGTCCAAGCTGTTCCTTATCCCCGCGACGACCTCCACGATGTCGGCTACTCGTTTCTCATGCCTCGCGCCTGTGCGCAATACTGCGGAGCCGACAATCGGTATTGTTGCGAAGCGGGAACCTCGTGCACCACCGAGGGCGCCATCGCCATGTGCGTCGGTGGTCAGGCACTTTACACGACGACCTGGACCGAAACCAAGACTTACACCAGCACTGTGACGAGCGATTGGCCTGCTGCCGCCGCTACCCCCGTCGACGAATCCGTGCCTTGCGTTCCGCAAAGTAGCGACTGGACGCCGTGCGGATGGGTATGTTGCGACTGGTGGCAAGAATGTGCCGTTGAGGGCCAGTGCCGACCGAAGCCCGGTTACGAGGGTGGTGTCGGCGGAGGCGGAGGTGGTGGAGGAGGGGGCGGTGCGGGTACCGTCGTCACCACTAACGGCCAGGTGACGACCTTATTTTCCGCACCGTTCAGGGTCACTGGAACCGGAAGTGCAGCTCCCAGCCAGAGCTTCATCTCGGGTCAGGAGCCGCAAGAAGACGACGGCTCTGGCCTCAGTGGCGGCGCTATTGCCGGTATCGTTATTGGCACTCTCGCTGGCATCGGTCTTCTCTTCCTCCTGTGCTTCTGTTGCATCGCCAAGGGTATCTTCGGTCTCATCTTTGGCGGGAAGAAGAAGAAGGAGCGGACGCGAGAGGAGATTGTCGAGGAGCGCTACACCAGGAGCAGCCATGCGCCCTCCAGCTACTTCACCAAGCGAGGCACACACAGCTCCTGGTACGGCAGCTCGACGAGCCCCAGGCGCAGTGAGAAAAAGAAGTCGAGTGGTGGTAAATGGCTGGGCATTGGAGCGGCTGCGGCTACACTGCTCGCGCTTCTGAATATCAAGAAGGACAAGAAGCCCCCGTCGAGGCGTACGCCAACGATGTATACCGATTCGTACACCTACAGCTACACTGACTCGAGCCCAAGTAAGTTTTTTCCCCTGCAAGATGGAATTACGACTAGGAGAATCCAAACTCAGCTAACAATCCTAGTAGGCAGTTCAAGCGCCGGAGGGTCGAAACACCCAAGCAGCCGCACTCATCGGAGTCACCGCTCTTCCCACCGCTCACACTACACAGAACGTACTCGCCAAACAGGAAGGACGAGTAGGAGAAGCTCGGCTCACTAGCATGCTTCCCTTGCCGCTCTTCTCTTTAAAGATTACACCCCCCCTTCCCCCCCCTTTTTCTATCGTCTGTATATCTGGGGAGCTTGACGTTAACCACCTCATCATGGTCGTCACTTTCTACTCCGCTCTCTAAGAGCATTTTTCAGCACAAACATTGCCAGGAGCCCTGCACTCTCCTGAGCCCTTCCCACACCCCCAATTATGCACAACCCGTCACCCGTACATATCACACTTTTCACTTGAGGCTTTTGCGTTCCCCCCACATCATTTTTCATTGAGCCCACATGTTCCATGGAAACGGCGTTTGGTAACAGGATACATGTTTATACGATGATGTTTGAACGAGATGCTAGCTGATGACAGAGAGGCATGGATGGATTGGAATGGAAATGCCACAATCAGGCAAGACGTATCAAAATAATAATAAATGAATGAGATCTCTGAGAATGAACTCTCACCTTCAGTCGGTTGTGAATGTCAGCGTGACCTAATATTGTGACTTATTATATTGGGCAAAGATGACAGGCTTCAGGAAATCCAGGTGACGAAAAGTCCACATAATTCAAGCCCTCGCGAAGTGTCTTGCAGTATGAAAGAACTAGAAACAGAACTTGACGGATCGGCCTCATAGACCATCGCCTCCGAGCATCTAGCTCCCATGGCTTCACTCTCCTGGGAAATAGTAATCCGAATTCTAGCGCATGACTCTAAGGAGGGATCCACTAGATATCTCGTGCAGTTTCGGGAACGGAGCAGGCAATGACGGATAAGAGATGACTTGGAAATGATTGATTGTCCCTTTGCGAATATGAGGCTCGGTGACGAGACCGGTTGCATATGCCCCAAGGCTATCTTCAATTCTATCATTAAAGTACATAAGCCATTTCGTGGGCCAGCAAATTCACACGCTCCGGGACGTAGTTCATGGTAGACTCTTGTCATGAAAGATTCTTGTCTTCATTGGTTTTTTTTAGAATGTTCTGTAGCCCCTTTTTTTTCGCTACATAAAAATGCAATGAGGAACCCTCTTCACTCCTGGAGACCCATAAACGCAAAAGAAACAAACCATGGCCCGAATCCCTTGCTTTCTTTTACTGATCAGTCACAATGTTACCCTTCTCCGACACGTAAATGCCGTCAAGGAACTGTAAAAGATAGGCGAGTTAGCGTTTTGCCTACCACAGCGAGGGATTTAGAGGACGAGGGATTGTGCCAAGGCCACATATGTCCCGACTTGTCCATTTTCACGCACCTTTCGGATATCCTTGTTTCGGACCTTGCAGCTCTGTTGGATATCCGCCGCACACTGGGAGACGTCCTCGACGGAGTTACCGCTGAGGATAAGCTCGTCCTTCTGGGCCTTGGAAACCTCGACGTCGACGCCGGCGCGCATGGTCACCCGACGGACGATCTTCTCGCCAATGAAGTTTCTACACAGCACCTAAATCAGCACTTCATAACGCCTCGAAACAACCCTCCTCCATTGCCGTAAAAAGTCATATCCAGAAAGAAAAATCGACGGGGAGCAGGCTCCTGCCCAACTAGCGAATGGGTTTTCCATACCGGATCTCGACCTCGGTGCAGCCAGTCTCCTTGTTCTTCTCCAAGTTGACGTTGATGGGGAAATGGGCATAGACGTATCGGAGCTTGTAGAGGTAGCCCTTGGTGACACCGATAATGAGGTTGTTGAGGATCGTCCTCACGGTTCGGAGAGCGGCAACATTTTTCCTCGATCCGTGGTGAATGAGAATGGCGAGGGTGTTCGGCTTGGGCTTGGTGAAGGAGACGGCGATGTGGCTCAGATCCTTAGAAAGCTTTCCTGTAATCCAAATATCCCAGTCAGCAAACCGCAATGCTGCAACCCCCTCCCCATCTTCAATGTTGCTCCCATCTCAAATCTCGATCAATCGACCCATCGGCGGGAATTTAAACGATTTCGGGGGAATATGCGTACCTCGGGGACCCTCGACGGTAACCAGCCTGGACTTGATGTTGACCTTGACTGTATTCGAAAAACCTCTTGTTAGCAGACCAATTTCGACAGGAGCAAAAGCTGCCCCCTTCAAACAGCCGCAGAATATGAAGAGTTAGATGGAATCGAACTTACCCCCCTCAGGGATCTCGAGGATCTCTTGCGACTCAATATACTTCATCCTGGCGGTGTTTCTTCAATTGCGTTGTTGAAGAATGGGTATCTCTCTCGCCGGGCTGATCACGAGAATTATTCTTCGGAGCGATAAAATTGGCGGGACCTGTGGGATGCAAAAGTTCTAGGGTTCTGGGCTCGTGTGGGATAATCCTGGTTTTCCCGCTATTTTGCCGGACATCAGATTTGAGATTTTCCTTAGTCATAATGTTGTGGAGCAAGAGGCTCAAGCACCATCACCAGCCACCAAAGCCACATCAAGATATTGATTTAGTTCCTGCTTGGCGACTTAGAGATTGCGCATGCTGAGTCATCAACAAAGACGGAGGCTTGGGATTCGATTGCGAGCAGCAATACGGATGCTCTCGGTCAAGCACCGACGTCAGCTCCTGCCCCTCTCAATACACTATAGCAGAACTACAGCTTGTTGCAGCGGCCGAACAAGCTCGACGTGGACGCCTCCCATCTCCGACTGCATTTCCTAAACGGGGCAACACCTTTCCGAAGTGATCCATCCCTAAATATCCCAATAATCCGCCGCTGC
This sequence comes from Scedosporium dehoogii, assembly GCA_002812735.1. Lineage (NCBI taxonomy): Eukaryota > Fungi > Ascomycota > Sordariomycetes > Microascales > Microascaceae > Scedosporium > Scedosporium dehoogii. The sequence goes on from PGIR01000004.1 coordinate 244,945, forward strand.
ACCGCCCGCCATGTCTTACTTTTTCGCAACTCCCGTCGATATCGACATCGTCCTTGACGACGCCGATGAGAGGCAAATGGTTGATGTCAAGCTCGACAAAAACCGTCGAGAGAAAGCGCCCCTATACATGGATGGAGAGTCCGTGAAAGGTTCCGTTACTATCCGCCCGAAGGACGGAAAACGCCTCGAGCACACTGGCATTAAGGTGCAGTTCATCGGCAGCATAGGTATGCGACACTTTCTTGAACAAACTCTCACTGGCCCGAGTCTGCCGTAGCCCTCGGAGTGCTTCACCCGTGGGCCTATAACTAATGTCCTTTGCGTACCCGGCTTGATCTAGAAATGTTCTTTGACCGGGGAAACCACTACGAGTTCCTATCACTTGTCCAGGAGCTTGCGGCCCCAGGCGAGCTCCAACATCCCCAGACCTTCGACTTTAATTTCAAGAATGTCGAGAAGCAATACGAGTCATACAACGGCATAAACGTCAAGCTTCGATACTTCGTTCGAGTTACTGTCTCTCGACGCATGGCCGACGTTATCCGAGAGAAGGATATCTGGGTTTACTCTTATCGCGTCGTGCCCGACGTGAACAGCTCAATCAAGATGGATGTCGGTATTGAGGACTGTCTTCACATCGAGTTCGAGTACTCCAAGTCCAAATATCACTTAAAGGATGTGATTGTGGGGAGGATATACTTCTTGCTAGTTCGCTTGAAGATCAAGCACATGGAGCTGTCAATTATCAGACGAGAGACCACGGGCGCCGCGCCAAACCAATATAACGAGAGTGAGACCTTGGTAAGGTTTGAGGTAAGTCTAATACCATATTCTAGCCTACACTGGGCTACTATCCCTTGGGAAATAGGCGTAGATGGCTGACGTTCGTAGATCATGGACGGCTCGCCCTCCAGGGGAGAAACAATCCCAATCAGACTCTTCCTCGGCGGTTTCGACCTTACCCCTACGTTTAGGGACGTCAACAAGAAGTTTTCCACCAGATACTATCTTAGTTTGGTGCTCATTGACGAAGGTATGTCTCGATATAACTTCGTCGCTTATTGCTTAACCGCATTCTGTTGCTTTACTGACTTTCGGGACAGACGCTCGGAGATACTTCAAGCAGTCCGAGATTATTCTTTACCGACAAGCCCCCGAACTACCGGCTCCCGATACCCCGGGTGCCCCTCCTCCGGCGGAAAACAGAACGATAGCCACCGTCCCACCCCCTACCGTGCAAGCGTGAAGCCAATGATAAACCCCGGCGACCACGCAATTTTGTCCCTTTCTATACCAAGTCCTGTGTGTTGTCTTCTAGACCAGCTGCGTTCTTTTTGTATCTATTAGCATATGGGTATGGCGTCCGGTTTTTTCCTCTCTTTGCTCTTCATGAAATCAAGCGGCTAGTCGTCGGAGATGAGTTGGCGAAGAAGTGAAGAAAGCGTTTCGGACCGAGGTACATGTTACTGTTTTCTTCTGCCCTACGAGATAGCCCTCGTTGTGACAAAAGAGGTGAAAGGGCGGGTGTAGGGAAATAATAATCTACTCCTGTACATTTCATACCTCGCTTTACAGAAACGTTCCAGTATCCTTCCGTGCGTTCAACATTACTCACTCAAATGTCTGTCTCCCGTGATAAATACAAGCAGGGCTAGCCTTGACTTTTTTTTTTTTTCTTCTTCCTCCTTTTACAAAATCTGCATGGCATCATCTGCCTCGAACCCAAATTGATCATTCTGGATAGCCGCAATCCTGTCCAGTTCATCCTGGTACTGCTTCCGCACATCCGCCAGCGTCACCACCCTCCTCTTACCGGGCTTCGCGCCGCCCTCGGCATCGTCGACCTCTTCGGAAAAGATCCACGCCTGCTTCGGCTCAACGCAACTGAGAGCGTTTATGAGCAGAAGATAGTGCCTTGTCACGGGCGTGTCGAGGACATCTTCGCCGACAAACTTGTCGCCCTCGCCGGCGGCTTGGAGCTTGTGTATCCTTTCTAGAAGCACGGAGGCGGCTCCCCTGTAGTCGTTGCGGCTGATTCGCCACGAGTAGTGGATCTGGTGATAAGGCACGCCGTGGGCAACGTCACCGGAGGAGCGACACTTCTGGGTGAGGATATCATCAACGGTCGCCGTGAGACCGGTGAAGGGGAGCGAAGTGAGCTCAATGTTGTGGCAGGATTCGCACATCTTGTCAATCAGCTTGCGTAAGCTGGAGTGTTGCACAGCCTGGTCCGTCATGGACAGAAGAGCTGAATGTGCCACGTCGAACGAAGAAATGGCCACGGCCGCGTTGAATTGACGGCTGAGCATTTCAGCCCGAATAAGCTGGGCTTCAGCCGGGTTGGTGGAGGATGTGAACTGAAGCGCTAACCGCGAGAACTCCACGACATAAGAGTATGCCCTCGCCTTTTCGAAAATAGAGACGATATGACAGTAGTATTTTGCCATTCCTTTATAGAGCAGGTTCCATTCGGTGTCATCAAGAAGGCCGACGCTATGCCTGTCTGTTCCAGCATCCTCAACGCCTGGATGAAATTCAGCAATTAGTACGCGCTTATCATGGATATATACCAAAAGAAAAGGGGAAAATGAACAAGTTGAGGGTCTAGAATTCACTCACTTAGACCGATAGCCGCCTTCTTAAAGTAAATAGAAGCCGATGAATAGTCCCTCAACGCGAGGAAAACACGGCCTTGAACATATGTCGAGAAGGGAGTGCGATCACTGAACGGGATGAGTTCAGCAGCGAGGTCCGTCCTATCCCTCTTGATGAGAAAGCACTGAATGTGAGCTGGTGACAGTTCAATATCGCTCTCCGGCGAACAAAGACTGGCCACGATGTCGGTAAGGCTCGAAGCGAGCGGCTCGCGCTTAACGTCGCCGAACCCAAGGAGATGCCCAACACTACCTTCCAAAGCCGTGATGGTCTGCATTTCGTCGTTCCCTCGTTTCGTGGCCACGGGAGACGACGCTCCACCTCGTTCCATCCGCAGTGGGACAGAGATTTCCGCTTTCGAGAGCCAGCGAAGTAGCTCGAGCCGGCGCAGAACGTCGACTAGCCTGCGGAAGACAGTACCAATATCCACTCTGTGATGTAGTGCATCCTCTTCTTGCTCAAATTCGAACTCCATGTGCACCAGCAGAATCAGCTGGCTGAAACACACTTTCCATTGCAGCGCTAAGTTGTCCTGGACTGCTTTCACAGCAAGTTTTCTGCCAAAGTCGGTCAAGGGATGGCGGATATTCCTGTTCGTAGAAGCATCTGGCGCAACAAGGTTAAGAATCTTGAGGTATAAGTCAAGAGTCACGAGGCTAAAATTCTGACCCAGATTTTCGACCACGGGAATACAATCTTCTTCGGTAACGCCCCGCCAGAACCCAGCTTTGTCTGAGAAGTACTGGATGCGCTCCAAGTCCGTTTTTGTGGTGTCTTCGAAGAGCTCTGGGCGTAGCACGGCATTGCATACTTGCATGATGTTATCCGGCAGAACATCTAAGAAAGAGAGAGCTGTGGAAACCAGCTTGGCCACATCCTTTTGTGAGCTTTCCGGTCGAGAGAGGTTGTGGTAAAGTTTCTCCAGTTGGCTACACTCGCGAATCGCCGAGACAAAGTCGGCGCACACAACCCAAGCCGTGTCGGCAGCCGAGTCCAGCACCAAGGATACGGCCTCACTTCGCCTTTTATCCAGCTCCACCAGGAGACGGTAAAATCGTCTCCAATGAATTTCGCTCGCCGACCTGAATTGCTCATAGTCCATGCCGCCAGAGCGACCCCGCTCCAACGCGGCCGTAGATGCGAGGACTGAGCATATCGACTCTGGTAGGCTCCTTGGCCCCTTGGACGAGCCCTCGGTCTTCTTCCCCAGGCCACGTTCATATATAGCCAGCGCGGTCTCCAAGGTGGACCTCGTGAAGCGACCAGGACAAAGGATCACCTCGAGCCACCTCTCGGTGGAATCGATCGGGTCACAAGGACCGGATGTTTCAGCTGTGGGAAGGCTAGAGTCGAAATACACGGCATCACTCCCTGACTCCCACGACTCGGTCATCTCTGTTAGTGTAAGTCGAAGCCTTTGGACGCGGTAGGTTGTGTTGTTCTTCCACAGTATCCAGAGGTGCACTTGTGCGTCGGCAATCTCCGAGATGGAAAAATCGGCGAGCGTCCAGGCATCAGAAAGAGATGGCGCATTCGGGATAAAATGGTCATTTGGGTAAGCATCCTCTAAAATGAGGTTGGAATCGGTCTTTGCCAAGACTTTCCAAAATTTGAACTCGCCAGGACCGATGGGGGAGAAAGTGACGCACACACCCCGGCCAGGACCCGTCCCAATGACGCGAACCAGGTTTGTTTGAGACGGATCTATTGTCCACTTCCCAATCTCTTGGGGATTCCTCTCCGCATTCAAGATGTCGATCGTGTGGAGGATTTGTCCCGTTCGGGGGTTCCAAATCCGCATACGATGGTCGATACACACCGTAAACAGGAAGGAGTAGTCTAGGCCCAAAGATGACACCTGAACTGACGCAGCAGCACTATAGTCCATGTTTATCTTCCCATATTTGACTATAGTGCTTCCGCGTATGGGTAAGAGGTTTCGAAGGCCTTGCGCCCATGTTTGAGAATTGTAGTTTGATTCGATCCAGGGGTTCGTAGAAGCTGGTGGGGTATGCATCCATTAGCAGGAGATTCCTCTACATCGCGGGGGAAGATAGATACTCCGATAGGGCACACATACCGTCATAAGCATGGTTCCTATCAAGCCGAACTAAACCCCCATCATGAAGGGTAACGAGCAGACTGTTCGCGCTGACGGCTACCAGTCGATGAGGGTATCTAGACGCGAGCGAAGGGGGAAGGTGCACACGGCAAACATCGCCAATATTAGAATCGAGGGATGAGCGGCGGCAAAATATGTCTGGCCGCAGAGAGAATGAATAGAGGTGATTCGACTGATCAATGACATAGATGAAGAGCGCATCATGATCGTTGGGTTCAGTCAAGGCCACGCAGGAGGGCTGTATAGGAATAGCGAACTTGAAATTGAGCACGAGGGACGCGTCGGGTGTCTTGTTTTGTTTGCATACGTCTACAGCTCGAACGCTGAGAACAGTCCCGTCCTCGAGAACCCTCCACAGGAAGCTGGTGGGGGATGTTGATAGCTTGCGTTGGAAGATAGATGACGCGGGCGACAGGTTTTTCAGCGCGAAGGCAGTCTCTTCATCTAGATCCGCCCCATGATTACCCGTATGTCGTCGATACACCCCTCTAGAATGCGATGACGGGGCTGGCACTCGAATGTTGGCAACGAAGGCAGAGGACGATGGCTCAAGGTTTAGGCGCGTTTCCTTGAAGACGAACGGTGCATCTTTCGGCTCCATTTCGACCACCCCATGTAGCCGCCAAGTTCGGCGGGAAATCGAAATTAATTACTTTGACAGCGCAATAAAGGGCTCGTCGCTGCAAGGCGGGCAGAAGGAAGGTGTTGTCGAGAAATCGGATTCCAGTTATGGTCGTCGGGTGTGAGGTTGATGATGTCGCGAAATATTTTGGTTCCAAGTGACGACGAGGTTGAGTTTCCACAGGTACAGTGGTACCCGAAATTCCCTATTGTTTAGTATGCTCCTGCGGTATACTTGGACGCCTTGACGGTGTGGAAGGTACGACTGGCTCAAATGCTGACGCTAATCCAGAAGAGGAAATCAGCTTCCACTGCCTTTTTCCCACCTTTTGGGGGGAGGAAGAAGGGCTGTAAGACCAGATGTTGCAAGTGCCGTTTGCTGAAAATGATCAAATCTGACTTGAGAAAGCCATCGATCAGCTTATTGTGAAAGAAATACCAATTGATATATATGAATCAGGATCATATTTTCAGATGCAGGCGCAAAGGACCATCGCGATCATAGATAAACGGTGACGAAATGTATTTATAAATTGATATCAACTCTGGATCAAGGATCACCCCTTGGTGTGATTTTCTCCCATCGACAAACAATGAACAGTTCCCTCCCATATAAGTACATATTGTATTATTATCAATGCATTTTGCTCTAACAAACAGGGGGAACTTGTGACCCAGATACCAAACGCCGGCCATGCACTAATAAAATAGACAGCATTCCCTCATAAGATGCCCATCGGAATGTCCCATTACCCATGCCCCAAACCTCATGCCGCATCATTCGTGGCTCTCATTTTCCCACGCCCGTATCTTACTCACTCCTTGTCTACGTCCTTGGGCGCTGGATCTCCAATGCCATCCTCGTTAATGGCAAACAGGCAGTCGCTCTCGGGCAAGCACGGGCTATCATAAATCTTGGCGATTCTCGTCTCGCCGCGGCCCTTCTTGAGACTGATGCGAGTCGTACTCGCGTGGGCAATAATGTTGCCGCCGATGGGCTTCTTCGGGTCGGGGTTGAACATGGCGCTGGGGCCGCCATCGACCTGCGCGACAACTTGATTCGTGATCACAACGGCAATGCCAAACTCATCCGCGAGTCTCTGCAACGTACGCATGAACTTGGCAAGGTGGGTCTGTCGTGATGACAATTCTCCACGACCTAGGAAGTCGGTTCTGTAAAGTGACGTAGCGCTATCCACAATGAGCAGCGAAAATCGGGTCTCGCACATCATCGAAGCCGCCTGGTTGAGGAGCTGAAGTTGGTGGTCCGAATTATACGCTCGGGCATACGCGACATTGTCCAGGACTTCTTCCCCAGATAGGCCGAACCTGTTTGCGACTGCGAGAAGACGGACTGGCCGGAATGTTCCCTCGGTATCAATGTAGAGACACTTTCCTTCGCCACCTCCCATATCGAACGGGAGCTGACAGGTAACGGCCAAAGTATGACAAATTTGGCTCTTCCCCGTTCGGAATTCTCCAAAAAGCTCCGTTACGGAGCCTGTCTCGATTCCCCCTGCCAGAAGAGTGTCCAGGTTCTTGGATCCGGTCGTAATACAAATCAGCTCACTTCGTCGCTGGTGCATTTCGGTTGCAGTCGTGAAGCCCATCGGAACAAGTTTTGAAGCTGAGAACAAAAAAAATACGTGTTAAATTATTCGTTTCGGGTGTGATCTTCTGAATGGAAATGCTCACCTTCACCCAGGATTTTCGCCGCTTTTTGTTCCGATATGCCCTTGATTTGCTCGAGGACTCGACGAGGGGTGTAGGCCACGGACTCGACGGTGTTAAAACCCCCATCCATAACAAGTTGGATATCACGCTTCGTAAGTCCCGCAAGTCCCTAAGAAGAAAAAAACAATTGTTAGCCAGGTTGCAGGGCATCGTTACATGATCGAGCTGAGTATGGATGCATACCTCTAGGGCGGTGAGAGGGGTCGGCGCGCCGGGGCCTGTCATGCTCATGTCTTCGCCATTGTGATCATCGAAGCCCTCTTCCTCGGCCATTTTAAAATATCTACACGAAATCAAATCGGAGGGTTGATTGGAACAAAGCTTTCGAATTTTGGGTTGCAAGAAAGAGATGAAGTTTCAGAAGAAGGAGCGCCTGAGGCGGGACGACGCGTTGTGCTGCGAGCCCAATGGCAATAAAGGAGGGGGAGGATACGCCAAGACACGTGACCTCGCCCCCAACAAACTGGCGAAGTGGCATTGCTCAGAAAACCTCCCCCTCCAGGCAGCAAATGACGCTAGTTTACGGCTGGTCAACTCCCAGCATCATCTTGAAAACAGGGTTCAGTCATTATGCTCCAAGAAACAACCCACGACAGCCACGCATCGCGGCCGAGAAGATTCTGAGTTTATCGAAATCCATTGCTACTAATTTATCACAGAATTCACTTAATCACAAAGGGCCTCGGAGCTTTTGACAGTTTGGAAAGCCTTGAATTTCAGATTGAAGCTAATTTACACAACATTATATATAAATATAAAGACAAACTCGAGCATAGCTCTCAATATCCTCCAGTCCTCCCATTACCATGTTAATGAATGAATCCTGTCGCTCTGCTAACTCCAATACCTATGCCATGAAACATGCGAAGCGGAGTCTTGCGTCCGGCAGGGACGGTGAGTCTCGTGAGAATTGACTAAACAGGAGGCCTATTCGTTTATTGGATGGTGATGCGGCGAGCCTCGGCCTTCTTGAGCTTGGGAACAATCACACTCAGGATTCCCTCGTTGAGGCTGGCGGTAACCGACTGGGTGTTGACATGGGTGGGGAAGTTGAAGCTCCGAGCGAACTCGCCAACACTGCGCTCAGAGAGCCAGTACTTGGCCTTATCCTTAGGTTCCTCCTTAGCAACCTCACCGGCGCCCGTAGCAGCGACGCTGGATTCGGCACCTTCCTCCTCAACGGTCGCCTGGCGAGGCTTCTTCGCCTGGCCCGACTCGATGGCGCCGGCAGAGGTCTTGCCCTCGAGGGCTGGGGGTGTTCCTTCGGTGTAGGATCGCTCAACGCGCCCACGGATGACCATGGTCTGGGGGTCGGAGAACTCGATGGTGACATCACTCTTGTTCAGGCCCGGAAGTTCTCCGTGGAGTTCGTAGGCGTCCTCGGTCTCGCGGACGTCGAACTTGGGCTGGAAGTTGGGGAGGTTGGTGCGGGAGGTGCGACCCTGGCCTGCCTGGTAGGTATCAAAGTCTTCGAGGAGACGGAAGAGGGGGCCGAAGCCCTGGTCGCCGTAGATGGATCGTGGGAAGAATGCCATGTTGCGTGAGTGTAGAATTGGAATGTGGTGGTGTGCGAGGTGTCTGGTGGTGATGGTAGGGGTGACTCTCAAGAGAGATCTATAGGGCTTCATATACAAGTCGAAGATTTGTTTTGTTGGAGTTATCTTTGTTTTTTGTGTTGCTTGATTGCTTGTCGAGAAGAAGAACTGCTGATTTGGAGGCAGAATTCTGGCATCCTTATATACTTGAGCTCACCTTGAGCTCCATCATTCTCGGAAGCTCTTGAACACTCGACAACGGGTCTACGCGGCATGCTCTCGTCATCACAAGTGAGCACGCGAAATTCTTAGAATCGGAAAGATGTAACCTGATGGATCGCGAAATTTCATGATAATTCGAGCCTTAGATTGTTGCTTACACCATTGGAATTTGGGTTATGTGGCGGACCAATCGATGATTCTAGGCGGTTGGAGACGATCATCGATCGAATAGGATCAGTTGATGAGGCACCTTGAGAGATCTCGAGAGACAGTGCGAGATTGTGCCAGAATGTTCCAGAACATTCATTCGTTCCAGTGTCTTCGCGGAAAATATACTAATTTTCACTGGGTCGTGGAATGACTAATCATGGAAATCCATATCAATCTGAATTGATACAATTGCACTATCACGAAAACTGTAGTTTAAGGAGCAACAGCTCGGGACCAACGCCAACAGTTGCAATTGATATTGTTCTAGCTAGATTGAAGCAGGTTGTTTCTCGCTCAGAAAGTCGTCCTGACTCTAGGCACTTTGAACCGCTGCTCTAACCCCACTTTATTGTCAGGTTAGGTTTGGGGACAGAGGGTAGTGGAGGGATAGTTGACACTGTATCATGGAATAATACGGAGTACGAGTCGGTCCCGATGTTCGCGACTTCAAAAATACGAAGCGAATTGTTCAGAGTATGCGTAAGTTTATTGATATATCATGAGAATGATATCAATGCGCAGTGTCCCCTTAGCGACAGAGGTAATTTTTCTCCGGGCTACACGCTATGTTCGAGAGAATCACGTCAAGAGTTGGCTAGTCGGAAAATCGAAGTCCCTCTTTGCACCTCACACCTTCAACCACGCGGAACCGCAGTGTACCGTACCAGAGACGCGCTATGACATCACCAGGATCTAGAACACTCGAGGAAGAAAGAGAAACGCCAGACTCCCCCAGCCAAAGGAATGTGTTCTCTCCCTGGACAAGCTCTGTTTACTGGCAGAAGATCAGATCAGTGCACACCGTACTATACGGAGTACAGAGATCACATCACACTCTTCAATGATAGTCTTTTCCTTTTCCCCCTCTAAGAGCTCCCTTTTCCTTCCCAATGGCGTGAGTGCTAGACAACATGGTGGCAAGAGGATCTGCCGGCACTGCTAGCCCAGCAGCAGCCCGGTCTGAGAGAGTATGGGCGAAGGGATAAGAAGATGGCTCGGGACATGCGAAGTAGAGAAGGTGGGGCAGCATACCTCATCTTATTCTTTTCTCCAAACCGTTCCGGGCCGGGTAACTTCACACGATTGGTGTCTGGTCTTGTCCCGCTGGCTGCCATAGGAGGGTGGAAACCGGTAGGCCAAACTTGTTTCTTGCCGATAGACACCATCATATCCGTCCAGTCGCAGGAAACTCGTTCGATTGATCAGTGAGCGATAACGGGTCAGTTCCCAATTTCCAATTCATATATCTAATAAGTACCCTTGATATCCATCAGGAACAGCTAGCTCCGAGCACATCCGGGGTATGGCTCTACGGACGGTGGTCATCTTTGGACGGTCATCAAATCATCGTTCTAGCTCTAAACTGCCTATCTTTTAGTCTGTCTACGAATAAAGATCATAAGCCCATAACCCGGCGCTCTCCGTAATTCACCACGCTCAGCCAACAACAAACAAGACTAAGTATCAAAGTTTGGCCTCGGGTTAGACGGGGATGCCGTTACCCCCGCTCCGGGAGGAGGAAGACCGGATGACGCAAGTCTGGGGCTCTGGATCGTGTTGAAAAGCCCGATCAAACGCCGCCCAACACATGGTTCAATCTCCGTACCGTCCCGGGCGATTTTCACCTCCCTATTCGCATTCCAGGGGTTGCGGAGTCCTCGTGTCCTATAAAATGGAACACGTGCAGTCGACAGCCACTCTAATGTGAATGGCTTCCCCCAACTCTTTGAAGGTCCATCGTCATCTCCGCCGACGCCGCCAGCCACGCTCTCTTCGTCACTCTTATTCTCATTGCCAGTGTCGTCTTCTCCTCTATCAATCTCCCAGAATATTGTTCCACGCGCTAAGTCGTCGACAATCCTTCCCTTCGGAGCATATTGGGTGCTGTCGGTTGGAATTGCCTTTGGGACATCGACTGCCCCGGCGGACTGTGTCGAGGGCGCAAATTCAATTGCCGCGGCGGGGTCTTCGTTGATAGGAGATGTCATTCTGGCATACCCGAAATATTCGCCTGATTTGTTCGCCGAAAATATGAGGTATACACTATCCGCCGACTTGATACCGAAGGCTGAAGTTAGTTCGATGTAGCCCGATGGCCCAGGCAGCGTGGTTAGCACGAACGAATCGTACCTTGAAAGCCGCATTCAACAGCTCTTCGTTATGCGACTGCGTTGCCCATGTTCCATTCCTAACACTTATTCCCAAGTCCTCAACTGTCAGACTCTTGAGGATGAAGTACCTCTCTTTCTCTTTCTCATGCGCCTCCCCTCTCGGTATCTCTGATGCCGTTTTCGCAAGTGGAGACATGACAGTCGAGCTCGATTGGGTATTTCTGCCATCTTCGCTTTCGGGCAGCGGAGTTTCCGACGCCGGGACTGGCGAAGGTGGAGATGCAGCTTCCTCAGCGGCCTGCACACCCGCTCCAGGGCGTTCTGCTACACCTTTTCTCAACCTACTCACCAGCCGTACGGACTGAAACCTCGAATCATGGAGCTTCTGCTGGGCTAACACGCACGTCTGTTCGTCTTTGAAGTTGGCAAAGGCGCAGTTGCTCTTGGAAATCAAGAACAAAGATTCAAGCCCAGGCGCTTCTTTGCAGACATGGTTTACAAGGCTCATGAGATCCGCGTGTGGCGGCAAATTTCCAATCCAGATGGCGTGTCCTAAGATCAGGAGAACCTCTTGGTCAGTATGGTTATCATCGCATTTTCCCCCTTTCTGTTACTTTTTTTTTTACTTTCTTTTTTCTTCTTCTTCTTTTCACTCTCTTTTCTCTTCTTGTTCGTTTAAGTCGGAGTAGGCGGCTACACACCTCTTTGTTTCGGCTTTCTCGGTGGGCCCCTCACAACTCCTTGCCGGTCGACTGCAGATTCGGGTCCTCTTGTCCCCCTCTTCAGGTTCCTAGGAAGCTCGCGGCTCGCCACCTCAGAGGCACGGGGCCCGCTACCTGCCGCGATCACAGGCGGTGTCGTCCGAGGGTCCATTTCAGGCACCGGGTATGCAGCGTATTGCCGAGGTGCGTGTTGAGATATCGGATGGCTCGACGGCGGGTAATAGTAGACGGTCTGTTGGGCCTGAGTGACAGGGCTATGGGTACTCGGCGGCAGTTGCGCTTGATGGAATGCAGCATTTTGTCTAGGATGCATTGCTCTCGACGCTGGGTGGGCCTGGTAAACGGGCACCGGATAGTAAGGCTGCCCCGCCGGAGTTTGTTGAGGATAGAACGTTTGGTTATGCAAGTAAGTCCCCTGGGCCGCATAGTGGTGCGCCGGAGGCATCTGCGATAGCCCAGCGGAAGCCGATGCTGAGTGGTATCCGGGCCGATACTGTCCTCCATGACTGATAGCGGGAGTATATGCTATCTGCGGAAGCGTCGCACTCATCACATTCATGTTAAAGGTCGGCGGCGGATTTGTCGACGGTTGCGCCATATCGAATTGAGAAGAGAAGGCACCTGGGTGTGGCCCTTGGTGATTCTGGAGCTGGAGATCGAAAGGCTGTCTGGGAGATTGTGCCTGATGGCTCGGACCTGACTGCCCAGCAACGGACGGCGGTCCCCCCGGATTCTGCGAGGTACTTTTTGTTTGTGTAGCATCTCCCATCTGGGTTTTCCGTAAGTATGGGGATTATGGTGATGCTTAGATTATTGAATGGACGAAGTGTCGTCAATGGAAAAGGGGTTGAGGGTTTTGTGTTTTCTCTACTACTTGCCGTGTTTTAAAGCTTGGTTCTGATTCCGTCTACAGAGCTGAAATATACCAACTGTCGGTGCTGCTCGGGCTCGAATGGCTCCGGGGAAAAAAAACTCACTTCGCGTTGTTCGTCTCTTTTGTCTCGAACTTGAGTCCGACGTTGAAAGAAAACAAACGGCTTTACTAGAACAGCTTAGATGATAACGCATGTCCTATTTGAGCCTAGGACCTGGCACATTCAAGTCAATGGCAAAAAAACAGTCTCAACCCTATGGCTGATATTAAAGGAGGTGTCTGGCGAGAAGAGCGGTCCTATGAGAGCGATGGAAAGAAAGAAAGCCACCGATGGTGGGGTTTTCTATGCACGAGTGTATGTGCTACGTGGTCCCGTATTAGCAGGCATCAAGTAAGAAGGCGCAAAACGAGGTTTCTCGTGAGTACAACTAGGGTTCCCCTTGGCTGCTGTACTCCTCCCATATTCCCATTCACGAGAATACGTGTGGGTGGGGTGGGCAAGCAGGGCAGGGCAGGGCAATACCGAGGAGCAGTGAGGCGGCACGAGTGGCAAAAGCCTTACCCGGCTCCCTCCTCGCAAGGTACAATGATGGAGATATGCATGATTCTTGTGGCCACTTGACTGCTTGGGTATTCTCCCTATGGCCATGGTAGGCTTCAAGGGGTTGCAAGGCAAGACCCGGCATTACAAGATAACTTGGGACATTCCGAATGTACGTACCGTATCGTGGCTGGTGGATTGTTCCCAACAGAGGCAATATGCCAAAGAGAGTCCAGTAACCCGAGAAAGACCCGAGGAAGCTTCTTGAGATTTGCGGAGGATTCTAGTAGCTAGCAGTTGCCGCATGTAGCATGAAGTGTTCCGAAAGGTTGGGACTTCTTCTATTCTTTCCCCCTGATAGGTTCAGCTTTATGCCCTGCAGATTTCCGAAAATAGAGACCCGAGGGGGCGGATGGGGTTCAACTCCAAGGCTCCCCAAAGCCAGCGTATCAAAGTTGATGATGTGGAGATATGGGTTGCAACGCCCAAAACCGCTAGCAGCAGTACCGGATATGACGAGCAGATGCGACTAAGACCCCTCCGAGGGAATATCTCTCGTCTTTCGTCTTTGATTGGGGGAGGTTGGATAAAAGACGAGCTCGACCAAGAGTGCTGTTCATCAAGTAGGAAAAGGAAAAAGGAGTCTTGGCTCTCTTGAAGGCTTATGAAGACATGGGTTTGAGAGTCATATCAAGGTCATCCCTGCGAATGTAAGTTCCTGCTGAACCTTGAAAACGCAAGGAAGATGGGTAGCGAGCTTATTGGCTACTTGGAGAGTGGAAAGGATTAATATGTGGTCCTTAAAAGGGAAGGACCACAGTTGAAGAAGCGTCTTATCCACAGATAAGTGACGATAGTCCCATTCCCATTCCCGTAATAGTGGAGGCTTGCCGTTCCAGGCAAAGAGTGAAGCAGGGCGGTCGGGTGTGCCGAAGTACGGGGAATATGGGCTCCAGGTGGCTGGTTTAATTTCTGGGAGTGCTCCGCTGGAGGATGGAGACAGAAGCACACGGAAACCGGAGAACGGTCATTGACCCTCGGGTCGAGATATTGCCCCCCCCCCCCCCCCCCCCCCCCATACTGGGGAGATGGGACACAGAAGGAAAAGAGGACGACGTCATAGTTTAAGTGGAAGACACCCAAGATGGTCAAGATCAAGGCTCAGACAAAGGGTGGGTGCCAACGATCGCACCCTGTCCAAGCAGAGGTACGGCGCGTGGAGTAAGCTTTCATCCCCAACATGCTAAAGAAGGTTGATCGGAAAGGTTCCAGAAGGCGGTAGATGGTAGGAGTACACCTTGGAAGCAGAATTAGTGTAATCCTAATCTAGTACGCACGGTGAACTGAGACGGCACTAGGAGTGATGTCAATATCAAGTCACCACACCTTGATCCAGCTCACCCGACTTGCACTACAGAGAAGATATGCGTACATTCTAGTGTGAACCTGAGTGCAGTTCCGCCACCCAATAACCATTGACGTGGGAAAACATTAAATGCGGACCTCGCATCTTGGATGCGACTAAAACTTAGGACAGGTTACTTGGCTGGCTGACCCCACGAAATACGGCTCCTTCGTATCTGTCGACTCATCAATTGGCTCTCTTCGATTCATTGATCCAATCCGTTCAATAGTACTCCGTACTCTGCACAGAGTAGGTTTTATAAACAAGGGTCGTTCCAGAGGAGGACTGTTCCGAAAGTCAATGGCCAATGGCGAAGAGACTAAACGCTGCAAATCGCAACACCAGAAGCTGATGTCATGATACATCGTTTGCCTTGGATATCGTTGATTCCCGAAGAACCCTCGTATTTGGAGTAGGCGATTCCAAGCGGCCCCGCCCCATTCACACGCCCGATTGAGAAGAGCTATCATTCGGTCGAGTTCGACGCAGGCGAGGCCAATAATAGATTAGAACTGGAATCCGTACTTCGTAGATTAGTTTACTTCCAGCTTGTTTAAAAACGTGGCGCTGGCTCCCTCCGCAAAGCGACCTGGTTTGCTGAAGACTGAAGATCAATGCCCTCAATGCCTATCTGGATCAACTGGTGCACTTTTCTTTGTCTGCCTGGCTATGGAAGAAGTTGGGGGGGTCCACCAGAGCTTTCTCCAGAGATATCCTCGGACGTTTCCGCTGTGAAGAATGGTTAGAATCGAGGGCCTTTCGGCCCCAAGCCGAACTACGAAGTAGGGGTCGAAATGAAATACTTGGTACTTGATACCCAGGGTCACGCCGGTGGGGACTTCAAAGCTGGAATTAGGCCTGGTCGGCTCTGAGAGCCCCATGCTGAATCGATGTGAATCGATGACCGTCCGAGCTGAGTCCGAATTTGACGCCTTGAAGTCGCACAGGGGTCTTTACTGATGCATTGCACGCAGCATCCCCAGACTTTTTGTCCATCAACAAATCCATCGATGCGACATATGAAGTACTTCGTACTCCGTATGCGTATTGTACCATATAAAGTATAGATCTGGTATTCCGAAGTACAGTACCCTGTTACGCAGCACTCGAACTACTTCGTACTTGAATGTTCGTCATCCTGGAACATATCAATCAATATCATTGAGGCAACAATGAACAGGATCATCAATTGATGTGGGCTCTATCCACTTTGAGCCCGAATTGCAGAGGCGGCACGGTGATGTCAGAGCCCCACGAGCCTAAAATTTTAACTTCAGTTCCTGTTCTTGACATTATGCGAAGTGATAGCAGCATGAAGAGTCCACTCAAAGAAATAAGCGCATCGATGTCTGCTGAGTACTATGTAGTTCCCTACGGAGTACGAGAGAGGTAGAGTACGGAGTAGAGATGGAAGAACTGAGGGCCAGGCCAGCATGGAAGTAGATTATGGAAGCATGCATCTCTCGCACACTTGATTCCGCAATTCCGCCCCTGGCCTCCCACGTTGCGCTTTGCTATGCTTGATGGCGTCGTGATGTGGAAGATCAATGAAGACAGTGCCGCACAAGGATACATTGAAGTACCCGTGTACACGAAAGCATGGTATGGAGTAAACTAAACTACTACTTCGTAATAACTACCCCGTACAATAATATGATCCTCGGCATATTATCTTCGTTGCCACCGAGCGCGTGTACCCCAATAAACCTTTAAAGTTTGCCTCCAGAGTCCTCGGACTTGGGACTTGCCTGAGAATTGTTGTCTCTTCTGCTACACCCAAGAAGTTTATTGCACGCCCATATTGTTAGATAGACTCCCAATCAGGGGCAGCTTCCAGGGGTAATTATCAATGATCTAGATTACCCCTCGAAGTTTACGCAGTAGTCGATATTTTAAACTAGGTCAATACCAAGGACGGAGCACTTAGCTCAATGCCTTGGTAAACTGACTGGTGATGCCTTGATGGAGAACGTCGACCAAGTGTGGCAAAGTCAGCATCAAATCTCCTCCATAGCTTGCTTCGAACAAGTACGGAGTACTTGTAGTTTAATACTCCATCAAATTGATGGGACGAGACTGGTGGCGGTGGCGTGTGCCTTAAGCTAAACGTTTACTCCGTACTCCGTTCTTGCAAGTTGCTGTTGTCGTGAAGTTGATTGAATGACGTACATGTACTTGTACTTCAAGATCCGTTGTTGATGATGGAAGTTGGTGCGCATGAACCCAGCATCAAGCCTCAAGCCTCAACCATCAAGAATCAACCGGGAGGTATCAATTGGACCCTGATCGTCCTTTCAACGGCTTGCCTCTCGCCTTATTTTACCGTCCACGCCGCCGCTCCTCCCGAAGCCGGCCACGTGTGCCGTCTAAACTATCTCGAATCATGTTCTGTATGCAGTCGGGTATCCCATGAGCCCTCCTCACTGCGTCGATGTTGCTCCATTATTCGAAGCCCGCCACCACAACTATGGAGTTGGCAAAATATTTTGCCTCACTCCTACTCACACCAGTTGTCGATCACTGACAGGTCGAAAGTTAGTTACCATCAAGGTGAACTTCTTACAGTCCTCAGGCCACGTCCATCCCCCCTTTGCGAGCCTGGCTGCCTATACCCTCGACGTAATACTACACACGATGACGCGCCCGTGGATTCCGGGCGCTCCAGAAAGGAATGCATTTTCTGTATCGCATACTTGCCACCTGTATTTGGTTTTCAGAAAAGAAGCCTTGCTACTCTACGTATTCTGACGTAGTTTACAAGGTCTCACACCTTTCGTGGCACATGCGCTGGCAATAGCAGTTCTTGGTTCTGGTCCATTTCCCGGATTTCCTAGTCAACAAATGTGGTCGGAGAGCCCAGTCTTCATTCTCAGGGCTGGCACATGATGAACTTCTTGGCTTGACCCTTAACCCCAGATGCTTCTCCTCTCCTCCAGCAGTGTCTGCCGTGATGACGCGACATGGTGGCTGAAGCCCCTCGACAAGAACCAGTAATAGCCGAAAAGAACAGGTAATGGCCAATTCCCAACCAGCCTCTCTACCCATGAATCCCCCGCTCGCGTATGATGTCTATTCCCGTGCCCAGTATCTCGCCTTGGGCCAGGCCTTGCCTTTCCAAATCCAGGGGATGACACCTCGTCGGCAGCCTAGATAATGGTACCTCAAAAACACAAGTTCGTTATCTGATGAGGGCGTGTAGCGTGATGTAAAGGGTCCCCTGGTAGGCATTCTCCGGCGGTATTCTCTGGCGGTAGGATCCCACGAAAGAATATTACACGCCTCTTCGAATGAGATATTGAGGGACAGATAAAACAAGGAGAGATTTCCCTAGCTCGTATGCGTGGGACCTGGCGTGTATGTAGCCAACACGATACTGAAATAGGTAGATTGAGGGGATACTTACGGAGTACTCTAGAACCATGTAATAGCTGGTTATGGGAATACCAACGGGGTGCCCTTGGACTCTCGCCCGATTGTCACCACTTTATTCAAGGGTCGGTTTGCAAGGAGCGAACCATCGATCCTGCCACATTCAAATGAGCATTCTACCACAAATTGGACATAACCTTCCGGCAGCTCTGGGGGACTGGTTGTTGGCGGGAAATGGGCCAGTCTGTGGCGCTAGGTATCAACTCAAGAGAGCCCGGCACCATGCCCGGATGTAAGCTAGAGCAAGGACTGTACTTTACATGCGTCCCCTGGCACTGGGATCATTCATTTCATTCCATACGCATCAGACACTTGGTCCTGTAACTAATGGGAGGCGTTGACATGGTCGCTATCAAGGGCATCAAACAATGCCCAGCAGCGGGGGCCGATGAGCAGGTGGGCCGCATATGCCGCCATGGCCTCGGAGTTCACTGGGATTTGAGAATCGACATGACGAACTTATGAATTCCTATTTAATCAAACCGACACAAAACAAACGACGGGGTATGTTGTACAAGTGAGCGATGTGAGCCACTAGTTTGTCCTTAGTCCTTCTTCAAGGGGACAACGATCTCCTCAATACCTCCCTTTGTGATAACCATCATCTGAAGAGCATCACCAACCTCGATATGGCGCTCCACGGCGCCGTCAAACGCATCCTTCACCAAGTTCTCGACCTTGGACCTCGAAAGTGGGACTCGCTCCCTCTCCTTCAAAGCATGTCCCTCGCCGCTTCCCGGTATGAACTGGTTCTTGAAATTGACTTGGTTGTCGAGGAACGGCATAATCAAGCTTCCTGCAGCACCTCCAGCACGGCACTGCTCCCTCTCGTAGCTTCCCACCGGGTCATACGAGTAGACGGCTCCGGTTCCATCCTCATCAATGCCACCCAGGATGGCATGGGCGTAGTATGGGAAGAACCTCTTCTGGTAGAGAATAGTCGCTAGGCGTTGCGCGCAAGCCTTGACAGAGATGGGCTTTCCGTGGCGATAGCGGTACATTTTGCAGATGGCATCAAGACGGTCCTTGAGCGCTTCGCCGTCGGCAGCGAAGCCTACCACAGACAAAACTATCGTTGCATCGTCCTGGGACGCCGTCGTACCGCCGATCTTGAACACCTTTGGCGCCCATCGAGTGTTGATAGAGTACCCAGAGGTATGTCGGGTGTCGCCCGCTACGATCACGAAGTCATCGCCAGCAATCGCAAGAGTAGATCCGCCGTTGTCAGAGTAACTAAGCAAAAATGAAGGAAAAAATAACAGGGTCAGAGCCTATTAGTGACATTGATGGTGGGACGGTGAAACTAGGAAGCCTTACGGACTGAACCGATGCTCCCTGAAGTTGCCTTGAGCGGTATGTGGTGTATCGGAGAAAGAATAGTTTGGGCCATTCATCAAGGGGTTTTGGCTGAACATGGCTGCTGTCTGCTCTGGAGCAACTGAAATTGATAATGTTGTCGTGGATGTAGAGCGGACGGTTATCTGAATCGAGGAATTGGGGATGAGATCAAGATGGTGGTTGAAATTCAGAGGATGGTTACCAGGCTTCACGCTTCGAAGTTGTTATGTGACGACAGCATGATTAGTGCACGCGTTCAGGTTGGAGCCTTGCGCAGGAGCTTCCTGCTTAATTGCAACAGCACCAACAATTGGACAAAGCTGTACAGGTAGCTCCTGATGACTAAGCATACATTTGGTGGGTGAGATTATGCTGTCTTGGCGGCGACGTATTGTTCGATTTCAAGATGAAGAGCGTCTCTTCATCGAATCTGGCATCTTTGAATTAATTCGTGAAAGTAACTTCGCGCTTGACTTTGCGGTGCAAACCCGACCCTATTCTTGCCTCATCTATTGTTTTGGAAGAGTTTGGGTTGGACTTCGGGGAGAAACTCCGTTCATTGCCCTCACTGGTGACGGACGGACCCCTTAGCCCATCATTCGCGTCGTCTTCCGTTTCTGCACCCGACTCGACCCTCTCGATACAATGGGTAGAGATATTCGGCAGCGCGCGCTGCAGAAGCTCGCCTCGCTCTCCGCCGGCAGCTCCCCATCGTCCTTTGACAGATCTGACTTCGACCGCCTCTGTAAAGCCTGCCATACGGGGCTCAGGAGCCGTGATTATACCAATGGGCACCCTGCCGCAACACGTATTCCCATGGTATGACGAACACTCGTAGCCTTCCCCCCTTCCCCCCTTTTTTTTCTTTTTTTCCTTGGTTTCTACTATTGCTCGTAGGAAAAGGCAGCCAATTTACTAATACTATTGTCTAATAAGACCATTCGCGAGTTTGAAGTCCTGCTAGCCCTATGTAAAGCTGCACCAAGCGTCCGGAATGCCCAAAATGCCCAGCGACTCGTTCATCAACTTGCTCCCTACATACTCGAAGCTCATGCACATTCGTTCGTCCCTTCGCCGTACTTTCGAAACATTGAGCCATCGCCGACGGAGGCCCTCGCTTTCCATACAACGGCTGCTCTCCTAGTGCTAGGGAACAGCTATGAGGATCTCGAAGAGAAGGTGGCAGAGAGTATCTGGGCGTTTGTTAGTGCTTGCGGAGTTGCCGCTGGGAATGTTGTGTCGCGCCAGGCCGAAGACGTAGAAACGTCGAGCGTCGAAGATGCTATTAGAACCGCGACTATTGCCGTTGCTCTACTTGGTTTCATGGATGCAGCTTCCGCGCAAGTCGACTTCTGGAGGGCTGGAGGGAGGCTCTCCTTGGTCAAGAGGCTTCGGGATATTCTTTCAGAGTCATTTCTCTTGGCTGTTGAGACGGCCTTCTCTACCCTGAGAAATACACACCCGAATGAACGTCAGTCCAAGGAATGGAGGCATCACCTTCACCATTACGCCGGAACCGGTCGACCTCTCGGCGCCATGCTATTGCAACGTAGCTTTTCCTGGCTGGTGGTTTCGGCCACCTCTCTCTTAGTTGTGGACGCAAAGAATCTGCGGCAATCCAACGTTCTTGACCTTCTCATATCTGGTGAAGGTCGGCTGAGACCCATGTCCTCCAAGAGCTTGGAAGCCGACTTTAGATCCGTGGAATGGTACGCCAACCTCGTCGTTGATCAAATGAATTTCCTCGAGGCCTCTGCGGACTTTGACCAGCAGCTCGCCTCCTCGTGGCAGCAGAAGATGGCTTTTGCCGTAAAGGCAGCATCCCTCATGGGCTACGTTTGTTGTGCCGCCCTCAATGCCGAAGCTGCCGACGTCGACATCCTCATGTCCTGGCTGGAGGATGTCCTTGTAGACCCCGTTCAGATGGCCGACGAAGCCCTAGCCACCGCCGTACTGAAGAGTCTCACCTTGGTATGCAGGATTTCGCCCATGCTTGCTTCGACTGTAAGCCGTCTCCTGCCGAGGTTCATCGTCCAATCTGCATCTAATTCAGCGACCGTGGCGACCGCGTCCAACTGCCTTGCATCTATCTTGCGATTGTTGTCCAACGATGCCATCATCACCACTCTTTACACTCTTGGCAACGTACTCAGCCCCGGGTCGAACCGGGCCGTCAATGGTGCCAATGGCGACTTGTCGACAGACAGTCCGAGTGTACCTGTCTACGCCGGCCGTCACTCCACTGGTAGTTCCATCTCCCTCCGGCTAGACGGGGAGGAACATACGGCTGTTGCGTATGGCAATGTCGTTCAGGCAATCTGCGGTATAGCCGAAGCATCTGGGGACGAGAAGATTATAGAACTGGCTCTTTCGATGCTACTCCAAAAGATAGGCAAGGTAAATAGCAGCGTCAATGCGCAGATTATCACGGGGGCTGCAGCACTGTCCCTAAAGGGCGGCCAACTTGAGTTCCGGTCTCTCTTGAAGATGTATACGAGAGTCTGTCGCATTGCGGTTGCTGAAAATAAAGAATCACTCTTGACCGCAGTAAGCATGGTTCCTGGCTGAGGGTTTCCCCCTTGTGTCTTTCTTCCCTTTTCGCTAACGACATGAAAGGTTATGAAAGCCCGCTGCTACACATCGGCCAACCTTCGACCCGACTCTCCCCTCTTCGATACTTACTGGGAGCACCTCCTCGACTCCATTATTTCTGTAGGAGACGTCCACCAATCCAGTCCCACCAAGGACTCTGATGTGCAGCTAGCCGCCCACGACATTGCCCAACTCCTTCGGCCTTTAGCTGTTTTTATGGCTTCTAACGATATGTCGGTTGATGCCATCACCGAGGATGAATCTCACTCGATGCTTCGTGATGCATGGTTCAATATCGTTGTTCACGGATTCCTTCCTTCCAGCGAATTAGGAGAAAAGTGGATCAACGAACTGCGCATAATGGCTGTGCACTCACCCCCTCTTGTTGCCGAGCAGCGAGGTGAACAGGTGGAGAGTGATATTGAACTTAACACTGTTCTTCGTAGAGGGATGTCCTCTGAGCGTGAGACCATGCAAAAGAAGCATCTTTGTGAGCTCTTGCCCTCGAGATCATCTGATATCCGTAGCTTGAGCTATCGAAAGGTGATCTTTTTACAGGCTGCCTACCTGGTTGAAAGTCTCCGCGCCGATGCTGGGGATTGCACTAAGGCGCTCTCCTACTTCCTTGAGCCTAGCATGCGCGGAGGTGCCGTGAGCAGCACAATGGAGGCCCTTGCTGCCGCCGTTGTTGATAAGTATCTCGACAAGACAATGGCCGGGAAAGATACCGCCTTCACCTCTCAGTACGTCGCACTGCAGTTGGCCTCGATCTTCTGCAGCTGCTGTCACCGGATCGAGCGTGTCCAGCAAGCGGCGTTGGCTTGTGCCGACCGAATTTTGCGTGACGTGCCATCTGCTCTCTGCCACAGGTCTTCTCTCTTCGCGCTTCTGGAACTGTTGACGCTCATGTGGACGAGCTGCCTCGAGGAAGAAACTGATTTATATGAACCTCAATCGACATTTACCTCTCGTCTTGGTAATGTCACAGTCGAGCTTTCCCATGACTACGATTATCGAAGGCGCACTCTCAATATTCTTACATACAAAGCCAAGGCCTGGGTCTCTGCCGCTATTAACCTCGCCCCGCTCGATGTCAAGGGCCTTTTGCAAACATACCTCTCCGAATATTACGACGAGGGTGCATATGGTCACACTTCCTTTGGAAGATCATTCGCCGTGGAGCTTGGTTCTTTCATCCCTGCTACGGACCACCGACTGCAGTCCATTGAGCCGACCGGAAACTACAAGGTCAATGCCGCGTCGGATTTCATTGCCCAGTACACGACTCGCCAAGAATATAGATATGGCGAGACGTTGCCAGACCGAGGCATGGAGCTAATGAGCTTTATGCATATCAACAGGCGGACTTCGTTTGCGCAGTCTCTCTCTCATGAAAGTGCCAATGCCGCTACGGCCTTAGCCCACGTCGAGGCTCGCCTTCTTAGCAAGAAGGGGACCCCGCTGGAAGAGGTCCGGGCTATCCTTCGCAGAGCAGCTGCTCTTCTTTGCCGGAGCACGCGTGACGAGTCTGCCGTCGTTCACTATCTTGTTTCCATTCCCTTTGCCATGTTTACAAAGCAGTCAATCAAGCTGGGAGCCTCGCTGTGGTTGGGGGTCATTAATGAGAACCCGCGCCTTGAACCCAGGCTTCTCGCCGAGATTGCACAACAGTGGGAGCTTACTATTCAACGTCGCCTTGGCTTATTTAGTACAACATTGAAGTGAGTCTATACGCCGATTTCTAGTTGTTTCTAACTCTACCCGTTCATAAGTGCTAAAAAAGAACCCGTTTCACAGTCATCCCGACCCCTTCACTGTTAAAAAGGAGTTCAGCCCCAGCGATCTCGAGGCTGTCGCTAAACGGAAACAACTGGTTCACAACCTCCTTTCTCCCCATGCATGGTTAATCCTGTTCCTTGGGAGCCACTTCAATGCCACGCATCTGGGTAGCCCAAATGTCCAGAAGATCTTTCTCCGTCTTCTCGACGTCACTCTTGATGCCGTCCAAGCCTCGACTCCCCATCCTCTGGCTCGCAAAATACGGCTTGAGATTTTGCTTCTTGGCCTACGGGTCCTCCGTGCTTGCACGAACATGGGCGCAATTGCCGAGTGGCGCCTAAAGGATAAGATTCTATCCGCGGGCCTGAGCTGGTTCAAGCTATCGCCGCGATACTCGTTCGGAAATAATATGCTCCAGGTCAAGACGGAACTACGACTTCTCACCGACGTTCTTAGTGCGCTTAAGCTTGTTTCATATATTGGTGCTCACACTGTTGGCAGCATCAAGTCCCTACAAGCAAAGGAGCAACTTCTCACCATCCTACTCGAGAATGAGCAGGCACGGTTGGGCGTCTGGCTGGACCCAATGAATGAAGCCGCCAGATCTCAGTCCTTTGGAACTAGCATGTCCAAGGGCGCTCTCGAGGTTTGTCCCTTATACCCACGCGTCCGTTTTTTATTTGCTTTCCACGAGTCGACTAACATTGACGCTCAGTCCGCATTATTGCAACTTGTCCGCACCGCTTGGGTGGAAGGCCCGTCAATCGCAATCGAGCTATCCACACGATTCCCATTCCCTAGACTCCAAACCCAGATCAGGTGGCTTTTACTTAATGTACCGTCCCGGGCGATCGACGAGCCTGAAGCGCTTCCGATCATTCTAGGTGGCCTCCTTCCTGATGATGTAACCTTCCTTCAGCTCAAGGTATGCACTCCATCTACATCTTTTTGGCTGTAAGCCGGACCACAATCGCTAATGCACACGGACGCAACAGCACCTTCTGTACTGGACACCCGTGAATCCTGTTACTGCAATCACACTATTTATGCCGAGCTACCAGAACCACCCTTTCATCATCCAATATGCCATGCGGGCCCTGGAGTCTCACTCTGTTGATGTGACGTTCTTCTACGTCCCCCAGATCGTCCAGACTCTCCGATATGATGCGCTAGGATACGTGGAACGCTTCATTCTCGAGACCGCACAGTTTTCTCAGCTCTTCGCCCACCAAATAATCTGGAATATGAAAGCTAATTCCTACAAGGATGACGATGCGCAGATTGTAAGTCGTTTTGCCTCATTTTCCCTCTGCCTTTTTCGCTTGAGCTCTGATACTTACCAACCTCATAATAGGAGGACGCTATCAAGCCAACGCTAGATAGTGTAATGAAGAAAATGGTGACGAGCTTTAGCCCGACTGACCGGAACTTTTACGAGCGGGAGTTTTCTTTCTTCGATGAAGTGACGGGCATCTCTGGGAAGCTGAAGCCTCTTATCAAGAAGTCCAAGCCAGAGAAGAAGCTGAAGATCGAGGAAGAGCTCCGCAAAATCAAAGTCGAAGTTGGAGTATATCTCCCGAGTAACCCAGACGGTGTCGTCATCGGTATCGATCGCAAGTCTGGAAAGCCCCTCCAGAGTCACGCGAAGGCGCCCTATCTTGCCACTTTCAGGATCAAGAAGAGTAAGATTACCGCCGATGAGTCGCCTGAACTGATTGACGATGCTGGTAAGAAATCGCAAGAGCCCGAAGAAACCTCGATTGAAGCGTGGCAATCGGCCATCTTCAAAGTGGGTGATGACTGTCGCCAGGACGTCCTCGCATTGCAAATGATTGCGGCGTTCCGAGGCATCTTCCATACCGTTGGCCTGGATGTCTATGTATTCCCTTACCGAGTCACGGCTACGGCACCAGGCTGCGGCGTCATCGATGTGCTCCCGAATTCGATTTCTCGAGACATGCTCGGCCGCGAGGCGGTCAACGGGCTCTACGATTACTTCATTTCCAAATACGGAAACGAAGATTCTCTCCGGTTCCAAAAGGCCCGGAACAATTTCGTGAAAAGCATGGCTGCCTATTCCGTCATCTCGTTCCTCCTCCAGTTCAAAGACAGACACAACGGAAACATCATGATTGACGATGCAGGCCATATCATCCACATTGATTTTGGCTTCTGTTTCGATATTGCTCCCGGCGGCATCCGTTTCGAGCGCGCTCCCTTCAAGCTCACAACCGAGATGGTGGCCGTCATGGGCGGAAACACCGAGCATCAATCCTTCAAATGGTTCGAGGAGCTCTGCGTCAAGGCGTTCCTTGCCAGCCGGCAGTACTGCGAGAAGCTGGCCCAGATCGTCCTCTTGATGATGGATAGCGGCCTTCCCTGCTTCAAGCCGGAGAGCGTGAAGCACTTTAGGGAGAGGTTCGTGTTGGAGAAGTCGGAGAGGGAGGCGGCGGATTTTATGAAGGATCTTATCAGGAAAAGCTATGCTAGCTACTCTACGAGCATGTATGATCAGTTCCAGCTTTTGACGAACGGCATTCCGTACTAATTTGCGGGTGTGCCTTCGTCGTCAGCACGCCTCGGCCGCGTGTTGATAATGGTACTGGGAGGACATCCTCGCTGAGCCAGATGCATGGATTGTTTGGGCCACTGTTGTGAGCCATGATTGTCTATTGTTACACTATTTTAAACCCTTTCTATTGTATCTAATTTAAATCACTCTTCGGGTTGTCCAATTCATTTATCTTTCTTTACAACTCCCCGTTCAACGTCACCCGCTGGCCAACTGCTCACAGTTTCACTGAGACACATGCGTTGGGACATTGTAGCTATCGTAGTCAACATGAACGAAAGCTCGGTCCACAATAGGGACGCTCTCGAGGAAATAAGTCAGGACCTCACTGAAGAAACTGTATTAGTCCTAGAACACACTATACAGAATCGAGCCACTCAACGCGAGCGAGCAGAAATGGAATCTTACCTTAGATCATGGCTATCTTTGAGTGGCGTATTCGCCTCGAGAATAATGTCGACCTTTATCGCGTACCATTCGTCAGTATATCCCTCTTCGCGTACGCCGACTGACCACGAGGACTCGTTCCTTGTAAGAGAAGCAAGACCCAGTGGCCCGTCATATCGAGAAAGGAACAGTGAAACATACCTCTACAAACAATTTATCACCGGCGTGATAGGCTCTGAGATTCTGGATCTGTTTTATCGCGGTGGCAAACCTCATGGTAAGATAGAGAACTATTACGAACCTTTTGGTTAGCAGCTAACATCGCGGGGCTTCTTGCTGTGTGCTTTTTTTTTCTTTATGCTTTCTCATTTCTCAAGAGCGGATGACATCGGTGGTTAACTTACGGATGTTACGCTCATCCGGCTGGGCCGAGAACCCCGTCAGGTTGCGCATGTGATGCATGGACGTAATAGTCCAGGTGGTCATGACAACCAGGGATAAGACAAGACCACCAAAGGAATCGAGCCACCATATCCGGGCGTAGAAACCGACTGGGATGTTGTTTAGCAAGCAACGCTCTTCGGGAGGCAGGAAGGGAAAAGAATAAGCAGGCCTTGTGGAAGGAGGGAGCACTAACCGATAGGGAAGAGGATCGACCCCGTGTTGAATATCACATCGGTCAACGCGTCGTCGGCTCTAGCAGCTTGTTAGTTAAAATGGCATATTGTCAACACAACGAAACAGCTTAAGGAGGCCTACAAAGCGCGGACGCTAGAGTTCTTAATAACACGGCACCATAGCCAGACAGCCCCTTTTATGACCACGGTGCTAAGCATGACGAGGAGGGCGGGAAGTCCTCTAGAAAGGAGGCAGGGTTAGCAAAGCACAGCTGAAGTTAGATCGATAGTCGTTAGCAACACAGGGGGAGAAGGCCGGAAACATACAGCTCAAGGATTTCATGGTTGGATGAGAGTAGGCGTTGGATGGACTCCAATGCCACCTGGGTAAAACAAGTGACCATGATGACGGAAAAGACCAGAATTCCTACAGGTTCCAACCTGCAAGGTATGTCAGCACCGGATGTGGGTTGAGACGACAGAGCAGAACTGGGTGAGTGTGCCGCAGGGTATGTTGGCCACTTACTTGCGCCTCCCAACGGGGTACCGAAACTGGTCGGTCTGACTTGCAGAGATTAGGCTCGTCGTCGTCCATACAATGGCAGTGCTCAAGAAGTCTAGGACCGCATCGACCAAGCTCGCCAGGACAGACATGGAAGGGACCGACGCGACAACAATGACCTTGGCAACTAGAAGAATAACATTGGCGATGGTGTTGATGTAAATCGCAATTGAAACTATGGGATCGTCATGATCTAGTTCGGCGTCCTCCAGCCACGGGGCATAGGGCTTTACGGGATTGGATTCGGCTCCGGCTTCCTCTTCGTCCCGGGCTATGAGGGGGGTAGTTTCGGAAACGCGAAGGATATCTTTCGCCGTTCGCTTCACGGGCTTCTTTTTACCGGGTGGGCTCGTCAGATCGGCCGGAGGCGATTCCGAGGTGCCTTCTTGACTGGACATTACGGCTGTTGACGAGTGAGTAGAGGAGGCCTCCTCATGGATAGTCTGAGGCACTTCAACTGTGCGGAAAGCTGAGGCATCCAAACGCGCAGAATACTCGCTCAGTAGCTCATGATGAATAGACGAGTCAAGTAGCGCATCGATATACATGTACTGACGAACTAGGTCATTCACACGCTCATAGTACTTGCGTCTTGACAGAATCGAGGTAATGTCAGCTCAACGGCACGTCGCAAGCATGGCTCGAATGACGGGGAATGCCGGTGGCTCACTTACATGGGCTTGCGCAGGGTTTTGAGATCGGCTTCGGATTTCCAGTACTTGCTCCACTGATACTTGCTACTCTCCTTTCCAAGGAGCATGATGCTCCTCATCTGCGGATCGGCGAGGATCTGTGAGACGCGCCGCTCTTCGGCCAGATGTCGACGGCGGTCCTCGGAGGATTCGGCGGGCCAAGGACTCCGGGGCAGCGGGGGAATGTCATCATCTTCGGGGCCCATGCTCCATGACATGCGGCGAAAAGAGCCGGCGAGGGATGCGGAGGAATTGGCCCTCATCAGCGAGCGATAAGGGAGTTCATCTGGCTCGAATATTTGAGGAGGGTGATGCAGCACATGGCTCGCACTGAGGTCTGGAGAGGATGGTTCCGCCATGGCGATCTTGGCAAGTCGGGGCTGCTTCCGGGCTCCGTAGATAATAATTCAGCTTCGTTCGTGAACGTCTTCAAAGTCACAGCCTCGCGGCATAAAACACAGCCCTTTTTGGCTCTTTTCGCCCTTCTCTCTCGTCTTGATTAAGCGAATAACATAACTAGCGATGTAAAAAGACAAGGTATGAGAAGAGAAGAGAAACGAGAGCAGAGGCACGCGGAGGCGAGATTCTCAAGAAGACGGGGTCTACGGAGTACAGACTTCGTAGGAATAACGTCGGCTCACCGATTTTTAGCGCGTTTCTCTCATGTGGAGGAATCCTGTGCAGACGCCCGAGTACGAAGTCAATTCCTATGGGCGATGGAGAGATCAAGTGATCTCGGGGGCGACAGCATCACAATTTCACTCATCTTTTTGGCGATAAAGTTTTTGAATTCCGTTTCATCAACGAAACCATTTGTTTTACGGTGGATATCCACTCTCTGAGCTCTTGCATCCACCTGCATCCACTCCATGTTGCAAAACACACCTCGTGGCAAGGAGCTCGGGAGATACGGCACACTTTAGTGATACATCAAGCGATGATTGATGATATCGAATGTCGAATACACCCAGACGCAATAGCATGCTCTGTTGGACTTGGGGGTTAATTGGCGAGTTTGAAGAATGTAACGCCACTCACTACACAGGTAAATATAGATTATATCCGTCAATTGACGTCGACGCAGCTCGCAGAATCCTGGTGAATGAACCAATATTACTAGTACGGAGTACCTGTGTAGCTTGTTGTACGAAGTATCTCGAGAGGAAATATTCTCAATTCCAGCCTCGACTAGGCCCTTGTGCAGCCGGGCACGGAGCCAATATTACCCAAAGGTTCCTCAATCGTCGGACCGGGCGGCTAGTGTTTGGCGCTCAGCTCTGAATGCAAAAATACGATGTACTGCCTGGTCGATCCCGAGATTCTCAGCTGGGACATTCAGGAGGGACCCGGTTGGGGAGCAATTGAAGCTCTTTGGAGACGGACACTAAGTACTGTTACTGTGTGTGCTGCTCCTGGTGCCTCGTGGTGTTCGGCGATAGGATGTATCGGTACCCACACGCACACGCCGCCGTCAAACGGAGAATGACGATGTTGCTCCGTTCAAGATGGGGCACAGCGCCACCGCGTGGGTGTGTATCAAATCTACAAGCACAGAAGTACATTACTTGTAGTGGTGTACAACACGGTTACAATTCCTACTGGTTATACGAAGTACTTCGTAGCTAGTAAACCAGCACAGGGGACTAACCATGTTGATGACCGCCAAGATCGCCATTTCCTTTTCACGGAGAGGGATCCCATCGTTGGGCGTCACTAGCAGCCTCGCTTGACTAAACTGGTAATATACCGCTGCGTGTATTTTATATTGAAGTATTATTTGGGCTGTAGTCCTTGCTTGGCCCTCGTCAATGTACTTCGTACGAGGGCGTCTTCTCCATATTTGTTACATATACACCAAAATAGTGGAGTACGAAGAGGTACTTGTAGATCGGATCGAAAATGGTCGGACCTGGTTCAATGTTGTTGATCTCCACATTTGCATCTGTGTGATCAATTCAATCGCCTCCCGAACCAAGGACGAAGTACCTCGTAGTGTACGAAGCTTGCAACTATCGAGGTATTCCCTACGACTGGCTGCTCACAAGAGAGCACCAAGAAATCTCATGCTTCAAAGATCAAAGCTGGTGGGCACATTGCCAGGCTGCATGTGAGGGACGACGTTATCTCAGACATTGTAGGGAGCAAATAACCTCCTTAAACACCTCTTGAAGGAAACGCAACTTGTCGGGGCGATTAACAGTTTAGCAGGCAAGACCTAAATCGGCCCCCAATCCGCGTCCTGGCTCTTCCCATCCCCCCACGGAGCATCAAGCTTGACGAACAAAATAAATGCGGCAATATCTTGCCTATCGGGCTTCATCCGCTCATGGCGTCCTTCGTGCAAGTGCGTGTCGGACAATGTTGCTGACTCGGGGGCGAGCGTTGCGGAACTTGTGAACTCCGGACGTCCATGTGGCCTGGAAATATGAAAGGAGGACAAGAGGAGCTGTCGTGTATCGTAAAGTTGTGCGTGGAATGCGCGAAGCACGAAACGCGTGCTGTTGTTCACGTCTCTCCACACAAAATGCCCTCGCTTCCCCGTCCTAGTTTCACGGCTTCCTCCACTACGAAACCCCGCCTGTACGGATACTGAAGATCTCTGAATCAAACCGGGTCTCCTAGGCCAGACACCTATGGACGGATGTATTACCCTAGGGGCCCACGTTAGTCCGGAGAGGCGAGACGCCCACAACGAAAGGTCGACCCGCGGCCTCTGGGCCTCGGCGTTCTCCAACTTTGAACTCCACTGGCTCTCTCACTCTCTTCGGAAAAACAAGGCGAAATATCCGCAGGGCTCCTAAGAGGCCGATCGTGAGGACGCTCCATGGTGTCATTTCTAGGCTCAAAGCCGCATTCCCAGGTCATCGTTTTAGGGTGAGAAGCTGCAAACGCCATTCGTCTACTCCAGAAGGGCCCGGCCAATCACTTCCATATATGTTCAGACTTAGAGTGTCTGTATCGAACAGCGTTCTTGCGGGTTCTCTCCCTCCTGGTTCTGGATGGAGATGCGAACTTGAAGGAGGCGATTAAGCAAGATGCATATTGAATGGAACGAATTGTGATGTTTGAACAAGTATACATACGAATCAGAGTACTTCGTAAATATAAGAGTCGAATGACACAACGAGTACCCTGTGCCTCGGTACCTTAAATTATTTGACACCTCAAATGCTGAGTACAATACTTCGCACACCAAGATATTAAATCCACTGCACCTCGTATTGCTGATTAACTTTGTTGACTCAGCTGCTCCTTCGTACTGCTCTCTGCTTGTCAACTTTACCATCTTCCCTGTCCTCAGCGGAGCACAGAACCGTGTCAATATTCTCGTCTCCTATTCGTTGATAGGAGTCCGCTCCAGCTTTGGCGAAGCAGTACGAAGTAATTATTCTTTATGAAGTACCCGGAGGTCCACAATCAAGGGCAAGGGTGGCATCTTAGTGTAAGTCCTCAGAATCATTCGTCCTGTAATACCTTAACAGCCACCTGTCCCCTGATGGGTTGACAAGAAATGTCGCTTGGGCCTGAACTATTGGTACACGTTGATTTCATCCAGGACTTGGGGATGGCAGGTAACAGGACGAAGGTGCTGGATGGAGAGTTTGAAAATGAAACTCCAAGTTGTGATGGAGAGGCGAAGTCATCTCCGAAGCTAGGAGCGCGAGATGCGAAGCATATAATACCAGACGGGGAGGATGAGATTGACTTAGAGTCTTGTCAACATGCGCGAGGAAAGGATTGCCGTGCAACAGCAAACTCTACTTCGTAGTTGGGCTGCTGAGTGACTATCTGTTTGACCATCCGTTTCCTTCACATACTATGTATACCAGCGTCATGCTCCAGACCGCCATACTCTTTAGATGTAGTCTTGAGAAAACCCCCTGGTGTTCTGTTTCTCAGCGCAATTGTCATTGGAATTTCAAGTACGAAGTAGTTTCGCACTTACGCTACGAAGTACGAAGTAGCACACTACAGACAACATCAATAGTTATCAGAGGTTAGCTAACGTTTAGGGCAGCCAAGCATGAACACAAGGCCAGTCCGTACTTCGTAGAGTGTACTCAGAAAAAAGAACATGGGTGAAGGCATTAGCTCTCTAAATCGAGTCTAGTGTTCGCCTTAAGCTCTTGGAATGGAAGGGTGTTTGTCTTAGTGCTGGCGCAAGATATTAATCTACTTCGTACTAGGACAAGTACCCCAGTACTTCGTAGACATCATTCGTTGGATTGCACTATTTACATAGCCTGACATAGCTACAAGGTACAAGAATACACTGCTAGATTACAGGTCACTACTTCGTAATAATGCAGCAATCAATGATTGACGCGAACACGACAGATGATGCGGGCCAGCCTAGCCAGCCTAGCCAGCCACAGTCACCAAACCAGAGGGATTTACCGCAGCCTGATGAGCCTCTCCACTGGTTTTGGGCAAGATATCGATTGATAAACACCCTCTTAGCGAAGCCTTCTTTCCCCCTTTCTCTTAATTTCACTTCGCAAAGGTCACACAGGCTGTGACAGAGGGGCTTGGAAATGCCTCTTCCACAAGCACGAGTATTACTTGCTGACCACGAGATCAGGTCGATATTGCATGCATCAAATCAATCCACTGAGCCCATTTACGAAGTACGAAGAACGTACATGCAATCCGGGTTTTTTCACCTCTGGGGAGATGTGTCACTGGAATTGCAATGGGTAAATTCAACCTGTTTCCATCCAGATCAACCACGAAGGCCGCCGCTCTTCGTGTTGAGTTTTGAGGATGGTTTTGTGGGCATCATGGGGTACGCGTGTCTTTTGCTGGGTATACACTATTGTGCGAAGTAGAATCTATTAATACGACTAGACGACGGAAAATCTAACATTGAATGATGTGATGTGGAGACTCCCGCGGACGAAGAATATACAGTGGCTCATGCAAGTCAAAAGGAGCAATTGAGCCAGGTTGTCAACGAATCCAACTAATCTAGATTACTTGTACGACGTAACAATGTATTCCGCCAATAATGCCCCGCTAAACACATACTCAGCCCCTTATCCACTCACGTTCATAGCGTACCCTGGTACTTCAGACCTGAGTCGAGACGGACCACCTTGACATAGCAATAATACGATATTCCCTTGACCGAATATTACTGTATCGAGGCATGGTAGCAGACTCGCTGCGATGTACTCCATGTCTCCACCGCCTCTCTTGCTCCAAATGCCCAGTCTTGTCATTTCAAGTCAGTTCTCCGAAGCAATGTCCAATGTCCGTCCTCGTTTCTCGTCTCCTATTGAATACTTTCGGACTTTGTACTTGTAGCAATATACCTCACTGCTGAGAGACCGCCTGTGATTCCGCCAACACACGCCCCTAATCCCAATCCT
Source organism: Scedosporium dehoogii (assembly GCA_002812735.1). Taxonomy (NCBI): domain Eukaryota; kingdom Fungi; phylum Ascomycota; class Sordariomycetes; order Microascales; family Microascaceae; genus Scedosporium; species Scedosporium dehoogii. The sequence goes on from PGIR01000004.1 coordinate 279,037, forward strand.
GCAGAGGACACGCCCTTAAAAAATCGACATATCCACTCCTCCTTCCCACTCCGCCAGACTTGGCTTGGAATTCCAGCTCCTTCCTTCCTTCACAATACTTCATAATAATAATACCCACACACCACGCATCTTGATCACGCACCTTTTATTGTTGTTACGGCTGCGACATGTCTGACTGAACTTTTCTCGACATCGTCGACTCTCGAAATGCCTCGATGTCCTCCTAACTATCTCCTCTTCCTCCGGCAACATTAACTTTATTCAAGTCCGCAACCGGTCGATCCACCCATTCGCATTTCACAGATCGCAGCAAATAGTGCCTTAAACCCCCCCCCACCCCCTTGACAAGTAATATTGGTTTGGCGGTCCCGCCCTCCCGTGGTCCTGGCTCTACCTCCCTGCCGTTACCGCCGCCGATTTTCCCTTGCACACTCGCTGTCTGTATTTCTCTCGTCGACCCGTCATTCACTTCCTGCGCTATATCGATCGTCAGGCCGCCGTCCACGTCTCAGCTCGGCCTCTTTGCCTTCACGCTCGTACTGTATTTCGGCCTCTCCGGTCCCTCTGTGCATCCGCATCCGCTCTACACGACCTAGATATTGGCGACCTCTCTGCCTTCACCCCTTTCCAGACAGATCGTACCATCCGAATCATCCGGCATATCAGAGCATATCAGAGTCGCGCTGTCTCCTCCATACTAATTACTTGACGCTGCCTTCAACCTGCGCGCAATCCGTCTCCGTAAGTCTCCTCTTCGCCCCGTTTCCTCCTCCTGTCTCCGCCGATTCTATGCATATTGCACCTTGGTGATGAGGAAAGCGTCCACGCTGAAGAGCGTCTGAAGTTGGGCCAGTCTCCAGAACGTTCTCGCCCAACTAGCGTTGTCTCTCCTATGAATCAACCACGAACAAATGAGACGCTCTTGTCGCCTACGTCCTCTCGACGAAGGGTCTTGAGATTATAAATGCCACTTTTATTTTCATGTTCGCATTCCAGCCCCCGGGCCTGGCTAGTCTCGATGTGTGAGCTTAGCTGGCGAGCATTACTTTGTAATGTTTACCTGATTATGCCGACCGTCTACATTCTTGTCATGCCTGACCCGGGACATCGACATTCTTTGCGTGCCTCATACTAACCTTTCTCAGTCCCTCAGCCTTTTCGTTACTCATTTCGCAGTCTAGCGAAGGAAAGAATCTTTGGCCAGGAGAGAGGGATCTTCTCTAGGAACACACGCCTGCCCCTACCGACGCTTCCCCCGCGAGCGATCCGATCCCCCCTACCTTATATTGCTCACCTTGCGTTAGTCGAGCCGGCGCGGCTGCCCCCTTCTTCCAGCCGAATACATACTCCAGACCGCCCCCATCTCTGTCTGGAATAGTACTGCTCGAAAGGGCTGTAATACATATGGCTAAATTTCCTGTCGCCTTTGGCAAGCGCAAGTCAGCCGCAAACAAGGAACATGTGGACGGCCAGATTTCCTCGTTCCGCGTCCTCGAACGGACAGAAGTAGAAGGGGTGAAACCTTTCGATAGTGGCTCTGGTCTAGGGCGACCAATCACTACAACCACCGTACGGCCTTATTCGCATGTCGACATGTTGGCCGAGGAAGACAACATGTTTACTAGTTTGAAGATAAACAGGTATGCACATCCATCTTGCTGTCTTTTTATTGACCCACCTGTCTCGGACATTTTATTTTCCATTTTCCCCCCCGCCCATTGCTCATTTCCCCCCCTGAGTCCGGATGATCACTCCCTGTTGTGTTCTTTGGGGTTCTAAAATCTCTGTTCACTTGTGACTTCTCTCCTTTCTACCAGAGGTATCCTGGAAACTGGTACTTGCATCACCATCATACTCTTCCCTGGCATAGGGTGTCGTGGTTCTGTTCTTTTCTCTCCATGCTAATCATTGCAATCCAGGGGCAGCGGGTCCTCCAACACAACCAAAACAGCATCCACTGACACATCATCTCGCCATAGTGCAGTCTCAACCACGCCGTCCTCTGCCACTCCCTCCGCGGACATTAGCCACCCACAGGCCGCGGATGACGCTAGGATAGCTAGAAAGCCCCTGTCGTCTGACGCCAACCTCCCTCCGCTCCCCAAGCCCCCTAGCTCCGGCTTTCTAAACCGTGCCGGACGTACGTTCTCCTTTGGCTCAAAGAAGAACCAACCTCCTCTGGCCAAAGACACGCCACCGCCCGTTCCTGCCCATTCTACCTTACCTCGTCCTCGAGGTATGACCACCACCTCGATAGCTACCACTACCACAACGAGCACTGCAACACCCCCAAAGCTCGACGATGAGGAGTTCAATTTAGATCTTGGTGGCGATTTTGGTACAATGTTTAATGGTCTTGACAAACGTGCGAGCATGGCAACGGTTCGAGACAGAGGCTCGCAGGCCTTACAGCCTAGGTCTCTTACAGATAATCGCATCACGCAATCGGCACAGGGCAATGCCCCGCGCCCTCCTCTCTCTCCCCATTCGATCAATAGCGATAATTCCAACGACGGTCTCCTTAACTCTTCTGCCGCCGACCCTCTCCCTCCCCTGCCAAGGCAGACTCCCCCTTCCGTCCAACGAACCAATCGGCCGTCCGACATTATCGAAGACGAAGATGCGAACTTGCTGAGGGAGTCAATCGCTGCGAGCAAGTTCCTCACAACCCCCAGCGCTAGGGGTGGGCAATCGAGTCGCCTTAGACGAGATGATGACAATTCGGCGGCCTCGTCATGGAAAGCCGAGAAGGGTGGAAACGACGACAGCCTCTTCGATAACAGCTTTATCCATGCAACTAGAGTAGCACACCGATACGTATCGCGGCCACCAAGCCCTCCTCGAAATCGAGTGATGACACCGGCGCAGTTCGAAAAGTATAAGCAGGAGAAGGAACGCATCTCGGGGCAGAAAGGCGATGAAGTGGGCGAGGTCAAGGATGACGAGGATGACGAGGAAAACTACGAAGATGACGACGACGAAGTCGAGAAGTCTAAGCAGGCCGCCAAACAGCGAAGAAAGCAGGAAGCCCACATGGCAGTGTACCGCCAACAAATGATGAAGGTCACTGGGGAATCGGCCAATACGGCCCCGAAGCCTTCATTGGCAACGTCGACACCCACACCGGTTCCGGCCACGGGGTCCGACGGATCCGACGAAGATGAAGAAATTCCTCTCGCAATCCTCGCCGCCCATGGCTTCCCGAATAAGAACCGACCCCCTACGCGCCTCAGCACAGTCGCTTCGAACCCGAATCTCCGCGCCTCCATGATGGCTGGCCAGCAGCCATCCAGGCTCTCCGTAGCTGTGGGTGAGAACGGGCCCTCGGCAGCTGGTTCCCGGGTATCCCAGCTCCCCGCATTTGCTAGGAATCTTCCCCAGGATCCTTTTGTTGGCGCCGGCCTCGTCAGGAACTCAGCGAGGGAATCTATTGCGATGGGTGGAGGCGCCCCTGCACCTGCCCCGCCAACCTCGTTGCCGCCCGGTGGCTTGGTCGGGGTCATCGCGAGCGAGGAAAGGTCGCGAGCGATGCGGCGAGGTAGTCCCAACATTGATGGTAAATTGATCAACAATGTGAATGGGACCCCGGGCCTTGGTTTTGGCCCCATTGCGGGAATTCCACCACAGATGATGTACGGCATGGGCAGCTCACCCTCAATGCCTCATCTAACTCCGATGGGATATTCTCAGCCAATGCCACAAATGATGCTGACGCCAGGAGACCAAGCCCAAATCCAGATGACCCAGCAGATGCAGCAGTTTATGCAGATGCAGATGCAGTTCATGCAGATGATGGCAACACAGCAAGGCGGTGCTGGACCTCGCCCGAACTCCTTCGTTGTGCCACCCGGATCGGGTGAGATGTCGTCACGTCATTCCTTTGTCGGAGGTGATCTTGGAATGGAGCCTCCGAGATTGGACAACCGCATGAGAACCATGAGCATGGTCCAACCAAGCTCTGCGTCATGGATCCAGCCGATGGGTGCATATGCTCCCTCTATCCGTGTCCAAGGGGATGGGTACGCCCCTTCCATTGCGCCCTCCGAACGGAGCAATATTGGACTACCTGGTCGCTACCGCCCAGTATCTCAAGCGCCGCCGCCGCCTCACGAATCAATGCGCAGGGTTTCTACGATGTCAGGGGCGCTTAGTTCCTGGGATGAGCCGCGGAACTCGGCCCCCGCACCGGCACCGCCGCCTAAGAGCGGGAACAACTCGGATGACGACGACGAGGAGGGGTGGGTCGCGATGAAGGCGAAGAGGGAGAAGAAGCGATCTCTGTGGAAGTCGAAGAAGGGGCTAGGTGGCGGGCTCTCTGCCTTTATATCCTGATGGACCTGCATCATTCATCCAATCTCCAAACCAACATTCGTGCTGGAGCCTTCTTTACATACCCGTCGGCTTCTCGTCATGTTCATCAAATTCGCCGAGCCTTGTGAATACCAGCTATTTCTTTTTTTTTTTTTTTTTTTCGAGCTCGCCTACCAAGTATATAATCCGAAATACGATGCCGCCGGGCCGCCCCAGGCGCATTGCTCACTCTCTTTTGTCCCCGGCAAAAGAAGACGCTGAGGTGTGGCCGTTCATGTTTTGCTGGACCTGCATTGTTTAGCCCAACGGAGAAGAAGGGGGAAGGGAAAAGAATTTAAAATCGAAGTAGCCAAGCAATTTCCTCTGTCTGTACGCATGCATTCTATTCAGGTTATGGATTTGGGGTTAGGGAATGCACATGTGTGGTGGAAAAGAGGCTCGACCCAGCTCATCTCGTTGGATGAGGGGCGGCTTGCCATCATGATAGACAGACCTTATATTATGCGTATAATTCACTAATATCAACCTTCTAACATCTCCGCCTCTCTTCGGGCACTTGTTCTTTTGGAGGCAGAAACGCAACTCTTTCTTGGCCTAATAGTACCAATATATTTGGAGTGAGAGAGGGAGAGGGAGAGGGGGTGCCCCGTGGTTTTAGGAAATGTCGACAACCACCAAGCTATGTCAGATGAGGAGATACAGACAGCGCCAGCAATGCTAACCTAGACTCGTATTTCTACGTAGATAACACTCCACCAGGCCAAAGGACCCGACATACCCACCCAGCTCGTGTTTCCGTATAGTCTAGTCGTCATGGGCACCCGATCCCATGCTCTCAGGCCCGCAACCGCAGCCCACAGAACACTTTTCCACTTCCTCTTCCTCTTCAAGGGCGGCTGATATTGAGCTCGTTGAGTGGTGGTAATGTCGCGTCGGGAGCGGCGTTATCGACACCACTGTACTTATTGATAAACCCTAGGACTTCGCGATGCCATACCAATGAGTTCTCGTGCTTAAGAACCCACTGAAGCCGTCTCTCGTCAGAATATAAAACTGCTTTGCGCTATCGGTTCTAGGGGACGCTCCTGGCTAGGTCTTGTACTTACATGATTCTCGTCGGGGAACATGAGAAATCGGCTGGGGATACCTCTAGCTTGAAGTACATTGAACATGGCCAAGCCTTCGGAAATGGGAAGCCGGTAGTCAAGTTCATTGTGGATGACCTATTTTCAACCCTAAGTCAGCCCGACCTCCGAAGACCACTGAGGGTCCGATTAGCAGCATCTATAACGTACCAGCATTGGGGTCTCCCACTGGTCCGTAAACCTGGATGGATCCCATTTCTCATATGTCTCTCGGCGTTCCCAAAGGGGGCCGCCAAATTCTCGGAGAGGGAAGAACAGCTCTTCGGTCGACCACTGGTTTAACGTGGAGAAAACACCGTCATGGCATACCAACGCCTTGAACTTCCGACCCAGCGGGTGGCCTTGGATCCAGTCTATACATCGGATTAGTTCAGTTTTTTTTTTTTTTTCCCAGTTACCAACTCGAGGCTGGTTGATGTTGAACGTGTGCCTCTATGCATATAAAGCGGTGAAAAAGCAGAGACGACTTACTGATCATGTATCCACCATAAGAAGCGCCCAGGGCAACGCCATTCTCAACGTCAACATATGGCAGGCTATCTCTTATGTATTCCCAGCATTTCTCGAGGTCAGCATAGGGTCTGCCACCCCATTCATTCTGGATGCGGTCTGTGAATTCCTGCCCGTAGCCTGTACTACCAGTCGGGTTTATCATGACTGCGACGTAACCGGCCTCTGCGAAAATGGCGGGATTCCATCTCGTGCTCCAACCATCCAGCCACGCCCCTTGCGGCCCGCCGTGTATCAGAAACGCCAATGGATACTTCTTGGATGGATCGAAAGTTGAAGGTTTCATAACCCAAGCATGGACTTCGCGGTCGTCGCATCCCGTAAACCAAAAGTCTGAGCATTGTGATCGTGATAATCCCAGTGACTTTCCATGTTTAGTTGCGGAGGACAAGACTTTGGTTTCTTTTGTCCTCGGGTCGAGAATGGAGTAGCAGGCACTCTCAACTAAAGAAGCAGTGGTTATGAGGAGACGAGGGTCGGATTCCGCTAGACGTCTAAAGCCCGTTACGGTGTCGCTGGTGTAAACCGGTTCTGGTAGCTCCGTAGCTAGGGCAGGCGATGCAGGTAGTTTCCAGAGAAGGACTCTGCCATGTTTCTCGGCTAATATATAGAGTTCCGTGTCGTCGGCGCTCCATTCGATGCCCGAAGGGCTAAAATCCCAGCCACCTTCTCCGTCTTCCGTCTCATAAAACTCCTGCACGCCACCCAAATCATTTATATCCGGTATCACCATCAATCTCGTCTTGTCGGCCTCATACTGTATGTTTCTCATGCGTACGAACGCCGCTTTCTTGCCGTCTCGCGAAAACTTTGGCTCCATGCTGTATCCAGATAGTCCACGAGTCTTGACCGCTCGTGGCTGGGGTGGGTTGGACTCCGTCCATGATTTGATAGGTACGTAGTACAAGTCACTCTTGGTATAACGGGCGGGATCTCGAGTCGGGTCCCGCGAAACAAAAATGATACCGGAGCTGCTGATATCGAAGTGATCCGTACCCCCGAAGGGAGGAATGGGACATTCAAGGTCCGTTCCGGCAAGAGCATTAATGAGACCAGGCTGCTGAAGCACGAACTGCCCGTCGACCTTCTTCAGCAAGCCGTACCATATCGAGTTCCGCGCCTTGCCGTTCCATGAGTCCCAATGTCTCACGTAGAGGCTCGAGTAGACCTTTGCCGATGAGTGGGGTTTAGTGTCCTTGGAAGGCTGGTGCATTGAACCATCAGGAGCTGTCTCTGCGGAGCACGCGATGATGATCTCATCTTCGGAGATTCGCTTGGCTTTAAGGTTGGCGAGGATGCCATCTACGCGATGCACTACCACCGGTTTGCTGGGTAGTAGGAATTGGTTAGCGAGTGTCGACAAATCGCCCATAGTTCGCAGATAGAAGCGTGTTCGCTACGCGCGCTGTGCGAAGCGCGATCCGCGATCTTCAATGATGGGCCAAGGGTCAAGGGCTAGGTCCTACCTGCCACTTGCAACATCTAGGTGCACGAGGGAGGTGGCGCCATCCCCACTGCTACTGTGGTCTAGGAGGAGAATCTCATCCTCACCCAGCCATGTCGGATCTTTGAACGAAGAGTTTTCAGCGATGACAGTAGTCTCTCCGGTTTCGACTCGAAGGAGACGGATCTGGTCAGTCTTGGAGTGGGTTTCGAACGAGTAAGTCGAGTTCTGCGGAACGAAAATCAGCCTCTGCAGGGTTTCAAAATGTACCACTCTCTCATCCTCCCCGGAAAGGAGAAGCATCCATGGGCATCCATGAGAAACGGAGGCGGAGGAGGAAATCCACCTACAGTATACAGGATTGCGGTTCCGTTGGGATTCGGGAAGCCTTGACTACGACGCGGTGCCGACAGAAGTACCTCTGGGGTGAACCTAGTTGCCCGGATAGTCATCTTGTAAAGGGATCGCGCAATCCTGTAGTCTCTGCGGCGGTAAACTGGGTGTTTCTTTTACGAAAGAATGCTTTGTGCCGTTGAGGGCAGAGAATATGGAAAAGAAGGGGCTCTCCGGATGAGGTGGAGGGGATGGAGTGATGCTATCAAATAAGTCTACGCTGACCCCGCATCCGATGTTATGCGCTTACAGTTGGAAACTCAAAGCTGTTACTGGCCAACCCCGCTCTTAGCACCAGAAGCGGAAATGAGCTTACCCCTCAGGGTGTAGAAGCTTGAAGATATTGGAACTATCCCAGCAGGCAAACTTACCGCAAAGAAGAAGAAGGGCAAAGGAAGCTATCGAGAGTCACTAAGCAGAGACGGAGCTCGTCGAGCAGAGACATATATCACCGAATGACCCTATGGATTCCTCAGGTTATTAGCCTGCAAGAGACGCGTACCCCGTAACAAGGAATTGTGTCCAACTGCCTATGCCTTGAATACAATTTATACGGCGCGGCCCAAAATCCATAGCGTCAGGCGGACTACCTTTTTCCCCTTCGAAAGTTGGGTCGAGGACGTCTTTGGGAAACTGCCTGCTTCTTCGCCGACGCATTCATTTATTCAAGCTTGCCAGCGGCCCATAACCTGCGCTTCAAACCCATCTCGACCGCCGCAAGGCCCCAATCGTGACCATGGTTATGGCCCCCTGGAGTTAACCCAGCCCTTGCTTGGGCTTGTTCGTCCGTGAGGACGGTAAGCACACCGAAGATGACGGGAATGCCTGTGTCGAGCTGTACCCTCATGAGACCCTGGGATACGGAATCGGAAATATACTCGAAGTGCATGGTCTCTCCCTTGATGAGAACCCCGATGGCGATGATAGCATCAAACGGGCCATCCGCCGCCGATGTTCCGGTTGGCAGAGACGTAAGGTCTGAGGTAGAGGAGCCGAGGAGGTCACCAGCGGAGATGGATGGGCCGCTGCTCGAGCTCTGGATCTGTGACGCTGCGAACATTCTGCGAAGATTCAAGCCTTAAAACCGGTGCTCTGCTTTACGAATGGGTTGATGGGATGCTGATGGTCCCCGCGTGTCTTGTGTTGGTGTGGTGTGGGCGTGTGAATACTCACCTTTGCACAGCTGTGGGCAGCTCCCAGGAGCCTGGGACAGTTTCCACTACTATGTTGGACTCCTTGACACCACATTCTAGAAGCTTGTCCTTTGCGCCTCTTACCAGAGGGTCGATGATAGACAAGTTCCACCGAGCGTGGACGATTGCGACTCGAAGATTTGTCCCATCGTAGGTCTTGGGGGTAGGGCCTTTAACGGTTGACATATCGACTGAGGTTTGCCTGTTTTGTTTCGCGAAGAAGCGATAGGTTGAGGTTGAAGTCGAGGTGTTTGGAGGACTCTGATTGACGAGGAGGGGTCGCCAAGGAGGAGGTACAAAGCGGCAAGATGACGATGTGGTTGAGTACAAACCGGACCGCCAGCAGAGGATTGATCAATTGATGTAACGCAAATGAATTGAAAATTCTCTGTATCTCGAGTGAAGCAAGCTCGGCCTATAAGAGAGCCTTCGGGCGAGAATAAGAGAGAGACAAGTCTCGCGTTTCGGGGATGAGTGCGGGGTTCCCGTGTTAAAAATGCCCCTCCACGATTGCAATTGTCATGATCCAGGCTTGGATGATCAATCAAACCCACTGCGGCACTACTCCGTATTACACTACTTCGTACACTACGAGTCAAAGCATGAGCTAATGGGCTAAGCCCAAATCAATATGTGGATCGGTGATGTTGCCCCTTGCCTGCCCCAGTGCCAGGTCAATTCTAATAATTAACCCAAGCTCGAGAACGAAGTGCATGGGATAGCTTCGCGCGGACCAATGAAAATGATGTTCCTGCTCTTGGTCCTTTGCATGTTCTTGCACATTTTCGCGGGGCCGAGTACTTGATGTGCGCATACTAATCTACTATAAGTACACTACACTGCTACTTACGCCCTAGTCTAATATCTAGACTCCGAGTATTAATACTTCGCGTAGTTTGGATGAGGCTCCCACCCAAAACACACAAGGTCATCCTCGCATCCCACCCCACCACCTCGACACCATCACAGCAAAGCCGGAGAGAACGGCGACCGGATCGTTAGAGCAAGGGAGAATACTCGCCCACAACCATCACCGGACTGGCCGAGGCGCTTTTCCCATGGCCTCAGATAACAAAAAAACTCCTGGCGCCTTACCTGGCCCGCCCGGGCCGCCTCCAACCTTGCAAGAGTACCGCAAGGAGCAAGCGCGACTTCGAGAGATGATCGAGAAGCAAAAGCAGTTGTCTAAGAGACTCGTTCGTGCTCCCCCCCTTCGAACTCTTCCTTATCAACCCCCGACTCCCAAAAGTCGCTTGTCTTGCCATTATGTGTTCCTAACTCGGAAGTTGTCCCCGTCACAGGCGCAGCTCGAAGACACAATCATTCAGAAGGAATCCGCATACCTTGAATCATCACCAGCCGGCAATATTATCACGGGCTATGATAACTACGTCAAAGGCACTAGTGGGGCCGCCGCCCAACGGAGGAAGATGGGCACAGTTGAACAGCATTGTGTTTTCTCACGTTCTTCCATCTCGTATCGACCCAATACCAGCGTATGTTCAAACAGCTACCCGCACTTGCCGAGAGTGTCTCTTTTACTGTACATGTTGCGATTGGTACTAATTCACACTCTGCCGGCCTCTGTAGGACACCACAACTGGACCAAGCACTCCGGCCTCTCACGCCCCGACTCCACTTTCGACCTCCTTCAAGGATGGCGGTTCCAACCATGCTACACCGACATCAGCGACGATGGCCCGGGGCGGAAATAAGAAGAAAAAGAATAACGAAGACGATAGTGAACAGGAGGTAGTCAACAGCAAGAAGAGGACGAACTTCGGGGCAGGGCGCAAGTAGCCGGACGGCTCCGCGGCTATTCACCATGTCTGTCTTTCGGGAGTCTTGGTGTTTCAGGTGTTTGGACTTAGAACTTGACTTTGGGGATGGTCTCACCGGGCCGGATCGGTTTGGCTGCTGCAGAAGGGAAATAACGGTACCATCCTAATCACGCCTGGCACACTTCCATTGTCTTGCAGTTTTGATTAATGGAAAAAAAATGAATTGGTAAATTTAGTAGTTGCATGGGTACTGGAAAACGGGGGGAAGAGCACAGAGTTTTGATAAAATACATCCGACGCGCCATGCCCCTTGTCTCATTGCTAAAGTAACGCGAAATGAAAACGTTTCGAAAAAAAAAAAAAAAGGAAATGCCAAAATGGGAGGATGCTGTTCGTGGCCCTTAGCTCACGATAGATACCCCCGCCAACCATGGCTCTTGGCCTTTTCCACGACGGGCAAGGTAGCACGTTCTTCTCCATTCCGCTGTCCACAAGCTTAAACTATAAACCGCTTCAACTAACAAGCACATGCAGATGCTTCCCTCAACTTGCCCATTATGATTGCTGGCTGCGGGTGTTTCGCTTGGTTGCCTCAGCCTTACCGGTGTCGGCACCTGTCGTCGCGCCCTGTGCCGACTTCTCCTTGGAAGGTTTGCCTCCATCCGCCTTCTTGGGAGCTGGGGCCGCAGGACCTTGCTTGGCAACGTTGATAATCACGGCGATAAGGCCGAGAACAATGGCCAAAAGGCCACCAGCGGCTTCGGGAACGAATTGGATAGCTTGAATAGGGTCCTTCTTGGCTAGGGTGACGAAGAGACTAAACTTCTCCTTTACGTAGGTGACCGGGTCGTCGGCGAACTTGAGATCAAGGGGGGACTCGGGCTTGGGATCTTCCTTCGGCTTCTGAGCCTCCTCGACAAGTTTCTCGGCGTCACGCTTCGGCTTCCAGGCCTCGTCAGCAAGCTTCTGGGCGTCCTCTACTGAGTGGCCAATGTAGATATTGTCAAACAGGATGTCGTTCTGCATCGTCCAAATCTCGAAGCCGATCTGGACAGAGAGAAAATTGTGCGTTAGTAAATACGACCACCATTGGCAGATGAATAAAATCGTCAAGAACTTAAAAAGGGGGAGAAAGGGGGAAAGGAAAAACTTACGGCGCCCATGGGCTCAAAATTGGCAGGATTCTTGTCTTCGAAGTAGTCCGGGTTCTTGATCTTCCGGGGGGCCCAGGGTCCCTTGTACGCAGGGTTATCGATCATGGGGGCAGACCATTTACCCTTGAACTCTGGGTTCTTCATCATGGGCTTAGTCCACGGGCCACAACCGGAGACCTCGGAGCACTTGGGGTTGGGGACAGTTGGGGGGATCCAGTCACCATCCTCCTCATCGTCCCAGTCCTCGGGCTTCTCGGCCTCGGGGTCGGGAATGGAGGTGGGCTCGTTCTCGAGCCAGTCCTCTGGCTGGGTGGCTTCCTCATCCACAATCTCGTAGGGGGCATCCTCATCCCAGTCCTCGGGCTTCTCCGCATCAGGGTCGGGAATGCGAGCCTCATCAACCCAGTCTTCGGGCTTCGTATCGGCAGGATCGTCAATCTCCTCGGGGGGGTTGACAGAGGGTTGGAAGTCGGTCAGGAGACTGCCCGACTTGACCTCTTCGCCGTTCTGCTTGACAACATAGGTGTTGTTCGGGTGGACAATGAGCGTGTAGAGCTCCGTGGTCTTGACGATCTTGGCAGTGGGAGGGGTGACCAGGTGCTTCTCCTCGTACTCGCCGGTCTTGGGATTCTTATGGTTGAAAATGAAGTGAACCTTGTTAGTGTGGCCACACTTGTCCGGGCCAAACATGATGACGTATGGCGTGGTGTTGGAGAACTCCTCCTGATGAAGAGCCTTGTTCTCACGGAGGAGCTTCAGATAAGCGCCGCCACACTCCAGACCGTCTGCGGTGAAACGCGGGTTAGGCAATCTGTTGATTTTGGGCGCGGAATATCGTGCTACAGGAGAGACCTGGACTTACTCTGGAGCTTGACTTCGTATTGAACGACAAGAGTCTTGCCCTTGTTATCAATGGTCTTGGGGAACTTCGCAGAAATTGCATGATGGGCAGCGGCATTCTTGACAACGAGTCCCTTATCGCCTTCCATGCCCTTGAAGACGGAAGGTTCCTCGACAGCCCATTCGCCGACGTAGGCCCACTGCTCTTCCTCGTTTCCCTTCGTCTCCTTCTTAGCGTGGGATGGCTTCCATCGAGCGTCCCAACCATCGGTAAACTGTTCCAAGAAATCGGCCTTGATCGACGCAGGCTGGGAGAAGTCGAGGCGTTAGCACTTCAATCCAAAGATGACAACCCTCTAAAAAATTGAGGAGAGAAGACCTGAATGGTGGCTAAAGTTAGGTTGGAAGACTAGATATCGTGGAAACTTACGGTAAAGGTAGGCAGGTTGACCGAGACAGAGGAAGCCTCCTCCGGGGAAGTGCCATCGTCAGCATTGGCAGTGCCAGCAAGAAGTGCAGCCGTCACTGCCGTCGCAACAGAGTTGAGCTTCATTGTGAATAATGATTGATGTAGCTGGGGAATGAGGGAGGACTGCTGCAGGGAAAACCGGGAGGAATCTACTCCAAGGAGAAGAGAAGGGAAAGAGGCCGGTTGCAAGATTCCAGGACAAATGTGTCAAAGAGCAACAATTGAAGAGGAATAGGGCAAGACAAGGGAAAAGGGCCAGGTGCTTTAGCACTCAACTGAAAAGATAGAGGTTCCTACCAGGAGGAATTGTTGTAGGGGAGGAAAGGGATTTGTAGTGGTGGTGATGGGCCAGGGGATTTTCTACTTGAAGCGTGGAGCTTCGAGGTGAGTGAATGTCAATGGTGAACGTGTCCTTTTTTTCTGGGCCGGAATGTTGCCAGCTGGGTAAAGTTGGAGAGCTCAAGTAATAATTATGAGAATTCTCCGCCTTGCTTTGCTCCAATTGTCCCTTGTATGGATCGAGCTTGGGGACTGCGGGGTGGCTGGTTCCAAGTCCTCATAGACTGCCAATACTTTGTAACATGAAGTCAAGCTGTCAACATCAATGGTTTCCTTCGACCTCCCCTGATGTTGGAGATGGCTATTAAGGGACCGTTTGATTGGCTAAGGCCACGTGTATCAATTGAATCAGTAACACTGAGAGAAGTACCGATGGGGATAGCGCCATCCAAAGTACGAAGTACTTGTAGATAAACGAGGAATAGCCGGCAAAATTGATCAGTAAAGCTAGCTCCAGCCTACTCCAGTCTACGAAGTACTAGAATCTAGATTGATTGATTGATTGATTGATGCCTCCATTGTGCCGTGGATGGAATCTGTTCGAAACTTGGGCACGTAATGCTTAGTTCATGAAGTGTGTCGCCTGCTTGGTGGCTGGGAAGATTAAATCCGAGCTGGCCGGGACCACATACTTCGTCCTGCCGCTTATCCTCCAAAATGCAATTGCGACTTGCGACCTGTAACCTGTAACCTGCGACGCTCCGTCGTCTGTTTATTATGGGATGCTGAGACTCGAGTTGAGCCGTAACAATTTGGCCCGGTCTCGCAAGTTTGGTGCTTTCATAGAATTCATGCTATAAGTTCCCGAGTGCCTCTGACTGACGCGCTCTTGGTCTAGGTTCAGTTCTTGTTCTTGTTCTCGACACGCATATATAGTAAAAGCAGATGGGTAGACTTGTATGATTACACCCTCTCCCCGACTTGGGCCGCGAGGACGTTGTGGGAATCGACGGGCCCTTTCCGATCCTCTCCTCCATCAACTGCTAAAATACTGTGCATAGGACCGGCTTCCCTTTCTCTCTTCTCTTCTCTTCTTTCTTCTGCCGATGTCCTAGCCAATTTCTCTGCTTAGGAACGGGTACGTGGGACCGGTGCGTGGAAGGCAGCTGGAGTCTGACGAAAGAAAATGGGAACAAAAAAATAAACCCGAGGGCTCAACGGGCTACGTCTGAGAGCCGAGGGTTCAAGTTACACATGCAGGAGTATGAGTTCGACCGTCCAAAGGTAGAAGCGAATTGGATCCCGTTGATATAGTAATTATTACCACGTAACCGCACTGCTAACACTAACGACCCATGGACTTTCAGTATTTGAATGGTATCATGACGCTATCGATTACTCCAGAGCATGCCCACTAATGAGATGTCCGTTATCCAATAAAATACACTCGCCTCTTCAATATCCTCGGGAGGGCGTTTAGAGCGTCAGGGCGGCAGCCAGAAGACCGAAGAGGCCAAGCGAGGAGGAAACGGCAAGGCCGGAAGCAGCGCCGGGCGACTCGGTGGCAGAGGCCGAGGAACCTGTTCCGGTGGCAGAGCCGGATTCCGAGCTATCACCATTCGAGCTATCGCTTGAGCCCGAACCCGAGCCCGAGCCGGAACCGGAGCTGGATCCCGCACCAGCCTGGTTGGGAGTGCCGATCTTGGGATCGTAGTCTGCATGATGCGAGGTTAGCGGCCTGGCAGACTTGACAACTTGACAAAGTGGAATGCTGGCTACTCACAGTTCTCAAGAACACACTTCTGGAGGCAGCTGCTGTAGGCATTGGTGGCGCTCTCGCTTCCGTCGCCCTGGTCACACTTGGCGGCGCAATCATGGAGCTTGTTCAGGTTGTCTTCGTTGGGGCTCGGGACCTAGTTGATTTGATGCGAAATCAGACATCCGAGTCGGCCTGCTTATATTGCGGTGGGGGTACCTTTACGTACAGGAGTGCAGTGAGCGAGGCAGTTCACATCGGTAGCAGGACAGCTGTTGATGCACTTCTGCTGCTCGGCCGTGAGGCCCGAGGTAGCAGCAGGGCTCCCAGCGCTGGTGGTGGCGTCCTGGGCATGAGCAACAGCAGCCAGGATGCTGGCGATGATGACCGGAGTGAAACGCATGTTGGCGGCAAGAATTATTGATTATGATAAAAAGGTATTACACGGGTGGATGGGAATGAGCGAACGGACAAGTTGGTTTTTGAACGAGTGAATGACTTGATGTCTCTTGGTGGTGGAAAGGTTGGAGGACAGGTCTGGAACCTGAACTGGTGGCTCCCTCCTCTTTAATACGGCCCAAAAGTAAAACAGGGTCGCGCACCCTACATATGCATACAGGCTAGTAAACTAGTAACAGTTTACATGGGACGCGGAACGGACATGGCACAGCGTCTTGGTATCGTCTCGTGTCCGAGTGGCGCTACTTTTTGTTGGCGAAGGACGTGAGAAGGGCCCTGCATTGTTGTTGTCTGTGACCGCACAATGGGCCTGAACACCTAAAGAGGTACTTCGTACCGCGGGGACAGTATCAAACGAGAGGCTTCCCGTTTCTCCTTCGCTTAAGCCGTCGCGGGCGATATTTTCCAATCCTCCCAAGTACACATTTTACGTTTTTCATTACCCCAAGCTCGAAACTCCGAAATATGATCCGGAGAGGAAAAGAGTTGATTTACCCATGGGTGGCATCAAGCTTCCTGCCCGCCTGAGAGGGACCAAGTACCGAGGTACTGCTACCAGGAAGCAAAATCACACACCGTGTACAACCCCAAACTGTACATATGTACTTCGTAGGGTACACTACTTCGCAGTGCATGGATACATGCCTCAGACAAGGATTTCAGCCAGAAATGTCGACCAAATGCAGCTGAAATGGATAGGGGCACAATAATACCCAATCGACAGCACCCAACTGCTACTGACCAACGATTAATATTCCAATGTCATCTCCGCATCGTGCGTGCGCTACAGTGGATGGAAGGGGATGGGAGGGTGGTGGTTGTGCCGCTCCCGCACGATCGATGCACCCCTACTAGTTCTCAGCTGATCGTCGACAGCACATACTGGTACACTCGTACCTGGAGATAATTAAACTACACGGCGCTACAACGAGCGCTGGTCCCACATCTAGCCTTGGTGGCGGTGGCATGCAAGTATCAATGTACAAAGCAACGAAGAACCTCCCAGTACCGAGTATACTTTGTCATATGCTGGGCTCCACGCTGCTCCAAGAACTCGATGCTATGAGCCATGATATTCATGGGATGGACTAGGAATGCAGTTTATATCGAAGCGGAATTTCTATCTGTTTCGTGTCTAAAAACTCGCGGATATGTATTCTGCGTAGTGTGGCGAACAAGCATTCTCTGGATCTTTACATCGTTACTTTGGCATTCTTGCTTCGTAAAACCTCCAAGACATTCCTGAATGTATACTTCATACGAAGTACATTTAATGTACCTTTGTATGGAAGAACAGAAAAATTCCCGGAGTAGGTTTAGTATGATGCAGTCCACCTGCAGATCAAGATTAATACTCAGGAACAACAAAGTATAGTGACTTCGTACACAACCCTCGCCCTCGTATTCTCTCACCCGGTAGGTGGACATGAGGAACCTGGATCAGATGGATCAAATGCATTGTCTGGGGTGGTTCGGTAGAATTAGGCGTTATGCATAACCTCCTTGATGATCAGTCTTTGGCGAAGTACTTGGATTTGGGACGTCATCAAATCTGCTTTGTGCTTCCATGACTTCGGACATTCAGGAAAACTGTTTTTCACTGGTGATGTGCATTCATGGCACCAACAGCATCCAGCGGTTGGGTATCATTACCTGGATGCCGAGCCTCGTATTGGGTCTAATTTGATATGGGTGAACAAACCCAATATCAATACCATAAGACCAACAAGTCCATACTCCATACAAATAAAACTCGCTACACCAATGCCTGGCGACTTGTAGGACAAAGTAATACATCAAAACAGTGGGCGAGTCCATCCGCAGTCGATCACCACAGTTCTAGGAGCAAACAACTCTCCGAGGCAATCCCATACAGAGAGATACAGAGAGTGAGGCACTCAAACGAAACTATACATCAAAGGGTTCAGCTTTATCGTCTCCATCTCCAAACAAAATCAGTACGAAGTACAATGGCAATTTGGTGGCTTGATTAAGAAACTCGCTGGCTCAAGAGACGTCCGCACTGGTATTATGGGCGCCAAGATGTTCAATTCGATCGATAATAATACTCATCGCCTGCATCCGAGAAAGGAGCGGCGATCCCCGCCCATATTTCTCAAATTTGGCGAATATATTTCTCTCCAGACTCATAAACCTCGTGCTGTTTTGGGGCCTGAAGATTTTTTTTTTAATTTTTATTTTTTTATTCTCTCAAGTAAACTGATTGAATGGAAAATACACTTCGACAACTCGCAGACAACCGGTCGTCCCATCTAGATAAATTCTATGACACCCCTCACTATAACTTACAACAGAAGAGGTGGTGCAGTTATCGCAGCTTTTCATTGTTGTTAACAACAAGGATGACAAAGCCCCCGACGACAGCGTTCCCCCTTTCCCCTCTCATGATATCGAGGACGAGGATAAGAAGTGATCCCGGCCTTTCTTGCATCACAGGACTTCTCCTATGATTTTTGCTGCCTCTCGGTAGGTCTGGAGAAGGCTCTCACACTTCTCCCGCTCTTTCTTCACACCATCATCTTCATATAATAACTCTTCGAATAGACTCTCCTTGTACAATTCGCTTACCAGCCTATTCTGAACCACATCTTTGCAGTGGTTCACGAGAAGATGCATAACCGCCTTTGGGACCTGGTCTGCAATAGACTCTCGCACAATATTGAAGTAGGAAGAAATAAGAGCGCGGATTAAATCCGTTTCCATCGCTTCTCGATCAGTGAGGGCGGGTTCCACTCCGGAATTCTACGGAAAGGGTTAGAGAGTAGTTCGAGGCAGAAAGGGGATTGAGCACCTACAGCTTGGGATGCAACATCGCCGAACCGAGGATGTTTGATGCCATCGCCATCCTCCTCGCGAATCGGCCGCGCGATAGATTTGTCCTCGAGGCGGCGAATGCTCTGGCTAATGCTCGGCTCTGAGTTCTGGCTAACATGTCGAGTGGCAGCAGTATGCGCCGCCTGCTGTTGCGAAACACCGTCTTTGCCGAAGAAATAGTTCAAGAACGAGTCGCGGGTGTTTCCAAGGCCCTGATTGTTGAATGGAGAGGGTGATGCCGAGCGATGCCCATTAACCGTCGCCGCAATTCCTGCGGAACCGGTATTTTCTCGAACGCTGGGTGACATGCTCCGCAAAGCCCTTGCCTGTGTTTTCCTAAGGCTGGCAACGTCACCTCGTTCGGCCAGAGCAGAGTCTTCGTCGTCTTCGGGAGCCTCGGTCCCGTTCGCCCCTAGCTCTTTCAGTCGCCTCTTTTCCCGACGTTCCCTCTCCTCCTGGACCAGCCGCCTCCGCTCTTTGTCCTGTCGGCTCGTGACAACTTGACCCATAGCGGCTGCAGCTCCAAGAAAATTGGGATGGTTTGTGTTGATGTACGCGCGCTGGATGGATATAAGGGACTCCACGTACGATGAGGCGGGCCCTAGTCTCTCCCGGAGCAGATCCGATACGACTTCAATCAGCTTAGCCTGCAGTCTGGGAAATCGAGAGAGTTCAGTTGAGCCGCATGTATGACAGATCTTGATCAACTCCTCATACACGAGCTCCACGCAACGTTGACTGGGGATCTCAAGCAACTTGATTTGTGGCTTAACTAGAAGGTCAAAAGCCATCTCGGGCACGAATAGGCTAGGCCGTGGTCCAGTCGAGTTGCGAATGGCGGTCCGAATATCGAGAGCCGAGAGATTTGAAGTTGGGTCAATAGACTCAAGCGAACTTCCAAACACCGAGTTAAAGATGTAGTAGATCCTGGCTCCGCCGCAAAGCTCTTTGGTTGAGATGTCCGTCGAAGTACCATCGATGGATGAGATAAAGGAGGTGGCGAAACGAGTCATCAATTGCAGTATCAACGACCCGCGGTGTTCCTTGCCGCTGAAATGCATGTCACCGTAGCTGGCAAGCTCCTGCTGCGTTTGCCCCATTAATGTGTTAAGCCTAGCCTTGATGTCGGGGAGCCGCTCCCGGATATGCGCCATTAGCGTAGTGTTCAGCGTTTTTGCCAGAAACTGGGTTCCACAACGGGTCGCGATATTCCGATATGCAGGATGGTGGCGGAAAAATTCCGCCTCAGCCTTGAGTGCCTCATCCATAGGTTTATTTCCCTGGATGTCTTGCTGCGATCGATTAACGACACCGATGAAGCCTAGCTTGAGCGGGTACACACGACCGGATAAGATATCCAGGGCATTGGTCCCATGGTCCATCAGATCGACCTTGGTCAGGACACCGATCGTACGCCTTCCAAGGGGGTCGACGTGTCTCGCAAGCTTCAGAGCCTCCGAGTTCACTATGTCGACATTTGCTGGGGAAACGGCAAGAATAATGCTATTGGGTTTGGCGATATATTCCGAGATGAGGTTGCGGGTCTGCTTCTCGATATCCGTCGGTTGGTCGCCGATGGGAACCTGGACGTACACGTAAGGTGTTAGAGAGGCTGGCGATTGAGAATGACACACGATTAGCATGTTCATCAGTTCAGTCGAGGGGCAATACCTTCGTCAGCCCGGGCAAATCTACTAGCGTAAGGTTCAGGACATAAGGAGAGTAGATTTTCAAGTTTATCGGCTGTCTGTTGATGCCTTTATTCGTCCCAGCAATGCGTGACGTTTCGCTCTCGATCTCACGCTTCACGTCGGCGAAATCCGCGAATCTTCGGTTTGGGATATGATGGAACTCTGCCCACTCGCATCGACGCGCTGCCGAAGGGGAGCGGTAAGGGTCGTGGGGAACATCTGGTTGGGATTCATCGTCGGGAACATTGATGAGCTGCAGAATCAAAGGCCTTCGCGTTACAATACCGCTCCCGCGTGGTAGGAAATCGCGTCCAACGATATTCTCTAGAACAGACGATTTCCCAGCAGACTGAGAGCCAACTACGACCTGTGAGCTGTTAGAGGGGAGCACGGGGCGTCGGGATTAGTTTCGGCGTACAATCTGCGGGAGGTCTAGCGAGTCGCTGCCGATGGTGTTGAAAACCAAGTCTTGCAGCTTATTGACAATGCCGAGGAGATCCTCACCCAGGGTAGCCATGGTGCTAAAATCGAAAATTTGTTGATTAATCGGAGGGATCAAAGACGACGGCTCGAGTTTTTGAACAACAAGAAAAAGGCCACCAAAGGCATCGGAGACGTTGCGAGTAACCTAAAACCACCTGGGGCACAAGAAAGCGGTATCTAGGCTGACGAGCCTATCGTTAAGCTTCTAGTCCTCTGAGGAGACACGTCGTGGCGATTGTGACTTTTCGAGGCTCGGGAGTGGTAGAAAAAGAATCACCCATCAATACAATCCACGCAATGCATAACCTTTCTGGAAGAAACGCGTTGTGCATGCACCGACAATCGAATAGCCTCGATAATCGAGAATACGTATCTTTTCGCCCTCTTCGAACCTCGGTTGAATACCATTTCTCTCGAAAAGGAACAAATTCTACAAATACCTGATAGAGTCATGGGAAATGATCCGATTCCATCAATTTGCCTATCAACGATCGTCCCCTTGAATGGACGAAGCAGAATTAGACTTTCCTTCTCTGCGGCCCCGATATCAGCAATTCTACAAGTAATTACAGTTGGCACCAAAGTACGAAGTAGCATTTGAAGTCGGGTGATGTAAATCCCAGGCGAATTTGGACGGGAATTGGTCGAGCCAGTAACTTTCGAACTGTCTCTCACTCTCACTCTCACTCTCACTCTCTCCGTCTCTTTCCGTCTCCCTGGAGCCTCTTCCTGAAGATAGTTTACCGAACATTCGACCGATTTACGAGGTTAGTCAATGTTTTCCCCATCCCCCTCTATGCATAATCATTTCTAGGAGCATTCGGGGGGCGCATCTTGATACCAGACAGGGATGACCTGGTGTCCATTCCACTCGTTCGCACATCTTCACATGAAACTAATTCTACAAAATCATGCAGGTTCCAATATCTCCAAAGTACAAAGTACGAAGTATTGCAAGTACAACAAGCCCTTAGCTATCCAGACACAGAGATTGAATCCAACATTGAGTGAGCTTGTTGTATTCAAACATTCCTTCTAGTCGGGTATTGTATCGTCAATCCGGACAATGAGCTCCCTTGGAAGTCCCGGGAACAAGCCGGCCACGAAGCCAACTCCGTAAGTCTCGAATGGGGGAGCCTTATTTCTGTCCTTCTCAGCTGATGCAAAATTCACCACACTAGCCCTCAAAGAGGGAGCTTTCCTCTTGATCATGATGGTGAGCCTCTGCCAATCCCCGATCTACCTTCATGCGCTTCTGGGCTTCGTAGCTCATCTGTGTAGGCGAATGCAAGGATGTCATGACAACATACCTCTCCTGTATCAATAAGGTTGGCGGTGTGAACAAGCCTGAGTGCCGTGACCTCGCGAAGGCGTACCTCGCTTGTCGAATGGATCGGTACGTGCCAGATGTTGAAGCGAATGCTATTCCCATCATGCTCGCTAATGTCACCTAGAAACTTGATGGCTCGAGATGACTTTAAGAACCTAGGCTTTCAACCTAAGCAAACAGCCTCGACAAAGGATGGCCCAAAAGAAGGCGAGGGTGGAGCACCAGGAGAACTACGATGGTGATGACTTCAGATTGAAAAAAAAAAAAAAAATTCCACTCGATTATTTTTCAGGCTGCAAGTTTTGCAGGACATTTCAAACGCTTGAAACGGCTGTCCTGTTGAAAGATAACCAGTCAATCCCCTGCATTTGTACGTTGTAATATTATTGGATGCGCGTTGGCATGATGTTGTTGCAAGAACCAGCAGTGGTTGCCTAGTCAACACCTCATTGGAACAAACACCTTGCCACACCGAATCAAAAAGACTCCATCAGCTCACTGTTATTCAGGCCTTCAAGGCCCAAGTGACAACACCTCTCAAGTGATGTAATATTTAGACAAGACTTCCCTCCTCAGACTCGAGTGAATTCCTAGCAAATACAACACCTTCACCACCTAATGTTCATTAGGTTCACCAGGCCATTCCAATATTGAAGAATTACGAAGTACCAGAACCGTTCAGCTGCCTTTTGATTTTCCTCCCCTCACACACTGTTTCTCGCTCGCTCCTCAACATCTACGCGCAGGGGCTGCAAACCATTTGGTGCCCGACACCTGTCCATGATTCACAGGATTATCAAATCCTCAGAATAATGAGACGAGACCAAACAATGGCATCGTTCACCCATGGACGGACGAGAGGAGGAGGTCGGAAAGTGACACCACCCTCCCCTACCTATATGACTAATGATCAATTTGGTGAGGCATTGAAACTGCACCGTTCAAGTTGGCTCCAGTAACCTAACTTATGGTTGGCAATCTAGCATCGTACTTAGCGGATCTTCGCAGGCATAGAAACAGTCGGCAGTCCAGTTCTCGAGAGTTACCGACTCATCACCAAGGACCCGAAGAACGACATGTTACTGATCGAGAGATCTCGGGCATTTCCAGGGGACAAGGACCACCGTCTTCAGGACAAACGCCCGTTCTACCTGCCCCCGCTTCAAGTGTTCGGTCTCGATACTCCATCGGGCCTAATGCTCGAGACTACTATCCCAGTACGCCGGCCGCACCTCTCAAGCCCTCGGACGTAGTCCCAACATCCACATATATGGAAAGGGGACATCGGTGGATGGAGAAGGAGGAGGCTTGTTCTCTGCGGCAAGCCATGGAAGACATGGAGTTGAAGGATCCGAATTCGTCAAAAGCTGGCGGCCCCTCGGATGATCAACGTATCTATGAAGCCGCTCTGAACGAGGCATCTGAACTAGTCTGGCAACATCAACATCCAGGAGCCTCGAACCCGACAGGCCCGTACCGATACCGACCGCACCTGAGGAAGAACAGCTACGCCCACGCACGCACCGCTAGTGTTGGAATGTACGGTGATGAGATTGTCGCCACCGGGCTGGCAAGGGATACGTCTCGCTCAGTATCTGGAAGCTCCGCCGAGAGCGCAGCCAGTGTGTCGTTAACCAAACAGCGAAATCCAAATGCAGGGATTCCCGAGTGCATCACGTCCACCAGACATGATGGGAACTCAGGCCAAGGGCCTCATCGCAGTAGTTCAAAGCGCAATATCAGTGGTGAGATCGGAAACCCCTTCTCTGTTGATCAGATATGGGAGGAGCCTGAGGTAATATACGCTACACAACGCGAGAAGACTAGAGTTGCACCACCAGTGCTTGGCACCAGGACCGAAAATCCTCTGAAGCCAGTATCACCTTTTTCCCGGAAGGAAAGGGGCCAAGTCGTTTCTGTAGTTAATATTCACCTCAACCCACCATCTCGTTCAAGAGATCCACAGTATACCACGAATACTACGACCCCTAAGCAATCCACGGTAGAGGATGAGCGGAAGTTCCATGGCGTCGAAATACGCGGCGATGACATACGTCAGGCAACAAGCATGAGACTCGGAGATCGAAGTGAAAAGCTACCGACACCTACAGCTGTCAGCGACGATCCAACCCGCCCGATTGTTAGTTTCGATACACGTTGGTCTCCAGCAGACCAATTCGCGAATAGTGGCCAGGGAAGCTCAGGGAGCATGAGCACTCCATCTCCGGCAACCCTTCGATCCGATCCAAATGCACCAACAAATTTGCCGACTGGACCTTCAATACCAACAATCTCCCTCAATGACGGAGACCGACGATACGAGGGAACGATTCCCATAATCCAGGAACCTGACCTCTCCACACCCTCTATTACTGTCGATGATTCGACAGAAGGAGACGGGCCACCCATTATTGTAGTGGGCGGTGAAAGTCATGGTACGCGGCCCCTCCCAATTCCAGGAGCATCCGCAAGGAGGCCTCGGTGCCCTCGGCCGCCCATCACCCAGGGCAAAGGCTCTGCTTTGTGTCACGAATGCGGACACCATCTCCAAGGCAGGTTTGTGGCATTAGCAGGCTCGACCGAAAAATTTCATCCTCAGTGTCTCACTTGTTTCTCTTGTGGCACAAGCTTAGAGGCTCTGGAGATAAGCCCAGAGCCTGACTCCTTCCGCAAGGAGCGTCTGGAACGGATCAATCGTCGGATGACCGGTGAGATTCTTGACGAGGTACCCGGAAAGACTATGGCTGAGGATGGAGACGATCGTCTCCGGTTCTACTGCCACTTGGATTGGCATGAACTCTTTGCGCCAAAGTGCAAGCATTGCAAAACTCCCATTTTGGGAGAACATATTGTCGCCCTCGGGGAGCACTGGCACTATGGACATTTCTTCTGCGCCGAATGTGGAGACCCTTTTGAGCACGGAATGACTCACATCGAAAAGGACGGTTATGCGTGGTGCATCAGCTGCCAGACTAAGCGGACAGAGCGGAGAGCTCCAAAATGCAGAAAGTGCAAGCTTGCTGTGGTCGGTCAGTACGTTCAAGCGCTCGGAAGCGAGTGGCATGAGACCTGCTTCTTGTGCGCTCACTGTGGGGGAACGTTTGATGACGGGCAAATCTTTCCGAAAGAGAGCACAGACGGGACTGTTCTTGTCCTATGTACGAGCTGCAGGGCAAGCGAACTGAAGCAGTGATGGTATTGAGATGGACACGCGATAGGCTATTGGAATCACGAGAATTTGAATGCTATGAATGTTTAGATGTTTTACATTGCAAAACGGTCCTCCAGTGCCTTCATAAGTACCCGCCCAAGATATCTAGAGCCGTCTGCGAGTTGCACCTCCCGTGCTATCGGGGGGCTACCCCCACTAGTTGCCATGATGGTAAAATGTGCGCCGTGTCAAGCAAACCCCGCCAGTCGTCAAATCTGCCCACACATGCCTTCTCGCACCACGTGTTGATGCGTACTGTGTGCTAAGTAGGCCTCAAGGTAGGCCATTACCCCCAACCTGCTCCTGATGAACCTCGAGAGTGTCCCCGTCTTGCATCTCCAACTGTGAATGAGTTAGCTATCTCTGCCGCGAGCAAAAGAGCCAGCGGAGAAGACATACAGTATCGGGCGTATCCGTCGGCTGAACCCGCTGGCCTTCGAACAGAAAACGGACGGAGGCCATGTTCTTTCCCTGTCTGTCGCAGAACGCGCTCATGAGCTTCTCTAGCTTAGTGCTCCGCTTAATTTTGAAGAACACTTCGTTGTTGTTGTCCGTCACTTTTATATTCAGATGCTCGGATACGGGAGGAGCATCCCCAGCGTTTCCGTTGTTCTCGTGTTCCGACATGGCTGCGTTGGGGATGATGGAGCGAGGTCGCCTGTAGTGGGGAGGATGCCTGTTAGCCTCGATACCTAGATTAGGGGATATCCGAGAAACGAGAAGAGTACGTACGTTCACAGGGTTTGAAAAATGATGGTCGCGGAGACGTGCCCAACTGTGGCTAGGCGTAAAATTGACGGAGAAAGTGTTGCGCTTGAATAATAAAATGACTGGTGATGTCGCTGTGCTGTGGAAATCTCGCGTACCCAAGGTGCTGCTAGAGTTGTTGCCCCGCGCTAGACAGAACGAAAGGAAAAGGCAAGTGACATAATCAGAGCCTGGACGACAAGGAAGCTGGGAGCAACGAATGGAGCTGGCTCCTCTTCAATATGCAATTATGCGTGCCTCCTCCTCGAACCATCTCGAGATGCGAGTGCAAAGCTTGATTGATATTCATCCAGGCATCCATGGCTTTATCGTTCCCCTTGAACTCAAAGTCTCACATGCAACAAATTCACACGTTTTTCTTTTCTTTTCCTGTCCTTTCTTCCTCTTCTTTTCTCTTCTTTCTGCCCTGGCGTCCTAAGTCCCAAGTAAAAACGAAACCGCCCGGTATCTACCGAGACCCTCGATCAATCAAAAGGTGCTAAACGAAGTGTACGTTCCCAGGAGGC
This sequence comes from Scedosporium dehoogii, assembly GCA_002812735.1. Classification (NCBI taxonomy): domain Eukaryota; kingdom Fungi; phylum Ascomycota; class Sordariomycetes; order Microascales; family Microascaceae; genus Scedosporium; species Scedosporium dehoogii. Next base: position 305,595 of record PGIR01000004.1, read on the forward strand.
CATGTCACAAGTCTCACTATAGAATCGACTAAAGACGCTCTTGATCCAAGATCAAGACCATGGCCTCAAGCCAATCCCCAGGAAAGAGCCCGCCATGTCAAGCTCAAGCAGTGAGTGGTAGCTGCTGTAATGAACTGCGTACTTTGGTTAACAAAATCCTCCGAAACGTTCTAGTGCGCCATCCAGTGTACGTTTCGAGAGAGTTCACGGCCTTAAGGGTTGACTTTTCGTTCCCATTTTTGCCTGTTCTTTTTATTTTATTTATATGACCGGACACTCATCGAACATCTTACAGCCTGCCTGAGCCGGAATGGGTATAATGAGGCAAGATGCCAAGATACTATTTTCGATCTCTACGAGTGTTGCAAGAAGTTCTACAACTTGAATGGCAACGACGCCACGTCGCCGAGCTGCCCAAAGCCAAGCGCACTAGAGATAAAATTACGATTGATGAGAGAAACGAAGCAAAAATAGAAAAAGGCTCCGAATGAGCCTTGGCATATAGCACTATTCCGTAGAGACGTCTGCCAGCAAGTATATCCTTGGCAACATTATAGGAAAGTGCCAGTGTTTTCTTATAGGCGATCATTGAGCACGCAAGAGATTCTTCTGAATCTGAACAAGTATTGAGGAGCCTGTTCCGGGACTCTAATATGAATGCCATAGACATAATTGAGGGAAAAGAGGAAAGGATAAACCGTCGTGGGGGATGGAATCGTTTTTAAGGTCATGTTCTTGTCTGATTAGGTAAGTAAAATCGAAACTTCATCCATGAAATTTGAAATGCAACCTTGCTTCCCAGTCCCACCTGCCCTTTGAATAATTATTGACCAGTACGAAGTATTTAGCAAATAGCTGTCGCCGTCCGTTCCAAGTTCGCCAAACACGCGTCTTGGTGCGACACTTCATCCCTTGTAAGCTCACCTCAAACTCCTTTAGCGCAGCCATCTTGGGTCAAAGTTGTCGTTACTTTCTTATTTACTAATCTGCCTGGACGAGGTAGACGACCTTTCCTCCCCCCTCCCTTTAATTCTATCGTATCCAGAAGCAAGACGTCGACACTGCGCAAAGCGACCACGAAGGCACTGGAAAATTCCTAGCGTATCCTGCTCGAGGCAAGGCCCGATCCCATATCGAGAGCCCCCACCTGACCAAAACTTCTTGCCCTGTCACAAATCACCCGGATACCATGCGCGATGCCACAGCGCGGCCCGCTATGGATGATGCGTCAACCCTCTCCCAAAAGTCAGAGCAGGCGCAGGTGCTCCCAGCTCGACCAGAGATAGAGTATTTCGCCAACGCTTTGGATGACTGCCTTGATAACAGGGGCAGTATATCTGAACGACGATCCCGGGTTCTTAGACTTGTGGAGAGCTACTATGAGTATGCATCGGAGCGATACCAGCTACTTCACCCCCGGAACGGCTGGCATCAGCCTGGCGCTGCGGTGAAAGGTGAAGTCAAGATGGATATGGATAGCCTCCATAGCGAAGACGTTGCACCAGATCCTAGCCGAGAAGCTGGCGCCTGGAAACAAGAGGCGCAGACTTGGAACCTCCTTCGTCACCTGTTACCAATAAGATACCCCGACACCGAGACTTTGCCAAGCCGACCTTCGAGCGTTCGTGCTCAGAAACCAACCCTCTGGAGCGAATTTGTCAACAGTAGCCCATTGGCAATGGAACGCAAAGCTGTGTTACGGTGGCTCCAGGCTATTGCGGCCGATGGACCTGATATCAACGATCTTGTCAAAGACCTCCAGAAAAACGCCGACCGTGGAGACATCATTGCCCATGGATGGATACATACAAGGTCTGCGATTAAACTAAGGAAAAACATCTTAGCATGGCCGCATGTGCTTGACCCTACATCGCCCAATGTCTCCCAGTCCCACATCAACGGCTCAAAGTCCCCATTGGTTACGCAGCTCGATCCCGATTCTGCTACCAGGCAAGGAAGGAAGCTTGAGCCGCAGGACGAATATTTTGAGCGAGCAATTTGGCTGGGTTGTTTCGAACTTCTTCGAAGAGGTTGCAGTGCCAGGGAAATTGAGGAATGGTGCCGAGAACGCACCGAAGGATGGCGCGCTGTTTCTATGACGGCCATTCATCTGGGCGACCATGAAGCCAACGCCTCACCGGACCAGCCTCCCGAGGCACTCGCTTTGTGGACGCGTGCCTGCTTAGCGGTCGCGCGCCAGGGTGCTCCAGGCCTCTATGAGCGCGCTGTATATGGCATATTAGGAGGGGACGTTCCCAGCGTGGAAGCTGTTTGCAAGACTTGGGACGATTTCGTGTTTGCACACTATAACTCGTTATTTCGGAGCCAGTTTGACACGTTTGTCTTGACGAAATGTATGCCAGAAGCAGTGGCCGGCATTTCGCAGCAACCAACCCCCTACCTTGACGGCCCCCAGTACCATGGCGAACCCGGATCGCCTGAGAGACGCTTTCTTCGCTTGCTCGAGTCTAACAACGTAACAATGGTAGCCGCTCGCGACCCTATGAAGGTCCTCCTGGCTTCCACCCTTGCGAAGGATCTCGAGCGATACTTCTTTGATCAGGGTTTTGCCCTGGCACTTCATGCGAACCAGAATATCGAACCCGAACTTATCTTCCCGCATGGTTTCGTTGAGTCTGAGGTCGACACTGATCGATACTTCCAGCTGGATCACCACCACGGATTACGAGTGGTATCGCATATCTACATCATTTTGTCGCTCCTAGAGCAACTGTCCCCGCAGTTAGGTGCCGTGGTGAGCCAGGACGCCATGAGGCGCGACATCCAGCAGAACAGCATCGTCGCATACGTCAGTTTTCTGAGACTCTCTGGGCTTTACGAGTTGATTCCCCTCTACTGTTCCACCTTAAGCGAATCAAGACAATACGACGCGCTCTGCCGTAACCTTATTCACATTGTTGAACCCCCCTCCCGGGCCCTAGCAATAAATCTAATTGGAAAGGCTGGCCTGGACAGTCTCAAATTCGTCAAAACGCAGGCGGCGCTGCGCTTGAACACGCTGCCCAACGACGGCAGCTCTCGCGAGAACCAACCGCCATTTCGCATCATTGACGATGCTGATCACAGCCTCAAGTACGGCCGCCCCGTTAGAGCCGACTTTTTCGGCGAAGACCCTGATGCAATTCCGCTGGCGCACGAATTCTTGATACGAACTGTTGAATGGCTACTTGAAGTAGACCACGCTTGGCCAGATGCTTTGTCTACGGGCACAAGAATTTACAAGTACTTCCTGAGTATGGCCTTCCGTCTACAGGCGATGTTGGCATAAATTCTCGTCTAACCAATTTTGGCTCATTCTAGAAAACACGTACCTCAATTCGGCTCGAGTGTTTGCTCAAAGGATCAGCTTCTCAGACATCAGCAACCGAACTCACAATACCAGTGCTGGCGATCAGGAGCGTCCAGATTTCGCTGACATTAGCTTCTGGGCGCGACAGCTCAGTGCCCTGCCTTCCTTTTCGGGTTCTCCCGCACAGGTAGCAGCCGATGCCCGGAACTTCCGTGACATGGAGGCCTTAGTAAGAGCACTCGATACGATGGAGACGCTTGCATCCCTCGTTCAGCTATCTAGAGAGTACGTACTCGTTTTCACTACGTTTCTACATTGAGAGAGCATCTGAATTAATTAACCCGAGGTAGGAATTCGAATACATCCCGCGATTTCTGGACCAAGGTTGGCGTCGAGATCAAAGCGCTCAAAGATCATATGCAGCCGCTTCTTGGGGGTTGGCTCGTACCGGGAATACAGGGTAAGCTAGCCTATGTGGATACACATCTCTGTCGAGACTGAGATAGACACGGTGCTAACACGTGGGGAAAGAAGGTGATTCTGAGCTTGCAAGCTTGAGGACGAAGTATCTGCCGGAAACTATCCTAGCCTACGTGAGCACGTTGCACTTCGCTGGGACATGTCTCTCGCGGGATAACCTGCTCGAATGTATGGAATTGGCTGTCGTCGTCGCCGACAAGAACTCCGACATCGCAGCTTGCTTCATCCAAACGCGTCGCATGAAAGAGCTTGTGGAAGCCTTTGCTTCTTGTAGCAAGGCGCTGGCTGTTATTACAGGTGAGAAGAAAACGGTGGGGCCTAGCAGTAAAAGGCTGAGAGAGACGGGTTGGGCACGAGATTTATGGTCCATAACTTCTGGGGCAGCCGGGCGGGACTCGTAGGGACAGCAGGCGCCCCCAGGCGCAGGTTGGTGGGTGCCCATCTCCTCAGGGAACGGAGGGAAGAGGGAGCGGTTGACGTCCTGACATAGCCAGCGACTTCCATCATGGATGTTTAAGGCTTGGAGGTGTATTGTAAGAACAATGAAGCATTTCGTACAATTGTACCTTGGTATGGACCAATTGGCATGTCACAAAATAGCATTTATTGACTTCGTCCAAATTTGAATGCAGCGAGGGTTGGTTATGTAATCGGCTGGACTCCTTCATCGCAAATGGGTCAAACGTGCTGGTAAATGGCTCCTGAAATACGAAGGTACAAAGACCTGTTCCCCATCTAGTTCACCAGTTCACTTCCATCGGAAATCCTTGCGACAAACGACTTAGTCTGATACAGATGAATTCATCTCCTCCGGTTCTCCCCCCAAAACCGAGCGCGAACTTTGAAGGGCCCAGTGAAAGCTCGCTGGTCACTGTAGCCGCGCACTTCCCCCCAGCCCCGACGCCGCATCGATCTTATTTCCGTGATAATGACTCCTCCCAAAGCCGTGACCCTGGTGCTGGCTGGATGCCCGCCACATTGCAAGATATGCCGTGGGTGAAACGTACCCCGCACGTTTCTCTGTATCTGAATAGCGCTTACATTTGTCGTTTACTTTAGAAAGCAGCAGCTAGCTGAAATTTTGATGGATGACCGTCTTCTGAGAACAGCAACACATGCCCCAGAGACTATCCATTCTTCACTCTCTACATCCTACGAATCTCTCCGCACTGCATTGCTAGAGAACGCCGAGCTCGCGTCTCGGCTAACTGAGCTAGAACTTCGGGTCTCTTCTGAGAGAGACTCGGCACAGGCTCAGCTGTTATCAACCCACGCGCTCGAGAGGCAATGGCGTCAGAAACAGGCGGAATTAGACGGTGTACTTGGTCCATTCTCACCGGCATCTCTATACCAACGCCTTTCCCACGGCGTCCAGGAGCAAGGGATGGTATGTCACGCACTCGAAGAGAGTTTTATTGAAGGCAGTGGTACCGAGAGTGCAGCCTCTGAGAGAGAGGTAATCGACTGGGTAAGGCGATACCGTGAAGCGAAAATTCTCTACTACTCGCGCCAGGAACGGAAAGACCGCTGGGACGAGGGGCGGGTTGGTGGTTGGAGATAGTTTGTGTCACCTTTTCTTAAGGACCAAGCAACAAAAGCTATCATAACCCTTTCCATCGAGGCCTACGTCGAGATAGAGTCTATTCGTTGATCCCTTGTCAGCCCGACGCCACGCGCCCTGAGGCAAGCTCGGGTCTCCCCAGACGATACCTAAATATTCATTTCGTCATTCACTACCAGACGCTTCTTTTTCCTCCGTTCCTGATACATAACGAACGGCGCGCAAGCTCTCACGCCCACGAGCCTCGGCTCTCTCGGTGACGTCATCTAGGGACCCTCAGGATCAATATTGACTGTCGCAGCCGGGCTTCGATCATTTCTCCCACCACCCGGTGGATATTAATAGGGATCGGGGCGGTCCATACGAGTTTTGGGTGGCAATGTTCCCCATCCCTTTTCCGTTACTGAATTGTCGATAACGGGGAGCAGTTGACCACAGCTAGAGGAGGCTGAATGGACTTCTTTCCATCTCAGGACTCCGAGGACTTATTGGCAACGCAAAGAGGTCTTCTTCATTGTCGTTTTCGCAGGCGCTCGTGCCGCTCGTGCGCTTGGCATCTCCACTTTCCGAAGACTTATCTGATGCCATCCAGTTCGCCTGTGCTACGTTGCTATTTTCAGCGGTCGGTTCAATGCAAGGCTCTATCGCCATTGAGTCCACAAACGCCGTTATTAGGATGGGTCTGTTGTTGGCTTGATCTGGTCAGCAGCTCTTACGGTATTTCTTGCATTTGTCAACTTACTTCTGGGTGCAAGCCCAAGATCCTCTGGAGACGTTGCCAGTCTTAGGCCCCGCCGATGATCCATAAGCCGGCTAGTGAGATGCGACTTCACTGGCGTTTGGGCCATAACTGGTCCTCGAGCTAGCGACGTTGCACAGCCTTCCGCTTCAAAGGGAAAATGGTCCAGAAGCCAATGTTTTTCCTGGAGTGCCATTTCAAGGCCCACGCCTTCCGTGTTTTCCCTCATTTCGGCGCAGATCTCTTCGTCCAAATCTGCCAGGCGATTTTTTGCCCATGCCGCGTCTGGCAACGTGACTACCAGTTAGCTGCCAGAAGAATTTCCCGGAACGTTCAGGAGTTGGAGGCGCGGGGCCACGGAATTGGAAGTTTACATGAACGTACGAAATACCCCCTTTCTCTCTTTCTGCACCCCGAATTCTTCAGGAAAGATTGCGGGCAAAGGGTTTGTTGTGAGGGCGAGCCCAGTGGAGTGAGTGATTCGGACGAGTTTTGGAATGCGGGCTCCAGGAGGAAGCAAAAAATACACACGCTTTCGGAACCTAGCTCCCCTGTCGCTCGTAGCAAGGGCAGTAGACGTTCCTTGCCATGATACTTCCCAATCATCGACATGTTTGGTTATCCACTGGCCCCCAGCTGCATGACTAACATGCGCCTCCTTCTCGTATGCCCGGGAGTCGAGACCTTCAGGCCAGGATGCATCCCATTCCACCATCAGCACCTTTGTTCCATTCTCACTGTTGGCAGATTCGAACTCAATCCGGGATAAGGCGGTCATTTCAGGTTGACGCGACGCTTCGGTCAAACCAATCGACGGAGCTATCGACCCCGGAAATCTAGCGCCATCTTCCTGGGCATTGGAGAAGGTTTTCATGGCGGGAGAAGATTGACAAAGTTGGAAAAGCAAACGTAACCTCGACCACTCACACAGGCACAAATCTGTGCTCTAGTTGGACTGGTAACCCTGCACCAAGTTGATCACGGGCGTTTGAAACATCAAAGAAGACATGGGCGACGATACGCTGATGGTAGAATAACCATGAAGTAGACACTTCCACGAACAGCTGCGTTGTGCACAGGGACGAAAACTACCAAGATGGATTTGGGAGGCCCAAAAATAAGGAACTGAAGCAGCCCTACGCCAAGGTCCATTGCTGGCGAGCGGAGGTCACACGAGGGGTTTTCCTATAACACCGCTCCAAGTATCCTTGAGCCTGCTGCCGTGTCGGCGCGGGGGATGGCAATATACATAAATATCCGTCAATGTAAATCAAGACAAGGCTCGTGATTTACATCTGTACACTGTAGATGTTAGACGGGGAACGCTGAAAGTGTGCCGATAAAGACGGCAAGACTGAGCAAGGCGTCAAAAACGTTGGATCACACTAAACCCAAGCTTACTGGTCACAGAGAAGGCAACGATGGTCTTCTTCAGAAGAAGTATATTAATATAATCCCAATCTCCCAAAGGAGAGAAGATGCTGTTATTGTGTTGTAAGACAACCAGCAAGTACGAAGTACAGGCACAGGGCATATCAACCAGGAACTCATCCACGCATTTAGCCCTGTATGTCGTGCGAGTTCCGAGATGGCTCCGTGGGTTTCAAACCAAGATCACGATAAATTCGCCCAGTGCAATTACACACTACTACTTCGTACATCAATTGATGTAATGACACTGTTACAATTGTACTCTTCCAGCGTACTTCGTAATCCACCTCACATTACGAAGTACAATTGTACTTCGTACCCAAGGCATCATGCATCGCACACAGCGCATCTCCCTCATTTACTTCGCAGGAAACACGCCGCGCTTCCAACAACGCACCTTGCGCACTAGCAGTCTTGCATTGCAATGCTCTACCAACAATCAGTTAAGCACCTCGCAAACATCATCTTCTTTGTTCCACCCACCATCTATTATTACGAGTTGGTAAACCAGCAATCGACAACCGTGTGAAGGAGTCGACAAAAGAATGCCATGTACTTCGTACTTCATACTGTAAAGTGGAAAGGATGGTGGGGATAGAAAACGGCCGGAGTAGGGCCGTAGACGATGATCCTCTCTTCCAGACATCGGCATAATTCCGAGTAAATTGACTCCATTGGGAAAGGGGTACGTACCAGTTACGGAATTACCGTCCACGATCAATGATTGGAGTCAGTTCTCTGTACGAAGTACCGTCTCCTTCAGACGAAGTGAGAAGGCAGAGAGCCCCAGCATTACGAAGTACTTCAATGTTCCTCTGCTTCCCTCCCATCCCAATTGAATTTCATTTTCTTCGAGCTGCTTCCAATAATCAGAACGCTCTTCCAATCTTGCACAGTGTCTGTCTCCTCGGGCTCCTGATGATAATCCAAGTACGAAGTACTTTTGTACCCCATTGAGGGTCGATCAGAACGGTCTATTTACGGTTTCCAAAAATGTGGATGGGATGGAACTTGCTTATTCTTGAGGGGGACCGCAGTATTTCACTAATTTAATTCAACCGGAGGAGCATCGTAATTTAAGTTGGCAAAGTAGTGCAGAGTCATCTCCGGGTAACACCAAGTAATTTCAGCCTCTAACATGGGTTGTATATACCTCAGGGATGTGATCCGTAACCTTTCAGGTACTGGGTAAATGATCCCGCTGCTTGCGGGGAGTAAAGATGATACATTACCTCCGAGGTGTACTTCGTACATCAGACTCGCCGCGGTTGTATACTAAGGCGTTACGACAAAAGCATTGTAGAGTCAATGGAATAAAAGGTACCTTCAGACCTACGAAGCAATATAGAATGTATCACTACCCAGTATGCACTGTTGACAATGATGGGTTCACATCACAGCCTGCTTTTTGGGAATGGGTCGGTTCCAGAGAAGGAACACCCAGATGAAAGGGTGCGTAGTAATTACGAGGTTTCAGCCCATCTCTTGATGGGTGAGGCACGTCGTGGAGAGTGAGAGCTGCTCCCCCCTCTTTTATATTTCTCCTTGTTCAGTTTTTCCCGATTCATAAAACCAATCGTCAACCCAACCAATGCACCTTTACGAATTACCCCCCCAGCTTCTTCGAGATGCTCAGCGATTTACGTTAGATATTGCGGAGTGAGAAAACGGGATAACATGTATTAGCTGCGGACATGTTACTTCATCCACAGAGACTTTTACTCGAGAAGAGGTCATGATAACACTTTAAAAAAGGCCGTTGCGTTGTGTTGTCGGACAGCGCAATTCGGGCGCGGTGGATGGACCCCAAAAGAAAGACCGAAAACGGCCGAAGCTATCAAATTGATCTGTAGAGGCTAGTGTAGTGCATATCTCCCAGTACCTTGCAAGTGGGAATATCTGGAACTCATCGAACTCAGCAACCGTAGTGATGTTATGTGGAAGTACGAAGTAAGAGAAGAAGGAATTCCCACTCCCTGAGCTTCCGCCTACCTATTAATGGTGATAACCGACACCACTATACTTCGTACATAGTGTATTACTTTCACAGGAGCGAAGATCACCATCACCAGGTATGCTTATCGGACCGGGCACGGAAATGTCAGGGATGAAATATGGTCCAGCACTGGTTAGTGCCCGTCCAATGTGAGGGAGAGAAAAAAAAGAGAGAAAAAAAAAGAAAAAAAAAAGCCATCGAGACTGAGTAAATCAAAATCCAAGATGATGGACCTACGAAGGAGCCACTTCATTTTGTACTATCTCAAACATTTTTTTCTCTCTTGAAAAATAAACATAAATAAATAGAGGAAAATCGATCGAGCCTTTGATGGCCTCTCTGTCAGTTGGTCACAGGAAACGTTTGAGGTTTGTGGGCGAGCGCACCTGGCACGGAGTGCTTCTTGGATGTGCCGCTGCACCATTCATGTTCCGTATAATTGATTCTCACTCTCGGACTGTAACTAACGTTATGTGTTCATTACGGAACCGTTATGGGCTCGCTCCCCTGCACGTCCGCCAAATTTGATCGGCTATTGGCACAGATATGTAGGGGCTATTCGGAGTATTGCCGCTGGGCAGGTCTTTCTTTGATACTCCCCACTATTACGCCGGCCAAAACGCCGTCCCATCCACCGACATTAGTTACTTCGTAGTGCCTGCCAGGCCACGCGCCTTTCCGCACCTTCTCTCTCTCTTTCTTTTCTGACACCCTCTTGCAACATCCATTTCCTTACAGCCACGATCGCCGCCTCATTCTCCGACCTCTCCATTTCGTCTGTCTGTCGACTTCGAATAATATCGGCCTGCGACTCGAATTCTTTCGAGAACGAAATTTAACCTACGCATATTCCACGAACTTGCCTCAGCTGCTCCAAATTGAATCGTGTCCGCATCATTCGCCTCGCTGACTCCCTCTCGCACTGGGACTAGCCTCGCCACTCCGCACATCGAGTCGTCGTCGATCGTTGCTCCAAACAAAACCCAGAGCGCTGTCCACTGGGGAACATCTCACGTCTTTCCACACGTCGTGCTTAGGGTCATCAACTACAGATCTACGCCCTCTTTGCGCGCAGAGGGTCTATCCGGCACAATCGACGTGGATATCTCTCCCCCAAAGCCGAACCTGCTCGAACAGCACTGTCGTATCTCGTTCAACCATTCAGTCGACGATCGTTCAAGCGCCCAGGATAACCCAATGGAGGCTCATCCCAGGGTTGCTATTGACCTATGACACAGAGGTCCACGCCGTGGCCGTGTCATGACGAGGTTAAACCTTGACCTCCGAAAGGTCCTCGCGATCCTATCTCCCTAGGCACTCATCTCGAATTGATCTCCCCGTCCTTCAAATACAGAGCAAACTGGCGGCGAGTGACCGCGTCATATCAACCATGGATCCCCCACACATCACCGAATTCGCCTCGGAGCGATACTTTAGTAAACTAAATCAACTAGGCGATGCTCCCGAGACGGCGACCTCGTCTGTTCCTGGCCCCTCCCAGCCACAGCCCATACAGTCTTCGACTTTTATTTTGCCTCTGAGATCGTCGTCGAAACAATGCGAGAACGAAGTTGCGACGATCCGTCCCCCGGACCACAAGCGCTCGGAGCGCAGCCGCTTATTTGGATTGCGCTCGAAAGTCTCTCTCCTGCACACGAAGCCTCCTCCACCTGCACCGATCTCACCATCATACACATCCAAATTAGCAGCCGACTTGAGCACACCGGCACGGTAAGCGTTATCACGGATTAACCCTGGGCATCATCCAGCATAGACTAACATCAAACAACAGGTTACCCCTAGACGATCTTTTCCGCTCATTACCCAGCGAACTTCAGATTCAGATTATCAACTCCCTTCCTCTCTCCGACATTTTGAACCTGCGGCGGGTTTCCCGTTCGTGGCATACACTGATAACACTCAACGAAGGCCCAATAGTCAGATATCATCTGGATCATCATATACCCGCTTATGCTATCCGACTATATCCCGCGCCAGATCCATCCAAGGTGGATTTTCATTATCTCTGCAGTCTTTGGCATAGGCTTCATGTCGCAGCGAAACTGTCACATTTAATGTGTGAATGGATAACCAAAGAGATCTTTCTCAGGACGACTAAGGCGCAAAAGCTGGATTTTGCCCCCCAGCAGGAGCGAATGCGACGGCGGTTGATACCATTATTATTCACCATTTTCCACTTCTTTGAGATGTACCGGAAGCTACACCTCGAACACATCGCGGAACATGGCGGTTATGGCCTGCGACATACACCGTACACGCTCAATCCCATCGAGGTTAAAATCATGAACATGTACGATGATAAAACGCTACTCCGGGTCCACCAAGTATTCCCACTCGTCATTTCGTCATTCTGTCGCCAGCTACGACCCCCTTCATATGCCGGCCGAGTTGAGCGATCTCTTCGTGGCTATCTGAGGGAGAAGCCCCCGGATGAAGTCCATGCTGCCATTCTCTGCCTAGGTGGGCTGAGGCAAGTAGAGCGATTTTGGGAGATCGGGGGCTACAACTCCCGCAGAGGTGCTGTCGATCATTGGTATTCCTCCGTGGCCTTGACGCCTGAACCTCCTGCAAAGCCTAAGAGGTCAATCATGGGCATCGGGCGGAAGAAGTCGATGGCTGCGCTAAAGAGCAATGCGGCACGGCATACCAACAACACCCCCCTACCAGAGGTTGATGCCGTTTTCTCAAACTCGACAAGCTTCGTTTTTGGCACCAGCCTAGCAGCGGGCATGCCCATGGGCTCCCTGGTTCCGGATCATGCACGACAACTATTGCCCGATTTACCGACCTTACAACATATATGGTTGTTGACTGCTGAAGCATTGATTCTCGACAGGAAAATCGTTCAGCGGTCGCAAGATATCCTGCGTAACGCCCAGGTCATGCTCGAACTGATTCGCGAAGATGGCCTGGAGGAGGAGGACGAATGGTGGTATGGTCGCAATGCGCCAGACTCACTTCGTCCACCACCCGGGGCTTTCCAGAATGATGTCGGGGATAGCGGGTTGGTCGATCCTATTCTATAAGCATTGCCAAGGGAAGGAACACACACATTTTCGTTTGTTTATAATTTTCCACTTCCTGCACATACATTCGCACTATGGCATCTTGGCTTTCGCCTCTCCTCTGATGCAGTCACCCACAAACACTTTGTGTGTCTCGCACACACTCACACATATATACACACACCTTCTCTTTGTGTCTCGCTTTCACACACACACACACTCTCTCTCACTCTCTCTCTACATATTTCGTCTCTTTTGTTGAACAATGTATGGATAACGGATGGTCGAGGATGTTGGTTTGGTTCGGTCGGCTTGTCAAGGCTTATTATAATCATTCGGGGTTTGGTCATATTCATTAATGGGCACACAAATGGAGCATTCTGGGATAGATACCGCACATATAATCCGCCTGAGGGTGGTTGGGAAATAAAATTTTATATTTCTATTCACAGTTTTGATCCTCACTCGTTCCTTGTGAAAAGATCAATGGCACCAACTGCTGAGGCCTTTGGGAAAGCTGCATCGATAACTTACGTCTTACATTATATCAACCATGCGGGCAGGTCCTCGGGGAGGGGCATCTCTGCTAATAGAGTGATGCTACAATTGTACTTTCTCAGATGCTTCCTCAAACTCGGAGCGCTTTCCAGATTCCAGCCTCTCTCCAAGAAATGTAAATACAATGCGGCTCGTTCTTTTCAGAGTGGATAGGTAATTAAGTAATTAAACTAACTCTCATGAAGGTCAAGTAAGTAGACAAACGTGTCTTTGACGACCCCGAGAAAACTTTTTTTCCGCGAGTGAAACGCCTCCGAGCAATGGGGCACGAGGGGACTTGGAGAAACCTTGACGAGACGATGAGATTTGATCTCGAGTGAGGCCAGGTCACAGCTCCGCGACTGTTGGCGGAGCTTGGACCAAGGTTCCCACCAACAATGATGATGTCATCCAGAAAACCAGCTCTTATTAAGTGTATTTCGTACAATTGTACTTCGTAGTGACCGAAATTATTGCCAAACCTCTCCTCATTTGTAGCAAGCAATGTGAACCTCGAGACTATTATTTGTTGTCAAGTGATGGACGAACCTGACTAATCATCTCTTGTCAGATGAACAATTGAAGTGACTTCTCCCCACCCTGCCTTTCGTGAGTTCCCGACAGCACTGAGTAAATGCGAGACGAGTGAGCATCATTCACTTCATGTTCTTTTTTGTTTCCAGTGGTCTGCCGTTGATTCCACCTGTTGAGGCCTCGGTGTAGCACAAACCGCCTTCCTTCGGCTTTGATCCTGGATTCCTGCTGGGTCAACTGAGATTGCCCAAAGCTAGGCAACCAGATAGAGACAGACAGCGCCTTGCCCAAGCCATTGATCGCCCCACCTTCCAAGCTTCTCGAGGCAGCTTACTTTCTATCCACAATTGTGTTCGATCCCCCATTAGTCCGTTCTCCTCCCTCCGAATGCTGCACATTCGGATCTTCCTTTCCCCGACGCCTTCCTTCAAGGCCACCAACTTCACTTTAATATTAACCGCTGTGTTTCCAGGGTGTCAACAGAACGTTGAACCATGGCAATTAAGTACAGTCTCCTCTCCTTGCCCCTCGAAGCGTTCGACTCCTCGGACAGGGACGATGCTTTGGCCACCTTGCGATCAATCGTTTCCGACCTCGGTACCGTTATCCCATATCGCATTCCTAGCTTTAAGATCGGTACACTAGATGCGTTAGTGCAGCAAGCCGACGACCTCGCAAAAATGGAATCTACCTGTGCCAGTGTAGTATCCAAAGTAGCCGACTCTTTGAAGTCTCTTTTGGGTGGTGATGAAGGGAAGATTGCACAGCATAAGAAAGTAAACGAGAGTGAGTGATGTTCAGATTACTCTCTGGTGGACACCAAACTCGGATTAACCTCCAACGTCCCTAGCACAGAGTCAACAGATCAGTACATCACCGATTTCTCCTGGAACATGGTTCTTTACCGACCAGAAAAGCCTCTAAGCGAACTTGTTAGCATGCTTCAAAAGGCGCGCAAAGACCCGTCCCCCCCAACTTACCATATGCCACTCTAGCCCTCTCCCGGTTTTGCATAATCTAACAGCCAGTTACAGGAACTTGGTTCTCTAGATAACGATATCAAGACCAAGATCAACCAATACACTTCGGTAAAGACGAACTTGGCATCGCTCGAGAGACAGAGGAAGTGAGTTAGGTTTCCTTCACCGCTTCCCCCGGCCCTCCTCTTCAAGGTACGCTGTCTAATAAGGACTGGAATTCAGTGGCAACCTATCTACAAAATCTCTCTCTTCGGTGGTAGATCCTGCTACTCTTGTCCAGGGCTCCGAATACCTCGAAAGTCACCTAGTTGCCGTACCAAAGATTGGCAAGAAGGACTTTTTGCGAGGTTACGAGACTCTAGCCCAGTTTGTCGTGCCCAGGTCGGCAGTTCAGGTGGCCCAAGATGATGAGTTTGTTCTCTTCACTGTCGTTACATTTCGGAAGGCCAGTGCCGAGTTTTTGCAAAAGTGCCGGGAACATAAGTGGATTCCTCGCCAATACAGATACATCGAGGGTGGAAAAGAGGAGGAACAGCGGGAGCTCGACCGTGTCGCACAGGAAGAAAAGAGAGCGTGGGCCGAAGCCCTGCGCATGGCTGTCACCGGCTGGAGTGAATCTGTGCAAATTTGGCTACATATTTTGGTCTTGCGCGTTTTCGTGGAGGCAGTCCTTCGATACGGTTTGCCCCTCGATTATGTCACAAGCATTATCAAGGCAAGTCCAGCTTTCCAAGGCTGCCCTTCTCGCGACAAGCAACCTAGCAAAGGAAGCTGACGACCAGAGATCTAGACTACACCGAAGGCCTCCAAAAAGGTGAAGACCACGCTCGACTCCAATTTCTCATACCTCGGTGGAAACGCCGTCAGAAGGGATAAGCGAGGTAATGTGGCGGATGACACCGCCTTGGCCTCTGAGATGGCAGCTGCAGGGCTCGGTTCTGCCGCGAGCGAGTACACCGCCTACGTCTACTATGAGCTTGAGGTCCCTTGAGAAGCGTTTTATCTCCAGCTTTTTTTTTCTTTTCCACGGCCTACAACAGACAAGGGATCCGGGCCCTATTATCCCAGATATCAGGGTTTATTTTGAAAAGGGAAAAAAAAAAAATTGTGATCCAGTTCCAGTTAGCAAACTTCGCTGGTACCACTTTCACCCTATGGTTGGAGGCCGCGCAGATAACTTGGGATAGGACTCTAGTTTGTCTGTGAGAAAGCAGGTTCTTGTGCCAGCTGTCATCTATGCGACTGTTTTTCTAACTAGGCCCTTAGCGTTTAACCATTCAACAATGTGCGCAACACATTCTTCGACACTCTTCTGATCCGTGCGGATATGAATCTCTGGGTCTTGTGGCTCCTCGTATGGTGCAGATATGCCTGTGAAGTCCTTGATTTCCCCAGCCCTTGCCTTTTTGTAGAGGCCCTTTGGGTCTCGTTTCTCTGCAACCTCGATTGGCACATCGACGTAGACTTCGACGAACGGGATGGGTTCCTCGTCGACGTCATTGGCCCGGCTATGGAGGTCTCGAGCGACCTGGCGATCGGCGCGATAGGGCGAGATGAACGATGTTATGGCAATAGTTGCCGAGTCCGCAAAGAGTTTGGCGACTTCTCCAATTCGTCTGATATTTTCATTTCGGTCCTGTTCAGAAAAGCCCAAATCCTTGTTGAGGCCAAACCGTACGTTATCTCCGTCCAGACGATACGCGGCGAGTCCGAGGTGCAGGAGATGTTGCTCGAGTGCTGTGGCCACGGTAGACTTTCCTGAAGCCGAAAGGCCTGTCAGCCATATCGTGAATCCCTTCTGTCCCCTGAGGGAAAAGCGTTCTTTCCTCGAGAGCGAGGGATGCCAGGTGATGTTCCTAAGGATCCATGGAAGCTGGATGTCAACGAAACCGCCCAAGAAGATTCATGGGGAAAACAGCAAAGGAGGCCGAGGAACTCCATAAAAGACTCACGTAGCCATCTCGGTTCCAGCACTGAGAAAGGGGACTCCTGGTTACCGGTTATGATGATGATGCACACTTCGCCGTCTTCTGTTCTCCTCTACCCTTTTTTTTTTTTTTTTTTTTTTTTTTTCTTTCTTTCCTCTTTTGTTGCAGCAGCGAGTAGATTTGAGAGATAGATGCAACACTTCAATAAACCTTGCTAGAACGGAACATCAACCCCACCAAAAGCAGCCGAAGTCGCATTTCTGGTTCGGACTCAACTCGCGGTTCTCCGACAAGAGAAACTTGGTTTTAGTCATCTGCTTTTCGCATTTGACTGAGACAAGTAACTGTGACATTTGGTGGTATTAAAAGGATGTGGACAACACTACGAAGGTACAATTGTAAAAGTTCAGGTCCCGGTTGCGGTTAAAGTCTATTGCGTCAACAATGCATAAACTGACAACATCTAAGAATCCTTCTAGAATGTACACAGGTACTCGTACAGTGGGTCGCTCTATCCTCAATGTTGCCGCCCAAGACGCCGTTGCAGTCAACCAAGCCTCAAACTATTTCTCATAACAAAAATTTGTAATTTTACACCGCAACACAGAGAGTTTTGAGTTCTCGATACTCTGCCGGAGTGTTGGAAATTGGTGTCTCAATATTCACGGGCGGAGTTTGGGCATCAGCTAAATCACGTCAACGGGCGAGAAAAGACCTCTCGGGGCTGGGTACACTTACCCAAGCATGCTTCGGAGATACGAAAAGAGCACTGGCTTCCGCAATCGTAGTCGGTGTCTGGTCGTCTGGAACAAGTGTTTCGATGCGCCCCTCTACCCAGGCTTTGCGCCCGTCAACCTTTGTTGTCCGCGCCGAAAGCACAAAGTAATTGTCCGCGTGTGCCGGCTTTCGGTAATTGATTTCGAGCTTGGCGGTAACCCCGATCTCGTGGGGCAATGCGGCAAAACAACAACTAGCGAGTCCTTCGTCAAGCAGCGTAGCCAGGAGTCCGCCGTGCACGAGCTCTGGATGCCCACACAGATTTTTTCCGATGTAGACTATAGAAACTAGCGACTTTCCTTCGCCATCCTTCCACGCGTAAGGAGGGACCACTATCTTCTCCGGCCCTGCCAACACACCGGCCGTAAGACTCTGCTGTTTGAAAGCCTCGGGCATCTTAATGTGAGGTCGGGATTCGATCATCCCAGGGGTCTCGCGCAACCGTTTCGTTAAAGGGTGCGCATTTATGTATTCGTCAACCCTGCGGGCCTGATCGTCTGCGGGGTTGTATGCAGATCGGCTCGCCTCGTCCGACAGAAAGCTCAGTCCCAGGAGGCTGGCAGGAAGAGTAGAGTAGATGGCTGTGAGGAATCCAGCCGTAGCGAAGGCAAGCCCGCCAACACCGAGGAACGCCGCGGTCCGGAAACGGGATGGTTTGCTAGAGGCGCCAGCCGATGAACTCGTCGCCCGTGCTGTTAAAAAGGTGGTGGTGATAGATTAGTCGCGAATGCCGCGGGGCAACAGAAACAGATCCTGGCTGTCTCGTGCAGAGGAAAAGAAGGAAAGCCACCTACATCGTATGGGGGACGCATTGAGCTTCTGATATGGCCACCTCGTCCTTGGCAACCCCAGGTGAGGCGGCCGTAGATTCGGCACCGGGCCAAGCAAGCGCGGGAATCGAACGTGAACGCGCATTTGCGCTATTGGTTCGTGACGGGGTCACTTCGTCGAGAGGATAGAGGCAGGTGGCGGGCGACTCGATACGTTCCACGAAACATGCAAGAAGGAGAAGAGTACGAAGTAATCGTTGACTTTTAATTCAAAGAATAAACCACGATAAACACCTGAACCAGCCCCCTTCCCAATTAGCGTAGGTGCTGCAGAGACGGGAGAAAAAATCCCGAGGTCCGATGGAAGAGCGAGGCCGGTAGGGTGGGTCTTCGACATTGCATTAAAAAAGCCTTGTGAAATACGGAAGGAAAAAATCTCTACTTATGTGCACAAACATTGAAGCTCCCAACAAACAATCCTTTTTGTGATGTAGTTTCATTGTCAAACATGGTTAACCTAGCATTGCTCGGAATAAGCTATACACATAATTACTCTTCCTGGGCCAGGATATCTGCGTAATCATCCGCAGACGCGAACGTCGGAAGATCCCGAAGCCTCTTTCTTCGGCTTGCTCGCTTTGTACCGTCGCTTGTTGCACCATCACCACCTTCGTTGCCGACTTGGCCGGCATTAGCAGCATCCCCTCCTTCGTTCTCATCCAATTCACTGGAGAGACTACTCGCATCCCAACCATCCATATCATCGCCAGAATCATCCGTCTCGGCGAAAGCAGTCTCAAGGTCCTCTAAGGAGACGTCATCCTCTGGTTCCTCGGGCACTAACGCATTCCACACTTGATCTTCTTCGCCTTCGTCTTCGCCCTCTCCGGATGCGGCGTCTTGATGGGAGCTTGTGGCGCGGTCAGGGCGCCCGATTTGACTGAAGTATTCATAGAAGAAGACGTCCTCAGCTGCGACATCTTCTATCTTTTTCGACCAAAAACTGACGTCATTCACCAAGTCGCCAGACACCAACGTGCGTTTGCTCCGTAGCCAGAGATCTGATCCACTGCTGGTAGAGTGTAGCGGCTGCATGATGGAACCACCTCGGGTAACTTCTTTAACCTTGGGATTCCGGTAAGCAAATTTATCAAGAAACCGGATCAGGCTATGACTTTCAAGATCCGGCTTCTGAGCTTTCACGGATCTGAGGACCGAGGACGCATACACCAGCACGGCAGGGTGGAAATGGCGCAAGATAGGCACCTATTACTAGTTAGCTTGATTTCCTCTCAAAATCGATCGGCTATTATTCTTGCTTACAAGATCCCAAAGGCAACTGTGGTCGGCATTGCTGTATTCCGGGTCGCGCTTCCGACCATCATATCGCGCACTCGGATTCCCAGTCAGACCCTCGTCTGTTTGCTCCCTCTGTTCCTCGGGCTCTTCGATCAGAGTGACAATGCCCGGAAATAGAGATTGAAGTTCCGAAATAACATACAGAGCTCCGCATATGAATGGTGGTTGATGGAGTGTTAGTATTTGGAGAAGTCTCTTAACAAACGCCTTCACTCTCTTGACGTTAACGTCAGACCTCAAAGCTCTCAAGATTAAATTGAGGTACATTGCCTGCTTTGAGGAGGTACACAGTCGCGGATCTAGGAGCGACTCGTACAGAACGCGGTAGAGTCTATCCCCAGCAAGATTTCGAGCCGCCGTCAATTGTTGTATCAGCATCATCGCCTGGATGCTCGTATTGAAATTTGAGGAATGGATGATCTTGAAGAGGGTGTCCAGATGTTTTCCCAGGCTGTCTAGTCTTAGTCTCGTGAGATCGGATAGCTGCGGTGTCTGGGAACTTACGTCGATTCGTCCCCATCAACAAACGGGATTGTGCGGTTTATGCCAGTAAGAATCGCAGAAGCTAGCTTCTCGGCGAGCGCTTCCGAATTTGCCGGCTCAGTGTTGGTGGACAACTCGCCTTGAAGGGAAGACATTTCTCCGCTGCCGAGCATAGCGGTAAACATATCGAAGAATATCCTTAATAGATTTGCTGATACGTGTGCCTCCTTGCTACTCAAAATTGTCTGGTTGAGTGTGGTTACAGCGCAATATCTGGTCCTCATTGGCTGTCCCGGTCGCAAGATCACTTCGTGCTCTATCGTACGAATTATGACATCTTTCATACCAGGATGAATACCTTGGAGCTGAAGAAGAGAGTGAGACGCTCGAGAGGAAAGTTTCCGGTCCCTGTCGCCTAGCTTGTTAACTAGAAGCCGAAGTAAATTAACTTCCTGCTCGGGCTTCTCTCGAAGAAGGCCAAACACAAAGTCAAGGGACCTTGTCCGAGAATAGTCAATATCATCGCTCGACCAAACTTCGAGGAGCTGGACTACCTTGAAGTACGCGGCCTTTAACCAGTCTTCGTAAGCCCAAGAGATCAAATGCGCTGGTGACACGCCTTCCGGTAACTTGGATGGAAGATTCCATGTATAGATCCGATCCCTTTGAAGAGCGCCTATGAGTCCTGGCTGATGGTGAAACTGCACCAGCTTCCGATTTCCTGGCAAGACTAGACCAGGTCCCATGAGGTCGACAATCGCGGCAAGTGCAACAATGGCCTGGCTGCGGCTTTTCTTGGAGGCTAGATTCAGGAGGGCCTCTAGAGCTCGCACATTATGCACGGGGGATTCCTGGACTGCTAAGGTTAAAGCAGACACTTTGTCGTTCATGGTGCCCGATGACATGATTGTTGAGAGAAATTTATGTGTCGAGGACGCGAGAAAGCTCTTTGAATATATCGATGAATCGTTTTCTAGTAGTGTCCATGCATGCTCTTTGAGAGACTGGATGGCTTGCGCATGTGGCGACATGTCGTCGGAGAGAGGAGTCGGCAGATCTGGTAGACCAACAGCGTGCCACTCAGCCACTGGTTCGAACACCTAGAAATAGAGTGAGCCGTCTGTGGAATCAGGCCGAGGGGTGTAGCACATACAATGCCCTTAATCTGAGTCGGTAAAGCAGACGGGCGATCCGAAGCCAGAGGCGGTTCCGCAGCGGTGGGGCTCACGCTTGAGACGGGCGGGGAGCCGCGGACAGGTTGCGAAAACCCAAGCTTCCCGGCAAACTCAGCTAGCTCAGTATGAAAATTGTGTGGAAGTGGAGGAACGGACTCCTCGTGCTCGTCCTCCGATTGAGATGGGGCGTCCAGAACAAGTTGTAAGTCCTCTTCATCCCCCCCCAGATCACGAATCTCGTTGAGGAGAGCATCCCTCGATATATCCCCGGGTGAGCTTTCGGCAAGAGTTCTGGTAACAGCTAGCGGACTGCTTTCGTCGGCAGTAGAGTTGTTAAGACCACTGCGCCTTCGCTTCTTACTTTGGGAAGAATGCTTGGACGCATCTGATCCCGACTTCCGTTTTGGGGCGGACATGTGGTAATCTTGCGTCGATGGGCCCCCTCTGACACCAAAATTCGGTAGGCCCTAGTAGATGTATATTGGCGGAACTCAATTCCTCTTCCGCGACATACGATAGGTACCGCAATTGCGCAAGGTTGTTGAGAATTTCGAGAGATCGAGACGATGCGGGCAGTTTAAAAAGAAAAAAAATATCGAGGTAAAAAGTCATCTTGTGGATCCACAGGTTCCCACCATTAGGTAAGCATCAATGGGGACCCCAAGTCGCGTGGTTGTATAAAACGCAGGTTCACGCGGCTCAGTTTCAACAGCTCGGAATTGAGATGGATCTGGTACACATTCATCTGAGGATGGCACGACTGTTTTAAACATCCAAGACTCCCATCAAGTCATGCCATACATTCCCATATTCTAATCAAGTCGGGCCTTACCAACCGCGAGAACAGTTGGAAGAAGGACGAAGGACATTAGCGACATTAGGGTCTAAAAGAAGAACGGAATCGATACTTATTTACATGAGTTCCAAGCCGTAGGAATGGGGATATTAAGTGTATCTTCCCGAGCAGGCTCCCGAGTAAGTCTGCTTATCCGCGTGATTAGTCCCCTTCGGTTTTCTTCCTCTTTTGGGCTCAAAAAAACCGGACTGGTGATGTTGCCGCCTTTGCTGTCCGTTGGTCCTGTTACTGACGTGCCCATTAGGCTCTCTTCAGCTCACTATCAGGCACACCAGGGCGGTCGTTGCGCTCCCAGATATGGCAACCTACCGGAGGCATCTCAAAGACTCTCAGTGAAGGTATCGAGGCCCTTACTAGGCAAATCATTGCTGTATACTAACGGTTTCGCAGCGGGTCATGACAAGCTCATTCGAGCCGGTTATCTCAGACAGGTTGGACTTCCCTCCCTTCAGAACATCGCCTAGCATTCTTCTCATGGGGTCTCGTCTGCAGTCGAATATCGGGACATTCAACCTTTTGCCATTAGGTTTGAGGGTACAGGAGAAAATCGAACGACTATTGGACATGAGTATGCGAAGTATAGGTGAGTTGAGTTCTTCTCTCCGCATCCGCTACAGAGCGGTTAGGTTCGTTGTATTTACCGATTTCAAGGAGCCTCGAAAGTTTCGCTCTCATCCATTGCATCTCAACAACTCTGGGAGCGCAGCGGCCGGCTGCACCAAGTCGGCCCAGAGGTGAGATTATCTCCCCGCCCGCCTTTCTCTCCCACCCTTTACCCACTCTCTTTCTCCGAGGCGAGCTTCTATTCATGTTTCCGGGACAGATTTGCTGATTTTGAGCAACAGCTCTTCAGATTTGAAGATCGCAAACATACTCCCTTCCTACTCTCACCGACACACGAGGAGGAGATCACTCACATGGTTTCCGGGATAACCCAATCCTATAAAGATCTCCCTCTTAGGCTCTACCAAATATGTAAGCTCTTCCCAATCACGATCCCTCTAACTGCCGACTGACCCCTCTAGCACGAAAGTATCGGGATGAGCTTCGGCCTCGTCATGGATTACTCCGGACTCGCGAGTTCACCATGAAGGACTTGTACACGTTTGATTTGGACCTACCATCCGCCATCGAAACATACCGGCGGGTCGGAGAAGCGTATGTCCAATTTTTTTCCAATCTTAACATACCATTCCTAGTGGCGGAGGCAAGCTGCGGTGATATGGGTGGCAGCATGAGTCACGAATATCATATGCCATCTCACTTGGGCGAGGACGCTATTATCAACTGTCAGAAGTGTGGCTATTCGGCCAATGAAGAAGTTGCAGAAACGGCGATCTCGCCCGGATCCACGCCCGTCTCTGGGACATCTGTGGCTGTTTGGAGGGGCGTCTCAAAAGACCGGTCCGTTCTCGTCAACGCTTGGTATATGTCCAGCGATAAGATGACCTCCCCTATTAACATCCATGCGGTCAAGGCCTCGGTACCAGATATTGACACTAGCATTGAAGATGCTACGCCGATTTGGGTAGAGACACTCAGCAGTGGTGCTTGGAAAAATAGTTCGCCGTCCCCTCTAAGGCTGGTGAATCTGATCGACTTCAGAGTCGCAGACCTAGTTGACACGATTAGACACGGCCATGGGCCGGTGCCCACTATGTTCCCGCCCGGCACCTCTAGCACCTGTGACATACCACAATCCTTCCAGGAAAAGTCGTCTCTAGGTGGCCCGCTAAATCTTCTCCGGATCCAGAACGGCGACCCATGTCCCCGCTGTGAGGCAGGCACGGTTGAAGTGGTAAAATCCCTCGAGTTAGGGCACACATTCCACCTCGGGACTCGATATTCAGATCCCATGGCGGCCAAGGTCGCTGTTCCCTCAACGCAGCGGGATACCTCTGCTGTTGACTCGCGACCCATGCAAATGGGCTGTTTCGGAGTCGGAGTCACACGAATTATTGGTGCCATCGCGGAAGGGTTTTCGGACGAAAAGGGACTTGCCTGGCCACTCAGCATCGCTCCATATCAAGTAATCATAGTCCCTGATTCAGATCTTCTCGAGGCGGCGGAACAAGTATATGATTCAATAACCGGCATGCGGCCTGTCGTCTCTAGGGGTGGGCCCGTTGATGCGCTCCTCGATGACCGATCCGAGTCAATGCCATGGAAACTGAAAGACGCCGATCTGACTGGTTACCCTGTGGTGATCGTTCTGGGACGTGCTTGGAGAGAATCCGGTGCTTGTGAAGTACAATGTCGACGGCTCTCGGTCAGGGAAATCATCGCGCGTGAGGAGCTTCCCCAGTATATACACGACCTATTAAGCAAGCTGGGATAAAATCTAATAATTTTCTCATATTCCATGGCCTCTCCAAATAATAATAAAATAAAATAAAATATATATATATATATATAATATATAAACCCGACATGTTCTTCGATTGACAAGGCGAAAAGTTGATTATGCGGACGCTATGGATATGGATTGCCTGGACAGATTTTGATGGTGATTGGCTTAGGGACATTTTGAATACTCATGCAATATTACGTATTTGGGAGTCGTCAACGACATTGGAGAGAACGGTCAATTCAATTTGATGTCGTAAACCACTACTTCGTCGTCCCACGCTAACTCAGCAGCCACTGGTCCTCCAACTCCAAGCTGGCCCCCTCCCGGTACCATTGACCCTCTGGCCACCTTCACGGATCCCCGACAACCAGAATTGATATCTAGGGAGAAATTGATTCAAAATGGCAGCGCAGAAATCAGAAGCCGGTATGGACGTCCCCCAAGATCACAGCACGACATAATCCTTACAGGTAGCTGTGCTTTCTAGTCAACCTGGATACGTTGGATACCCAACAGCTCTCCCAGGTGAAAAAGCAGATTGAAGGAGAACTCGATCACTTAGGGACATCGTTCGCTCAGTTGCATGCAGCGCAAGCAAAATTCATGGAATGTCTTCGCTGTGTAGAGGCGAGGTCTGAATCCTCGGCGGGTATGCCTGAGCTCAGGTTTTCGAGACTGCCCAAGATCCCTCGAGTATCGCTAACAAACGGAGCGCAGATATCCAATCGGTTCTAGTACCCCTAACTAACTCGCTTTATGTCCGGGGAGAAATACCGCGAGGCGACAGGGTGATTGTAGATATAGGCACGGGATACCTAGTGGAGAAGGTTGTCTATGAGTCTTTTTATGTGCCCTTATTTTTATTTTTTATTTTTAGCCGAGGTAGCTGACTCTTGGGCAGGCCGCGGGTGAGGCCAAGGATTTCTACAAGTCAAGATCGGATGAACTGTCGAAAACACTGCAAGAGCTGGAGGCCATTCTCCAGCGGAAGACTGCAAACGTCCAGGTGGTAGACGAAGGTAAAGCTCCCCCTTTATTGCCCTCTAGGCATATTCGTTACTCATCTCCCGAAAAGTCATTAGGAAAAAGATACTTCAGTCTTCCCAGTAAATACATAATAAAATTGCGGAGGTTTGCGATACGGAACTCGCGGAGTGTCACTGGTGCGGCGTTTGGATTTGATCACAGCTTCGTGTTGGTGAAAATCTAGATCTTAAGGCTACCCTTCGTGAATCTCTAGAGCGTAACCGCGAGTCTCCAGTTATCGAGGTGCCCTACAGCCCAGCAATGGGTCGGGGCGATCAGCGTGCGGGGATATTTTTACTGGCTGACCTCAAAACAATCCAGGGCCTGCCAATTCTCCCTGATTCAAAATCTCCTGAACTCCAAGAGCACAGTCTAGTAGTTCCATGAAGCTGGATTTCAGGTCTTGGCAGTTTCTGGTGAGGGATAGGATGGCCCGGTCTTTGAACTGCATCCCCTCCGTGCTGCTATTCATTTGCTCATCCCACTCTGCTCCGTGCACGGAGACTGCGCAGGATATGGTCGGGGGTGGCCGAGTGTTGGTAACGGCCCATCGTCTTGTGGTTTCAATATTGAGAATACACGATGTACCTGGATACGGCAACCTGAACGATGCTCGAAGAACCGTATCCTCGATTTGATAAGGGACATTTGTCGTCGGTGTGACATCCAGACGGGGACCTTGCAAATCGAAAGAATCACCCGGCCGATGGCTTAATTTTATACATTGTTGCAGTCCAGACACCCATGGAGGCATGGCCGAAGTCGAGTCGCGGGCCAGGATATTGAAATTCCAGTCATATAACCTCGGATAATGCTGCGTTAGCTCCCTACCGCCATAGCAAAGAACCATTAGGAGTCTTCACTTACTTATCCGGGCTTGCGGAAAGGATATCAAGCCTCTTCCAACCTCGGCGAACAACGCGTGAGCTTGACGCATACCAACGAGTTTCACCTCCAGTCTTAATGCGGGCAATATCGGCTTCTACTCTCTGGTCCTGCATCTGGAACCAAAGCGAGTAATCTGTGTGTCGACGAAGCACATCCAGGAGGCCATCCTCGGAGGTGTTGGGCATGAAGTGCAAGATGAGGAGGCGCGCGAGGGCAAACCCGGTAGCATCGTCGCCAACCCTATCCGCAGTTCTGGTTAGTCCGACCAGTCTTCAAACCGCAAGAGACAGAGTTTTTTTTGCAAGAATTTGCATAATACCTGGTATCTAGCCTGGCTAATGTTCGGCCAGGGATATGATTCGCGAATTCGATAAACTGACGTATATCAAATTCCGCCTGGTCAGTCTCTCGCTGGAAGAGCTTGACGGCACCGAAATTTATTCCCATGTGCAATTCACAGCGCGTTGTCTGGAGTGAGTCCATGGAGTCTCGAAAAAGGCCATAAATCTTTTCCTTGTGTTGCTCCATGGCGATTTTCTCAATTACGCCAGGTTCGGCATCCGGCTCTCCTGGGCAGAGGATTGGCCGCCTTCCTCCCCCATCAGGTCCCTGTGGAGGATGGAGCACGATTTTGCCATGCGACGGCGAGGAGAATGCCAGGGGTTGGACGAGGAGCCTCTGGCGACCGCTTGCTTCCTCAACTTTGAGACCATGGATGGCATGGTTTATTCCACGTATTGCCGCTCGTACGTGAGTCGGAGAGTTTCCCGTGATGCGAATCACAGTGTTTGATCTTTCTGCACGAATCTCCACACCGCATGATTTGCGTAATTCGTCGAACGTGGCCAGTGACTCATCTGATAGAGCCAGGGGCATCTTGGCGTTTCTAGGGAGGATTAAGTACACCTGAAATACCATCTTGATTAGCTCGAGGTTGGAGATATGTCTGGACGTTCCTGTCCTCAAGGTCCTCGACGTACGGTCAATCGAGCTGCGCGGCCTGTGCGTGCGAAGTCGAGGCGACCCTGATTGCTAGCACCGGCAAGAGCCATCTGAGATGCTTCTTGTGTTCCGGAACCCGGAGAGGGTCGGAATTCCCTGCCCCCCATGCGAGGAACCTGGGCTTCCCCGAGCTTGCGCAGGGCCATTTCCAGGATGGTTGCACCAAATGGTCCTTTGTTGTGTGGCCAAGGAAGGGGCTTGGGTGGAATGGGGATCTATCCGATTAAGTCAGACGGAAACTTCGTGGAACATCAACAATGAATCGGATAGGGCATCATCATATTACCAAACCGTAGGGCAATGGACGAGTCACGACATGGGATTGAGGCTTCCGGTTGGAGGGGGTCTAGTATTGGAGAGCTCCTTCCCCCGAGTCAGTCATTGACAAACAATGAAGCTTCTCCGGGCAGCGCTGGGCTGACAAGATATAATCTGTGAAACTTGGACATTGTCCAAACACATCAAGTGCCTCAGGATATCATAGCAACTGTCATATTCACTAGGAAAACAACAGATCAACATTGATCAAATCTATGACAATCAAAGCCGATTGGAGCATACCAATGCCAAAACAGTCTACTTCGTAGCCTTGTCTCAATTATTCGCCTTGCAAAGCAAGACGGGAGGGCCCCGACATATGATCCGGATTTTCGTTTGCCAGATGGAGAAATTGTTATATATCCTCCCGGATTGAAATAATCTAGAGCTGTTTGGTCAACAACATTTGATATTTATTATCGTCATTGAACGAGGCTTAAATACTTGGTAATCCTTGGGGTTGATGCAAGGTGCAACCGCCAAATATACGAAGTACAATTGTAGTGTTTCCTCCTTAGGTAAGTCCAGCCGGATGAAAGAAAACGACAATGAGCAACAATATGATGGACGGCAACAACATTGAATAAGTCAAGTCAATGCAACGTGCAACCACAATTTGTATGTGGTGTTAAGCTTATTATCAAGTCAGCGACTACGAAGTAAAACAACATTGAATCGTTCTATGAATTGCCCAATGCAATAATGGCCTCAAGCAGGTACAGAGAGGATAAGAACAGTGGATACTTCTCCTAAGGTTATTTTAAGTACAATGTATCGATACTGGGGAAACGAAAAGCTAGTGTACTTCGAGGGGAAAACAGACTTGGGGTCAATGAGGGGTCTCTTTGATTTCTCCCTCGTATCAATCATTGATCAATTTATCAATGCCCTAGTGCAAGTGCGCAGGCACTTCGTTGCTATTACCCCGCCCCCCACTGGGAAACCGGCCCCCCCAAAGTCAAATTTGGCCCGTCGACCCTGGGCCGGTGGCCCTGTGGTGCACCTCCCGCCATCTTACCCCACGTTGCCATTGCCGAAGCTGGGACCCCCAATAAGAGCTTGGTTTTTGCAGGTTGACCTCAAATTGAACTTTATAAGCACTCAAGTAAAATATTGATCAGTGATCAATTGAGAGCTTATCGTCTTCTCGACGAAGCAATCCGCCTCGATTGGACCATCTTCTTCAGGATATGCCTGCTGCGTACATCTCATCCACGAAATCTAGTTCAGCTCTCCTTGGGGGCTCCGGAACCTCTTCTCCCCTTCTCCCTTCTCCCCTCTCCCTTCTGTCCTCTCAGTTGTCGGCGCGGTGCTCCAATCAATGTTTTTCTCGGACCTCATCTCACTCGATAGCCGAGTTTGGTAGGTTTACGCCGGCCTCAGCGCTCTCATGAAAAATTTCTTCCGACTTTTCTGGTAGTACCACCGTATATTCCCCCACTTAGTACGTCGCGGCCAAGAGATTTCGAACATTTTGAGGCCCGGTGCGATAGGCCTCTCGAAACATGGTTGGTACTGAACTGCAGCCGCTGGGAGCCAAGGCTTTAGACTCCACAAGCTCACCTTGGCATCGGGATGGAATCACATCATACAGGCCAATTGGAAAGTCGAGCAACGCATCTCATGTGGGCGAGCTGCATGTCCTTCGAGTGTATTCCGGGCTTAAGGTTTACATCTCACCGCACATCTTCATAACCTTTGACCTCAGGAGATGTTGGAAGAAGACGAAATCTTGGCGCTGCCGGAGAGTATATCTGGCCCGTACGTCTATAAAAGGGAGATGTCGCCCTCACGCCGTCCTGCTCTGATCACCGCTCTGATCACCGCTCAGTCACAGCATCCAACACCTGACCTGGATCAACTTTGATGATTTTCGAAACCCCCCGGTCTCGCATGTAATCTAGCCCATACTGCTTCACTTGTATTATCCACCCTGAGCCCCGACCTGAGCAAGGAAGGGGGAGCTCACTTGCAACCATGTCTGTCGAGTACCCAAAGCATCCCTTCCTCTTAACTATATCGGAAACTGTCAACATTCTCGGCACCGATGTCGAAGAGGGACTTCTCTCGAACCAAGTTGCGGAGCTCCAACGAACATATCCTCCCAATGAGCTCGATGTCGGGGGCGGGGTTGCTTGGTACACTATATTGAGCAAGCAGCTGCTCAATGCCATGATTCTGGTAGGGAGCAATGTGCCACCATCATCAGCTCGCATCTAGGGCTAATACTTCTATCATAGGTCTTGGTGTTCGTCATGGTTCTCAGTTATTCCTTCCAGGACTGGATCGAAGGCGGCGTGGTGACTTTTGTCATCATTCTCAATGTTGTCATTGGGTTCTGGCAGGAATATCGTGCAGAGAAGCGTATGGACGCATTGCGGGCCTTGTCATCCCCCAGCGCGACCGTGCTACGCAATGGCAACACTGCTGTCATTCCAAAGTAGGCTACATCGATTCTCCCGACCGCTCTCGAATTGCCTCTCTATCCACAGCACGATTCTCTTCATGCTAACTCACAAAAAGTGCAGATGTGGTGCCTGGCGACATCGTTCTTCTGAAAATGGGAGACACAATTCCCGCTGATCTCCGCCTTTTCGAGGCGATGAATCTCTCGTGCGACGAATCATCCCTGACTGGTGAAGCTGTCCCAGTAGAGAAAACCATCGCCAATGACATTGCCATTCCCGGCACTAAAAATCCCGCTACCTCTGAGGACCAAGTAGGTATTGGTGACCGCATCAACATTGCGTATGCCACCACGATTGTGAAAAAAGGCCGAGGCCGAGGCATTGTCATTGCGACAGGCATGGTGACTGAAGTGGGCAAGATTGCTGCCTCCACCACCAAGAAGCATCGTAAAGCCGGAAGATCGATGAACTGGAGAAAGTACGGTAAGAGGCAGCCAATTGTCGGCTTGGCCAAGCGCACATATGATGCCGTGGGCAAGTTTTTAGGCCTGACAACGGGGACCCCCCTCCAACGGAAACTGGCCTGGCTAGCGTACATTCTCTTCGCATGTGCCCTCCTTCTGGCTGTTGTCGTCTTCGCCGTGAATCGCTTCCACGTCCCTACTGAGGTGGTCATCTATGCTACTTCCTTGGGTATTGCGATCATCCCTGAATCACTTGTAGCGTAAGCCTCCCTCCCCCCCCCCCCCCCAAAAAAAAAAAAAAAACTTCCGAGCCTCTCTTATCCCATTTGAGCCGTATTGACTCTTCGATCCCCTTTTAGTGTTCTCACGATTACGATGGTGGTTGCTGTTTCTGTCATGAGTAAAGCCAACGTCGTCGTACGTGATTTATCCGCACTCGAAGCCCTAGGGGGTGTCACCAACATCTGTTCGGATAAGACGGGAACCTTGACCCAGGGCGCCATGATTGTTCGGACGGCATGGCTGCCGATGAATCATTTATATAGTGTTCGAGAAACTCGTCATCCCGCCGATCCTACCGAAGGAAAAGTAACCTATCAGGTGATCGAGGACGAGCCCAAGGAGGCCGAACCTGAAAAGAGGGACTTTGACCAGGAAAGAAGCGCCGCGGCTTTGACGTTCGATGTGCCGGCCGAAAAGCTCAATCCGAAGCGGCCAGATCCGTCGACTGCTGACGGGGTGGCGGAAGTAACCCCAGCACTTCGGTGCTTTCTCCTTTCATCCGCCCTGTGTAACCTTGCGACGGTGAGATACGATGAACTGTTGTCCCGTTGGCAAACCACCGGCGAGCCAACTGAGATCGCCCTACAGGTATTCGCCCACCGCTTCGACCTTGGAAAGAAGGGCTTGGTTTCTTCGGGCTGGAAAGAACTGGCCGAATTCCCTTTTGACAGCTCCGTTAAGCGCATGTCTGTCATTTACGACCCCCCGAAAGATGGGGAGGGGGTCATTGGTGATGGAAATAGCGTTGTGTTCTGTAAAGGGGCGGTGGAAAGGATCCTCGAGCTCTGCCAGTTTATCGGATTCGGGGACAATCGACGGGATCTTGCCGAGGACGTGAAGCTTGAAGTGATGGAGCAAACCACGAGATTGGCCTCCCAGGGTCAGCGAGTCCTTGCTCTTGCCTACCGTGAATGGGATGGCAAATTCACCCTTCGTCAGTCCCCAGAGTCCGACGCCGCCGACGAAGCCCTACGTCGAGAGGTCGAGAGCAACCTTACCCTTCTTGGCTTGGCTGGAATCTATGACCCGCCCCGTCGTGAAACCAAGCCATCTATTTCGGAGTGCTCCTCAGCTGGAATAAGGGTACACATGCTGACGGGAGATCATCCGGAGACTGCGAAGGCTATTGCCAAGGAAGTTGGCATCATCCCAAAGAACTTGTCCACCCTCCCAGCGGCTACGGCTGCCTCCATTGTCCAGATCGCGACCGACTTTGACAAGATGACAGATGAGGAGATAGATGCATTAGACGAGCTTCCGCTGGTGATCGCTCGCTGCGCACCCGATACCAAGACTCGCATGATCGAAGCCCTTCGTCGCAGAAACGCCTTCATGGCCATGACAGGCGACGGCGTCAATGACGCTCCCTCGCTCTCTCGGGCGGATGTGGGCATTGCCATGGGATCTGGTTCAGATGTGGCAAAATCGGCGTCCAAGATCGTCCTGGCTGATGACAAGTTCAATTCCATCGTGGCCGGGATCCGTGAAGGCCGTCGCATGTTTGATAATATCCAAAAATTCGTCCTTCATTTGCTGAGTTCAAACGTTGGGGAGGTTATCTTGCTCGTCGCGGGATTGGCATTCCGGGATGAGTCTGGCTACTCGGTTTTCCCCATTTCTCCTCTCGAAATTCTTTGGATTAACATGATCACTTCGTCATTTCCTGCATTTGGTCTTGGACGCGAGGCAGCCGCAAGGAACGTCATGTCAAAACCTCCCCATAACAAGAACAGGGGAGTTTTCACAAATCAGATTTTGGCCGATATGATGGTGTACGGTGTTATCATGGGCGTTCTTACATTGGTCACATTCGTGATCGTCGTCTATGGGGCAAACAACGGTAATCTGGGTGTTGACTGCAATAGGCACTACTCAGATTCGTGTCAGGCGGTCTTCCGGGCCCGTGCAGCTGTTTTTGCGGAACTGACTTGGCTCATTTTGGTTTCCGCTTGGGAGTTCAAGGACCTCCGAAGGTCTCTATTCCGCCTTCACCCCAATGACAGTCGGAAATTTCCTCTCTTCGAGGATCTTTACTCAAACCCTTTTCTCTTTTGGTCTGTTACCATTGCCGCACTGTCAGTTTTCCCAGTCGTGTATATCCCACATCTCAACACCAGCGTCTTCAAGCACACCTCTATTAGCTGGGAATGGGGTGTGGTCATTGGATTTACCCTACTCTACGTCATGGGAGTGGAAACTTGGAAATTCATCAAGCGGACTTGGCATCTTCTAGAGGACCATCCAGTCAAGACTGGTATTTTCAAGCAGGGTGGGGAGGTGGAGGGTGGAAAGAGCTTTATTAGGACAATGACGGCTACCAGCTTTAAGAGTTGGAAGAGCTTTAGTAGAACGGACACGGGGGAGTCGGGAGGAAGAAGCCGGATCTCGAAGGATTAGCTTGGAATACAAAAGGGTGGGGATATCTGACTGGTGTGGAATGAATATATCATCAACATAGGAGATTTGCGTTAATACTGAACAGGTGCTGCTCTGTCATTATAGTACAACTCGCCCATTCGCCCACTGTCACGGGGCGTGGCATTCAGACGTTTTGCTCATTTAGTTTGTAAATATCCTCAGTGTCATATCCACGCTGCCTGTCGCGATGACGCAGCGAATCTGTATATCGGAGGTTCCCGCCCCAGTTCCCTTCTTCGGTGTTCCATTTCCCTCCCCACTCGGTGTTGAAGCAGCCGCACCATTAACCCCATCCTTTACATTTCCTGGGGCCCATCGCAGACAAGTGATAAAATGATCATGTGCACCACCTAGAACCTTAACACACTTTCCTTCCTGGCTTAGGTCCCAACACCGTAGTGTCTTGTCATCTCCCACGGAAAGGAGATACTTGCCTCCCGGGTGAAACGCAAGAGCACTCACCCAATTGTCGTGACCCTCGAGCGTCCTGAGGCAGGCTCCTCGGGAGTCCCATAGCTTGATGGTCTTGTCACGCGAGCCCGTCGCCATGAACTCTGCGGTGCTAGTTGTGGGAGGTGACTTCTTTAATCCGGCCAATGAGGCTAGATACTGGTATGAAGATGGCGGTGCAAACGCACAACACTGAATAACGTTATCATGGCCGACCATCGTCAGCTTATTCTCTGGCGTCGGTGTCGAAATATCCCATAACCGAAGGGTCTGGTCGTTGCCCGTAGATAAGAGGAATTGCCCATCCGGTGAGGGGCACACATCTCGCACCCAACCGGTATGGCCGTGTAGCGTCCTAACGCAGTACCCTGTGGTAACGTCCCAGATCCTTAGTGTCTGGTCTTTGCCCGCACTAACAAGAAGATTTCCTGATGATGGTGAGCCAGCAGCTCCGGAACGAATGAAACGGACCGCGCTAATGCTATGGTCATGGCCGAGCAGTGTCCGAATGTTCTTGTAGCCGTCCGCGGGGTCCCATAACTTGATAGTCAGATCAGAACTACAAGACGCTAGGAGAATCCCGGTTCTTGGGCCACCATAGTCGACATCCAGTATTGCTCTTGTGTGGCCTTTAATCGTCCTTTCCAGATCGCCGAGTTCCCAATCCCATATCTTGATTGTGCAATCATCAGAGCCAGAGGCTACTGATGAGAAGATTGGATGGAATGCGACGCAGTTTATGGTATCCCGGTGAGACTCCAGAGAATGTCTAGGAGGGTGTCTAGGGAGCCAAGAAGCGGGGTCCTGGTTACGCCGAGAGAGAGTAGACGGCATGGCACTATCGAGCTCAGATTGCAATGCCATGTTTCGGGACTCGAGTTCCATGATCTGTGATCGAATGCTAGTTAGACATCACTACAACAGTTGACGCCAGGTGGGCTAGGCTGGATGGGAACGAGGAGTGTGGGCGTACCTTCTTCTGTAACCGAGCTATACTCGTCCATTTCTTCTCCAACAATGTTTCGTATTTCTTCGCAGTTGCCTCATCGAAAACATCCTCCCCAAGGCCCAACTCGGCCCGTAGGGAGGCGGCAGCATTCGGTAAGTTATTCGCCGACAGGTATGCGATAATCGACCTGTGCCTAGAAAACGGTCTCAGTCACGAACAGGCGTTTGGGGTTGTCTCTCATCTATTGCATGCGCTTACAGTTCCTCCGCTTGCCGACTCGTTAAAATCGAAGTCATGGTGGGGATGTCATTGATGAGGGCGTATACATTGGCTTAGTGTGGTTTTGATGGGCGTAGAGCCCACTCTTTCACGGTGTTGTGTCCTAGCGATAGCAAAGATATTACACGACAGCTTTAATAAGTAATAGAGAAGTTTTAAATACTACTACTATTACTATAATTACTACTACTAGTATTACTATTATTACTATTAATAATAATAATAATAATAATAATAATAATAATAATAATAATAATAATAATAATAATAATAATAATAATAATAATAATAATAATAATAATAATAATAATAATTAATAATTAATAATAATTAATAATAATAATAATAATAATAATAATAATAATAATAATAATAATAATAATAATAATAATAAATATTAATAATAATAAATATTAATTTATAATAAATTTTATATAAACTAATTTAAAATTATATTTAATAATTTAAAAATAAATTAAATATAAAATAATAAATTTAATATATATAATAAATTATTTTATTAAAAAAATTAAATATAATAAAAAATATTTAAAATATAAATATTAATAAATATAATTATAATATAAAAATAGATATAAATATTATATTAATATAATAATAATAAAAGTATTATTAAAAAATTTAAAATATAAAAATATTATTTATAATTATTTAAAAATATTATAAAATATAATTATAATAATTTTAAAATTTAAATATATTATATTAAATTTTATAATATAAATTATTTATTATTATATAAAAAACTAATTATATATTATTTAATTTATTAAATTTAAAAATAAATAATTTTAATAATATATATATTAAATTTAAAAAAATAAATAATTTTAATAAATTAAATGATATATATATAAAATATATTTTAAAAAAATTTAAAAGTAAACTTTATAAATATTAAAAGTTATTATAAAAATTATTATAAAAATTTTAGTAAAAACTTTAAATATATTATAATTAAAATAAAAATATTATTAATTTTTTTAAAAAAATAATAAAAGTAATTAATTTAATTAAAAAAGTAAATTAATTATATAATTAAAAATTAAACTTTAAATAATTTAAAAAACTTTTAATAAAGCTTTTAAAAAAAATTTAACTTTTTAAAAATAAATTTATAAATATTTTTAATTAATTTTTATTATTTTTTATAAAAAATCTTTTTATATAAGACTTTAACTTAAGAGAATCTCTCCTACTAAGGAAGCTTAGAGAGCTAGAGTAAAAGAAGAAGTTAGCTAATATAGGGAGTATAGTTAGAGAGGTCTTAAAGCTATAAACTTAGTTTCTAAATATATTTAAAAAATAAAAGTTAAGAAGCTTAGCTAAAAAAAAAGGAAGACCTTTCTTCTCTAAGCTAAAGTCTTTTCTTTTATATTATTAAAACTTATATTAAAAGAACCTTTTTATAAAACTACTTTAAGAGCTTAAGTAAAATATTATATTTTAAGTAAGCTTTTAATTATATATTTATAATATTTTTTAATTTTTATTTTATATATATTTAAATTAAGATATTTTACTTATAAATTAAAAAAAAATTAATTTAATTAATAAGTTTTTAAATATAATTTAAAATTAATTAATAAAGGTTTTATTTACTTTTATAATTTAAAAAATTATTTAAAAAAAAGAAAGTAAAATATTAAAAATATTATAATTATTATAAATATAAATTATAAAATTATAAAAAAGAATAATTATATTAGTTTTTATAATTATTATATATAAAGCTTTAAAATATTATATAAAAAAGTTAATAAAGAAAACTATAATTATAAAGATATTAAACTAATATTAAGCTATTATTAATAAAAATAAAGCTTATATTATAAACCTTTTTAAAAAGATATAAATTTAATAAACTTTCTTTTAAATAAAAACTTTTTTATAAAAATTATAAAGATAATATATAGAGATTTTAAAAAACTTTATTTTTAATAATTTCTTTTAATTTATAAAATAAGATTACTAGTTCTTAGAGCTTTAGAAATTAGATATTTATTAAAAATTAAGGAATTTTTACTAAAAGGAAAAGATTTTATTAAATTAATTTTAAAAAAATAATATTTTCTATAATAATAATTAAGTAAACCTCTAAAGAAAGATAATATTAAATAAGCTTATAATTTCTTTTTTTAATTATAATTAGAACTTTAGGCTTAGCTAAATAAGTTTAATTTATTAATTAAAAATTATAAAAAAGTTTATTAAATTATAAGATAATAATAAGTTCTAATAAAATTAGAAAAGAAGACAGTAAGTATTTAAAGAGTTTAAGAAGAGCTATAAAGTAAAAAAAGATTTTAATTTCTTTAAAATTAAAAAAATTAGATTACTTTATTAAAAGAAAATTATAAAAACTTTAATAATATTAAAAATAGAAGTTTCTCCTAATAACTATTAAATTTAAAATAACTAAAATTTTTAAAAAAGACTTTAAAGATATTATATTAAGATAAAAGCCCTTCTATAGAT
Source organism: Scedosporium dehoogii (assembly GCA_002812735.1). Lineage (NCBI taxonomy): Eukaryota > Fungi > Ascomycota > Sordariomycetes > Microascales > Microascaceae > Scedosporium > Scedosporium dehoogii. Next base: position 342,870 of record PGIR01000004.1, read on the forward strand.
CTTAAATAATATTTAAAATATAATAAAAAGGATTATTTTAAATAGAAATATTTTTATAAAGGAAAACTCTAAGCTATTAAAGACATTTTCTTTAATAAGAGAAATAATAAAGAAGAATTCTAAGTAGAAAATAAATAATAATAATCTTTAATTTATCTTTAAAAACTATTTAATTTTTAAAAGAAAATAAGATAAAATCTATATTAATTTATTTAGTAAAAGTTAAATTTAGATTAAATTAAGTTATTAAGAAAGTATATTTTAATATTTATGTAGTATAATAAAAAAATAAGGTGACTAGTATAATAAGAGTTTAGTTTTTACTTAAGGTAGAAGAGTAGTAGTAGAAGAAGTTTATTCCTTGCTTAGGAAGACTAGGGTATAGTTATTTTCTTTTTTTTCTTTTCTTATAGGGAAGAGAAAGTTCTTCTTCTTTCCTCTTAAATTATATAAATTATTACTATTATTAAATTATTACTAGTTCTTTTAATAGTTAATTAACTTCTAATTCTTTAGTTTATTATTAATCTTTATTATTAGTAATATCTAACTATTTATTCTAGCTTAACTAATATTATAAAGTACCTCTTTAGATATTAAAGTAAATCTATAATTTTCCTTATTTAAAGACTTTATTTTTATATATCCTAATTATTATAGCCTAAATATTATAATAATGTAAGCCCCTTAGTATATAGGTCGGCCCTTCACGTAATTATATACTAGCTCTAACCTAATATACTAGTATTATATATTTCTATTCCTAGTAAAAATAAACTTTAACTTCTTTCCTTCCTTTTTTTATAGACTAATAAATAGTTATATTAAAAAGTCCCCTTTTAATACTATAATAGTTTAGTTTATTACTTAATTAATCCTACTATATTAATCCTAGCCTATTAGAAGGTTTAGTTCCTATAGAAAGATATCTAGGAATAGATTACCTTTTACTTATTTTTTCTTAGAACTAGATATAACTTAATTAAGTAAATTAAGCTAAATCCTTTAAAAAACTTAACTAACTTTTAAATCCTCTAAAAGAACCTAACTAATTTTAAATCTTTTAAAAAGCTTAATTAACTTCTAAGCCCCTTAAAAAAACTTAAATAACTTTAAATTATTAATTCTAATAACTATAGCTTTAAAGGAAATAGAAGAATAGGCTACTAAACTAATAACTACCTAGAATAATATATTACTTACTCTCTCTATCTTTATTATAAAATAAAGCCTCCTAGCTAACTTAAATAAGCTTACTTAAATTAAAAGCACTACTACTAATAACTTAATTAAGATCTTTAAGACTATTAAAAATACTTTCTAATTTTAATAGTAAACTAATTATAACTTCTAGGCTAAAGGATAAGTAAACCTTAAAAAACTATAGTAAATAAAATATAACTTTAAAATATAGTAGTAAATTAAATAAGATCTCTATAAATATAATACTAAACTTTAAATATAGGTAGTAAAACTTACTTAAAACTTTACTACCTTATAAGACATTTTAGAATATACTAATAACTACCTCTAAGTTAAAATTAATTAATATTATAAGCTCTTAATAAAGATAAATAACTAAATCTAGTATATAGTTATAACTATTAATTAAGCTTTACTTATCTTATCTTCTTAATATATTACTATTAACTTATTTAAGTTTATAAGCTATAAGTAAAATAGTAATATTATAAAGAAATAAGAGAAATTTATTAACTAATATAGCTAAATCTAATACTACCTAATAATTAATATATATAATAGATATATAGCTAAAGGCCTACCTAGATTAGAATACTTTACCTAAGCTCTTAGAGTAGCTTTATAGAGAGGTTCTCCTAGTAAGAATTCTAACTATATAAGAAAAGAGAACTTTAGCTTAGAAAGAAAAAGTCTTCTTTTCTTTTTAGCTAAGCTCCCTAACTTCTATTTCTTAAATATATTTAAAAATTAAGTTTATAACTCTAAGATCTCCCTAGCTATACTCTATATATTAACTAACCTCTCCTTCTATTATAGCTCCTTAAGCCTCTCTAGTAGAAGAGATTCTTATAAGTTAAGGTCTTATATAGAAAAGTTCCTTATATTATCCTCCTAGTACTATAAGTAGTCTTTACTTAATAGTATTTAGCTAGTATAGTTTTCTCTTCTTAATTATTTAGAATAATTAATATAGTAAGTCTTAAAGAGCTAGTACTTTTAAGTTATTTTCTTTAAAAGACCTTTTATTATCCCTTTCTTAGAAGATGCCTTACTATATTAATAGAGATAGTAATAGGCACTTTAGAGCTATCTTCTTTAAAGGAGCTTTTATTATACCTTTTTTAAAAGATACCTTACTATATTAGTAGAGGTAATAATTATAGTAAACTTAAAGAGAAGCATCTTAGAGCTATTTTTTTTAAAAGACTTTTTATTATCCTTTTCTTAGGAGGGGCCTTATTATACTAGTAGAAATATTCTTTATAAGTTATTTAATATTAAATACCTTAAGGCTATTTCCTTTAAAAGACTTTTTATTATCTTTTTTTAAGAGATATTTTATTATATTAATAGAAATATTTTTTATAAGTTATTTAATATTAAATACTTTAAAGCTATTTCCTTTAAAAAACCTTTTATTATCTTTTTTTTAGAAGATATCTTACTATACTAAAAGACTTCTTATTTTAGGACTATATCTTTAAAAGCCTCTTAATTACTCTTTTTTAAATAAGTCTTACTATAAGTAAAATATATATTATATAAAAAGAACTTAGAAGAGTTATTACCTTAAAGTCTTTATTAGAAAGACCTTACTATAATATATATAGTACTCCTTCTAGTTCTTATTATAACTTAGTATAATTTTATAATAAATAAATATATAAATTTCTATCTCCTTTCTTATTTCTTCTTCTTTACTTTTCCTAGTTTTCTTTTAAATATCTTCTAATATCTCCTCCTTTTTTTTTAATTTTATTTATCCCTTTATCCCTTTTCTCTTTAAAATATTACTATAATAATAATAAAAAAAATCCCTTTTTTATAATCTAATAGATTAAAGTAGCTCTTTAAAGTAAAGTTAATTATAATTTTAATATAAAGATAAGATAGCTACTAAGTTTAGGATTACCTCTATACTTTATATATATTTTCTAATACTAGAAGGACCTCTTATAGATTTATCTTCCTAGTAAAGAATATACTACTTATATCTCTTATATTAAAAGTAAAAATAACTATTATAAAGTAAATACTCTTAAATATTACTAAAAGTCCTACTAATTATAAATATAAATTTTAGAAAAGTTTTATAAAGCTATTTAGAAAGTATTAATAATAAGTAATATAGCTTATAATTAGATATCTACTATTTATTAAAATAATAGCTAGCTCTTTTAATATATTCTATAAAAATTTAAATTCTTTATAAAATTAAAGTTTATAATAAAGAGTTAAATTTAAAAACTTTATTATTTAATTCCCCTTAAAAGTAATATAAAGGCTCTTTATTAAGAAAAATAAGCTATCTAAAAAACTCTTATAGCTACTACTATTTAGAGAATAGTAAATTCTTTTCTAATATTCTCTAAATAATTTATATTTCTAATTTTTTTAATATTAATAAATATCTACTCTTATAAATATAAAATATTAAACTTAAACTAAATATATTTTAAATTTATAATTATTACTTATTAAAAACTAAATAATAGCTATCTTTAATACTTAATTAAAGAAAATTAATAATCTTATTTTTTATTTTAATATATTTACTACTTTAGTAAAAATATAGAGATTTCTTACTTTATTTAGTAAATTACTTTTATATTATAAAGATATATTTCTAAATAACTTATTTAGCTAATTTAAGAAATTTTAGCTAATTAATTTTAATCTATAAGCTTATTCTAATAATTAAAGTAAAGATAATAACTCTTCTATTTATTATAGCCTTAATAAAAATAAGTTTACTAATATCTAGTAAAATATTTAGTAACTTATTTACTATATAACCCTTCCTTATAATAAATATATCCTATAAATCTACTTAGAGTAAGACTACTACTAGAAAAGACTTTAGTAATAGATCTTAGCTTTATAAGAAAGTTAAGATATATCCTCTTTAGAAGATAATAATAATAAAGATAATAAAAATAGTAATAAAAATATTATTAAAGATAGAAATAGTAATATTAATATAAGTAAAAGTAAAAGTAAGAGTAAAGGTAATGAGAAAAATAAGGATAAAGATTAAGATCCTCTTTAAATTATCTTCTAATCTTTTTTAAAAGTTAAAAAAGATTATTATAAGAGTAGATATTTAGCTAAGATCTCTATAGAGGTTTCTAATATAAATAATGACTCTTATATTTCTCTTTAATAATATTATTAAGTATCTAGTTTAGAAAATAAGCTCTCTATTCTCTAAGTATTTATATTAGTAAGTCTTTCTTCCTATTTATTAACCTTCTCTATAAATACTCTAAGTAAATATCTTTCTAAAATTCTAAAGCCTTCTCTTAGTAAATAAGCTTAGAAGTAAAGGTCTTTTTAAAGGTTTTATAAGGATAGTTTATTAGTGGTTATAATAGTAGAAGTAATAAAGTAAGGGGAATTTTATTAAGTAAAAATAAGGTAAAGTAAAGTAAAGGTAAGTAGAATAGTTATTATATTAAGATTAAGTATAAGGAAGTCCTTATTCTTCTATTTCTAAAGCTGAAAGAGAGGAAGGAATCTAGGTTTATATATAGTTATCTTTCTTCCTTCTTTAAGTTAAGAAGTAACTTAGTTACTTTTTGTATACTTTCTTATTTTTAGTTTTCTAATTACTAGGAGTCCGGAAACTTATTTTTAGTTTTCCAGTTACCGGGAGTCTAGAAACTTATTTTTAGTTCTCCGGTTTCTAGAAGTCTAAAAACTTATTTTTAGTATTCTAATTTCTAGAAGTCTAAAAACTTATTTTTTTATTTTCCGGTTTCTTAGTTCTAGGTTAGTTTCTTAGTTCTAGGCTAGTTTCTTGGTTCTAGGCTGGTTTCTTAGTTCTAGGCTAGTTTCTTAGTTCTAGGCTAGTTTCTTACTTAAATATAATAATAGCCTCTTGTAATCTAGTATATATATATATATATAGATTAATAGTATTTGTATATTTAAATAATCTTTAATTCTTTTTAAAATTTTCTAAAATATTTTAGTTAACTAGTTTTATAAAGAAATCTACTAGTTATTCTTTAGTAAGAATATAAAAAACTTATATTTTATTATTATTTATAGTTTCCCTTATATAATAGTATATAATATTAATATATTTAGTTCTTTTATAAAATTCTAGATTTTAAGCTAGTTTTAAAGTACTATTATTATCTTCTAATATAATAAGAATTTTTAATTATAATCATAAGTTAAGTAATAGAATACTAGACTTTAAAATATTATTTAGATATATAGCTTCTTTAGTAGCTTCTTTTAAGCCTATATATTTACCTTTAATTATACTTAATATAACTGTTTTTTATAAGTAATTAAGCTAGGAAATAAGGTTATTATTTCCTAATATAAAATATAGCTAGTTATAAATCTTCATCTTCTATTATCTAAGTTATTAGTATAATCTAAATTATAATAACTCTTTATATATAGATCTATAAGGTCTAATTTATTATAATTTAACTTAATATTAATATATTTTACTAAATAACCTTATATTTTATCTAATTCTTTTTAGTGAATTTTAGAAAGGTTATTTATATATTGGGCTAATTAGCTTACTAGATATATTATATCTAGCCTTGTTTTTATAAATAAATATAATAATAATCTTATTTGTTTTTTGAATTATAGAATTTCTTTATTTTTAGCTAATATATCTGATTTTTAAAGTTTTATTTTAGGTATATATAGTATATTATATAGTTTTATATTATTTTTATTAAATTTTAATAATAAGTTTTTTATATACTTAGTTTAATATATTATAATATATTCTTTTATTCTTTTTATTTCTAGCCTTAGAAAAATATATATTTCTCCTAGAAATTAAATTTTTAATATTTTTAAGACTTTCTTTATTATATTTTTTATTTTTTATTTATTAACTTTAATAATTATTAAATTATTAATATATATAAGTATAGTTATTTTTAATTTTTTATATATAAGAACACTATTATTATATAGAAATATTTAAAATCCTAATTTTTAAAATATTTTAAATAGGAATATATATTATAGTTTAGGTAACTACTTTAGGCTATATAGGACTTTATTTAGTTTTAATTCTATATTAGGAAATTTTTCTTTTAGTTCTTTTATTTTAGGATATATTAATTCAAAACTATTAAGAATTTTAATATATATTTCTTTATCTATTTTAAAATATATAAAATTATTCTTTATATTATAATATATAATCTTTTAGTTATAGGTTATAGCTAATATTAGGAAAATTCTATATATTTTTAGTCTATATATAGTAGTAAATATATTAAAGTAATTAAGTCTAATTATTATAATAGAAGTCTAGAGAGAAGCTATTAGAATATTAAGGGTTATATTATTACTTATAGTAATAGTAGTTATATTACTATAAAAAGTATATAATAAAGATGTAATATAGATAGATACTTAATTATCTATTCTAGTTTCTAGAGAAGTAGCTAGTTTACTTCTTATATTGTTAGGGCTCTATTTATATTAGAACTAGCTAAGCTAGTTCTACTATATAAGTTCTATTAGTTACTATTTCTAGTAGTTCTTTATATAATAAATACTTTTAGTTTTCTTAAATAAGATATTATTACCTAATAACTTCTATATATCTATTTATAATAAAAGAAAATATTATTATAATTATATATTATTTTTTTAAAGAAAAATATAAAATAAGTTATCTAATATTAATAATTCTTATTTATAAAAAATAGAAATAGAACTCCTATCTTTAGTTTACTATCCTTCTTACTACTAGTTCTCATTTCCTATTCTTATTACTTCTATTATTATTAGACTTATTTTTACTTTACTTTTTAAATTTAGTTAATTTTCTATATAATCTATAAAACTTTTTCTAAGTTATATTACCTTTTTTCTAAGTTATTTTTATTATCTTTATTATCTAGTTAAGCTCTCTTCTAGCTCTTTATAGCTTCTACTAACTTTACTTTAAAATTATTTACTTCTTCTTCTAGTTTTATTATTTATATCTTTAATATTATATTCTCTACTTTTAAGTTATTATATTCTTTTTATAACTTCTAGTTAATTTTATTATTAATTAATAAGTTAAATTTAAGTATTTTAATTTATTAAATACTTTTCTCTATCTTCTCTATAAGTTTTCTTAGTCCTTTAACTAATTATAAGATTATACTTCTACCTTCCTTAGAAGTTATTATTATAATTTAAGATTACTAGTAAGTTATTATATTATACTTATACTACTTCTTAGGTAGCTATATAAGATCTATTACTTTAAGAGCTTATAAAATAATACTTATTAATTTTAAAAGTTATTATATATAAGATATAAATTTATATATTATAACTTCTTCTTTTATTAATAGTAAGCTTTACTAGTTCTCTATATCTTTAACTTTCTAATTTCTAGCTTTATTAACTTTACTTTATATTTACTAGATAATTACTTAGGAAAATAACTAATCTTTTAACCTCTCTTTATAAACCTACTCTATTTTTATAAAAATTATATTTTATTTTATATTCTTTTCTATATTCTTATAAGCTTTATATACTTTTAATAAAGCCTTAGGCTCCTTTAATATTAATAGCTTCTACTTTAATAGTATAAAGGTATTATCCTCTAATAATATTTTAACTATACTTCTAATAAAGACTACTAAGTTCTTACTAATTAACTTCTATTTAGTACTAGTAGTTCTTATATAGTTAGAAGTTCTTAGATCTTTAAAGTAATAGATAGTTTTTATATAGCTAAAAGTTCTTAGTTTATTATAGCTATAGGTAGTTTTTATATAGTTAAGAGTTCTTAGTTTATTAAAGTTATAATAGAATTAATTATTATAGTTAGAGTTCTTATTTAAGAGAAGTTTATTACTTTTATATATCTTAGTTAAGGTTTATATAAGTTCTTAGGAGATTTCTTATTTAGAGAGATCTACTATACTTTTTTCTTTAAAGTTAACTTATTTAAAGTTTTAATATTTTATTTAGGGATATTATTTTTCTAAATTTATAAAATCTACTTCTAATTCTCCTCTCTTTCCTTATTTTTTATTAATAACTTAATATTATTTTTATAGTTTAGTTTTTTCTTCTTTACTTAAGTTTTACTTATTATAAAGTTCTATCTACTTATAAACTATATAAAGTTTTTTCTATAAGTAGTTTATAAAGAGTTTTAAATTTTTATATATAGCTTAGTTAAAAGCTAATATTTAGGCTTTATATTTTTTAATATATCTTCTTTTATTATTACCTTATTTTATTTAGATAGAACTTACTTAGGAAATATATAACTACTTACTTAAAGTATAGGGGTTATTATAAGTACTAGATAGTAGTTAAGATTATAGTTAGAGTAATATTATATAAAATAGTAAAATAAAGACTAGAGAATAGGAAATTAATAAAATAAGAACTAGTAATATAAAGATTAATAGTATAGAAAGACTAGTAAAGTAAAAGCTAATATAATAAAGTTAATATTATAAAAAGAAGATAATAAATTAGATAAGTAAAAGGAACTTTTATAAGATTTATTTTAAAGTTAGTAAATAGTTCTAGGTTATTATAGTAACTAGTTACTTAGCTAGTTTTATACTTAGGGTTCCTTCCTTCTTTAATACTTAGATTAAATAATATATTTCTTAAATTCTAATATATTTAATAAAGAAAAACTTATAATAGCTATCTTTAAAGTATTTATAAAGGAGATTTTATTAAGAGTAGTAGTTATTATAAAGAAAATTCTACTTAGGTAGTAGTTATTATAAAGGAAATTCTATTCTTAAAAGCGGGATTACGCTGCTGGTGCCGCTAGATCGTGCGGGTTCTACCACCAATTTTGCGGGCACAAGCAGTGAGGGGCACAGGTACACAGCCAGGTATTAAATACTTAATCGCCCACAGCACAGCCCCACCATGCATATACTAACAGGGTGAGCGCCAAGTTCTTTTTATAGGAAACCAAGATCCAGAAACCCGATTCTTGGCTTCAACATTTTAGGGAGCCAATTTCTAGCCCCCAAATCGATGGCGCCAAAATGGGGCCCCTTTCTGCTGTAAATGGTGGCGATGCCCCCGCCCTCATCGCTCCCTCTATCCTCGTTCATCTCATCTCTTCACCTAAACTCTCCCCACCATCGTCCACCCTGAATAACACCTCGATGGCGTCCAGCACAGCTGTAATAACTCATCCCTCCAAAGGGAATCTCCCTCCTAATAGTAGCAAAGACTTCCTCACCTACCTTGCTACCTGCAAGTCTAAGAAAAGAAGCTTAATATAACTAGCTTCACTGTCAGTAGAGGAGCACGCTATACACTAGTAGCACATAAAGTATATTACCCTTATCAAGCCTAAGTATTCTAATATAATAGAGATTAATATTATAAGCATATTTAAGAAATAGAGGTAGTAGGTTTAGTGGTGAAAATGAGTACTTATAGTAGTCTTATAAAGCTGATTTATATTGATAGGTATTATGAGAAGTAAGAGGTAGGAGAATAGAAGTCTACTCTTAAGAACCTCATTAAGGAAATAATACTAGATTTTTTCCTCTTTATTTATAAAATCTCTAGAATTATATTATAAAGTATATTAGAAGTATATATATAATAATTTCAGAACCTCTATATAATAATTACTAGTTATTATATAGACTAAAACTATATAAAGGAGCTTTATAAGGTATTATATTATCTAAATTTTTACTATATTCTTAGCTAGGTTAAGTATTATTCTTCTAACTCTCTTCTTCTAATACTATACCTAAATACTAATTCCTTATTTCTAACTCTAAGTACCTAATATTAATAGTAAGCCTGTCTATAATATAGTAGGAGTATAGGTTTTTATAACCTATAATCTTACTTATAATTATAAAATCTTCTAGAGTAAATAGTACTATATAAATCAATAAAGTTATTATACTTTCTTTATATATACTAGAGCCTGCTCTATAAAACTAGTAGATATTAAAAGGAAAGATCTAAAAGATAGCTCTTATATAGTACTTTTTAGTATAAAAGTTATTATATCTAGTAAAAGTAGAGGTAATAATAATAATAATAAGCTATTACTACCTAATAAATAATTAAAAGTAGTTATTAAGCTTCTTATTTAAGAGTTTAAAAAGTATAAGTACTTAAAGGCTCTCTACTATAAGGATATAATTATAATAATAGTTTACTATTTAGTAATAGGCTATAATATCCTTATAATAGTAGTTTAGTTTACTTACTATAAAGGAGTAGATAATTAGCTAAAACTATTTATTTTTACTTTTATATAAAGTTATAGATAGCTATAAACTAACTAGTTAGTAAGACTATCTTTTAGTTTATATCTTATCTAAAGTTAATATTTTATCCTATTAATATTATCCTCTACCTTATATTATATAACTAAGTATTTAACTTAGATAATCTAACTTATATAGTAGAAGTACTCTAGGTTAGGATTTAGGGTCTTATTAAGAGTACCTAGTTATAGTAGAAGAAGTTATAGCTAAATAAGCTAATCTTTTACTATATTAACTATAATAGGACTATCTCTAATAACCTAGAGTATTATAATTAGCTAAAAGATGATATAAAGGACTAGAGCCTTAATATAGAATTTGAGTATACCTAGATACTAAGGGTTCTCTAAAGGATAGTAGCTAACTATATAAATAATATATTACTCTACTCTTCCCTTAGGGTTAGGATCTTATAATACTAACTAACTCTACTTTTAGGAAATATACTAGATGCTATTTAAGATCAGATTCTATATTATAATTTTAGATTCTTTACTTTTACTATAGCCTATCTTAATTAGATAGTCTAGTTTAATATTTAGAGTACTATCCTCAAAAAAGAACTAGATAATAAACTCTACAAACTCTTTACTTATATAAGCCTTACTTATAATCCTTATATTATAAGAGATATAATACTTAAAGAGGTATAAGAGAATATAATACTACTTCTAGAAATTATAGAGCTTAAGAAAAAGTAGGCTTAGCTTAAAAATAGCTAATATTAGATCTAAAGCTATAAATATAAAGCTAAGATCTAAGAGCTTATAGTAGATATCTAAATAAAGGAGGCTAAGTAGGAGGATAGGGTAGTAAAGGAGTACTATAAATATTACTTTTATAACTACTTAACTTAAGATATTTAGAGATAATTAAGAGGTAAGATACTGGAGGAGTATAAATAACTAAAGATTGACTTTTAGATTTCTAAGTGAGCTTAACTAGCTGAGAAGGTCTACTTCCAGCCTCTAGACCTAATAGATAATTAAAATTTCAACTTGAGAATTAAGATTGTTGATCTGATAGTGGCTTTATATGGTAAGAGGGAGATAGCTAAGTCTATTTATATTTAGTATAAGGCCTAAGTAGTACTTCTTATTAAAGTTAAAGAAGAAGAGAGTCTAGAGACTACTCCTAAGCCTTCTTTCAAGTCTTCTCTAGATCCCTTTTTACTCTTTATGGATTTGAGGTAGTGTCTGGACTGTATTGGTGATAAGTAGTTTACGCTTGAGGAATATATGTTCTTATACTGTTGGCCTACTGTTAGAAATAACTACTTTGATAATAGTTACTTAGAAGAGTAAGAGTGTGCTAAATAGTATGGTGAGCTGATTAAATACTATTACCTAAAGTGTAGGGATATTAAGCTTGAGTATTTAGATTATTTCTGGAATTATGTCTAGTTAGTCTATAGGGTGCTGCTTAGATTATCCGAGTAGGCTAAGTGAAGGCGATTGCAAAAGGTTAGGCACTGCTAGATGGTGAAGGAAAGGAAGGAGGAGACTCTTATATTATACTAGGCATGATAGGTAAAGAAATATAGATTCTGTAGTCTGTGTAATAAAACTGTTAATTTAACCTATACATAATAGGACTCAGAATAGCTTTAATATACATCTCAGTGCTATTAACACTAAATACTGTAGTAAAGCGAATATCCTAGATCATATGACGAGGCTGGGACTTACTTATTTAGGAAGACCTTGATGATTAGGCTGATCATCCTAGGATAACTCCTTCTAGGTGGGTATGAGGCCCGGTTTGAATGTGGTTAGTTCCCTCCGAGTGAGCACGCGACGTGAAAAGGGCAGTTTTTTTTATTCCAATGTTAACGTTATTGTTTCTTTGCTACCTCTAGAGCTAGACTCATGTAGAGAACTCTAAGGATACCGACCGAATAATAACCTACATATAAATATCCTCGATGCCTCAGGATTAGTACAACATCCACTGCCGTTTTTCGTACAACCAGAAGCAATGCCCGCTCTTCTTAAGCTTCCTACAGAGCTTACGCTCCTGCTTGCCTGCCTGCTCCCGTCACAAGACTTCCTGCACTTTCGTCAGATCTGCAAGGACACTCTTGCGAAGACTCATTCTCTATTCATTTGACTACTTCGAGACGCGATATGTCATGCTCGAGCGCCAAAGACTGGAGAATCTTGTCAGCATTTCACGGCATACTGACACCTTGTGCCGTCCAAGTCCGGTCGTCCCTTACCAGGCTAACTCATCTGCAACTGGTCGTCAGTTCTGGATATCATACATGGAACTCTACTAGCACCTGGGAATCTGATCTTGCCAGGTTCATAACGCTGTTTCCGGCACTGTCAAACCTTGTCCTTACCTTTGAATACCGTGACCGGAGCGATCGTTTCTGGCGGATCTCCGAAGTACGGACATGTATCTGCTTGCAGAAAAAGAGGTCACTGATGGTGAAGGCTATACCGATCATATCCAGTTCACCGGCGGGGAAGTACTAGTCAAACTCATTAAACATTGTAGGCAGCGCTAGATCCGTTTCAGCTCAAAGCATCTCCAATTAAGTATATTTCAGAGAGCTTGACAATGATGCATTTGAGCTAGGTCGACTGGTAATACTACTCGAGCGCGAAGCTCGAGGACTGTCCTGACATTGCTGTCTGCGTCACGTGAGTATAGAGGTTTACCTCGATGCGCCGATGTAAACCTCTCCTCGAAATGCCTTCGCCGCAACCATGGCTAAGCGGAAGACAAGTCATCCCAAGGCAACGGAGAAGGCATTAGATAAAGCGTTCCGACAGTTTAGAGAACAGTTAACACAGCGGATAGCTTCCGATCTGCCTCAAATCCCCCTAGCTCAAGCAAGTCTCAAGCCTAGGTCGTCTCCACCAGTCGGTTTAATCATGTCTTCCAGAGGAGCTTCAATTGAATTGTCGTCCAGAGGAGCTTCAATTGAAGCAGCACTAGCAGGGTTAGTAGGCCTAGACAATCTAGCCGGACCCGCTGACATCATGTAGATTTTTCAACAACACTCGTCTTGCTGATGCTAAGATTTTTCTGGGAGCTCTGGAGCTACCAGCACACAGCCTAGTCCTTGCTGCTCAAAGCCGTTATTTCAACACTGCCTTCAAAGAAGGCTTTACGGAAAGCAGTACGAAGGAGTTCCGTTATACAGAAGGGAGCATGCATGCGCACTGGAGAGTATTCGAGTATATCTATACCGGGACTTATTCTGATGATCGCACCCACGAGGCCTTAGAGGCACCAGGTAGGTATTTTCCGGGTACCTCCAGTCATAAACTAATTCTTTATAGACGATGACGAACTAGCAAAAGATGTCCGGGTTTACGTCTTGGCGGACTACTTTCTCGTGGAAGGACTCAAGAAGTACGCTTTGAGAGATTCAAGGCGAAAGCCGAGCAGCTTTGGGTCAGCGAGGTCTTTGTCGACTGCATCCGAGATGTGTACGAATCGACGCACGACCTAGAACTGAGAGAAGTTGTCCTAGGAGTTGCGCATAAACATCTGCCAGAACTATGGACGAAGAAACCGTTTCGGGACCTCATCCACGAGGGCGGTGATCTCGCTGTGGCTTTGCTGGGGAAAGTTATCGAATCCGAAAAGGCGCAGAAACGGTACATGTGATGGTAGTCTTTGCTTCTACTGTAGTCTTCTCTCCTAGATTACTTGCCGATGATGGATGGAATTGGAAGATCTAGTGATGGAACTTCTCCTGGACTCTGCTCTATGGCCGTTCTAGTCATCGAAGATATCCTCTTGGCTGAAGACATAGGAGATAAAAACCCAGAGAACGAGATCTCTATCAAACTGCATCGGAAGTTGGTCCCTGAGTTTCTGGATCCACATATCGGAGAAGACTTCAATGACTTCATGGCACTTGTAATAGTCGACTAGCAGGGCAATCTTCGCCAGCATCTCAAGGCTGACGACTCTAGGCACACTTCGAGTTCGGCCATGGATGGCGCGCATGAGGATCACAAGGGCTTCCTCGTCCCAGTATTGAGAGTATATGTATCGGCAGCCATCCGCTCTAGTAGTCGCTTCCTCCCAGGAGCAGCTGAGATGGGTTCTAAAGTAGGTTGAGGCCAAATCAAGTGCCGTGATGCCACGGGGCGTACTGTCAAGCGGGGCGGGCGCAGTGGTACAAGCAATACTTCGAGTGTGTGGATACGGGAAACAGCGTGGATAGGGGGCAGGCGGTGTATACGGGCGAACTGTGAAGCGGCAGTTTTACTTGGGGGAGTTTGCGCAATAGCGGAAGCCGAGATGGATATAAGATATATATGCGATAACGGTTGTAGGATATGAGAATTTCACTCCACAAGAGGAAGAAAATAACTACTATAATAAGAGGTATACCTATTAGCGGGGGGCTATGAAGATTGATTTTGAGGATGTAGACAAAGCTGATGACGATGATTTCCAAGCACTACGAGGTTGCGGACGATCTAGCTGGACGCAGAGTACTATGGCGTTACTGTTGATGTGCTCGATCGCTTGATAGCTGACTCTCTCGAAATCCCTCGGGCGGGGGTTTGGGTCCGGGATGAGCTGGACGAAGGTGAGTACTACCAACGGCACAGGCTGTCCTGAGTGGCGGAGTTCAGGCGTTGTCTTAATTTCATGCGAAGGGAAACTGGATCTGCCCGTCGGCTAAGACTCCGGGAAGGATACGTCCGGAGGGACTCTATGCCGCGCTCGACTGCCTATGCGCTACATTTTCATTGCCACCCTGTGCGACGAGAGCCCCAGCGGAAGGAAGAGCATAGAACTTTGCTGCAACGTCAGAGCTAGCGAAATTCTGACCCAGGCGTTCCACGCGCTTGTCAGTCGCGTCAATTTTGCACTGGTACGCCATACCGAATTTGGCGTACGCTTCTCATGACGTAACTGCTCGGGCACCCCGCAATGGGCAGATCTCACAGCGACGCACTGTTGACTGCAAACGACCATGCCAGTTGATCTGTACCGAAGAAGGAAGGATGGCTCTTGAAATTACAGGCAATGTGCAAACCCGCTTTATTCAGGCTGCGGTACTCCTCCACCTACTCGACCCGGTCCGTGGCGAGCCAACAGAACATGGCCTCGACCGAGAAGCGAACGAAATCGATCCGCAGCGAGAACGCCTCCTCAAACGGAAATTCCTCGACTCTTTTGCCCTCATTTCTGCGACCAAAAAAGATGGCGATACCGTTTCAGCAGCATCTATTGAAGAGGGACTTCCTGAGGGAACAGTCGTTCGCCTTGCGAGCAATGGCGGCGTTACAGAACCCGTCCTGCGTGCACTTCGCGAAATCATCGCCATCCTGAATGGCGTTGCTAGCCAAGGTAAGCAACCATAAGTTGCCAAATTCGCTAGTAATGCTGCTACCAAAGCTGCAGTGTTTACCCCGTCAGACAAGGAGGCGGAGATCCTGAGAAGGATTATCAGCCTTGACATCGCACGAATCCGATATTACCTCAAGGATCTCCACATTGCCCACCACCTTCTTCGAGAACGTTTTATAGTGCTGGAGTCGGAAACTGGGGCATCCTTACCCCACTCAACTGATCATTCCGCCCTCCAGAGTTTCGCTGGGTGGATTGAACAGGTGTCGGCGATTCGAGACTTGCCTCTAGATCCCGCTCCGAAGCACCTTGTCTGGCTTGTTCGATGGGCCCTAGAAGCTAAGCGGGCGTACCTGACAACCCTAAAGGACATCTTTTGTGCCGACGGCCTGCGGTGGCCGCGCTGGATCTACGCGATTCTCAAATTGGGTCGGTACGCAGCTGCTTCCATGGCGTTGCTACAACTGGCTTCAGAAGTCCCCCGTCTCTTCAACCCAATGCGGGTCGAGCTAGTGGCTTCCCCCAAAAAAACTAAGTTCGCCATCTCGGAGGAGACACTCCCGCTAACTACTGTACTCCGGAGACTTGTGGGCGGCCGAGAAGAGGAGTACGTGTCACGCTTGGGCCGTATCTGGTCGGTTAAGGACCCGGAAACGCATTTCCGGAATGCGTGCTCCTTGACCCTTCCTGTTCACGCCGAGATGCAGCTCCTTAACTTTTATGACGAATACCCTGACAGGCGCCCGGTGTTTCGCTTTATTGGAGTGAGTAAAAAGAGCTGTTTCCTATGCCACCGCTTCCTTGAGCGTCACCCGCAATCCCTCTGCGTTTCCTCCTGCCACCAGAAACTCTATCTAGCCTGGAGACTCCCCCCAACTACAAATTCCAGCATCTACAAGAAATACAAGTCTATGATAGCGGAGCTTAGCAGGTCTATGGAGGAGATAGCAAAGCAGGAGCTCAGTAGCCGTCTAGGCGTCCGCCGGCCCGTTCCCCCGGATTCATCGGCGGGCATATCCCTCGCTGGATTAACGGATTTTAAGGCGGCGGCGGGGAGATCCCGAGGCATCTCAGCAATAGTCCAGGCCACTGAAAAGGCAGGAACCTCGGGAACCAGTGTTCATCAGACAGCGCCACCCAGACCGATAGAAGTCGTCGAGCTTACGTCTTTAGACGACGAATTATCCTGTGATGTCCTCGATGCCCCTTCAAGGGCAAAGACACTTCCGGTAGATGAGATGGTGTTTCATGTCAAGCGTACTGATGGGAGCGCAAGGCAAGATATCATAACCTTGGGTGACATTATCGACACACATTCCCAGATACCCTCGTGGGCTAAACTACTCGAAGTATTGAAAGACGAATGGGGGGTTGCCTTTAGGGAGGAAGAAGAGTGCTTAATGGTGAACGATCGGATCAGAGTGGTTAACGAGCGGCAGTTCCTCGCTTGCGTGCAGTACTTGCGAAATGCGATGACTTGGAATTCCGACGTGTTCGTCTATAGCTACCAACACCATACCAGACTGAGCAGCGCCCGGCGACGAGACAAGCGACGAGACAGCTAGGCGAATTCCTATTTCTGAACTCCTGGCCCCACTGGTGGGAGGGAGGAACCCGCTGGTGGGAAGACGATCCACAGCCGCTGGTGGGAAGAGATGGGAGCCACTAGTGGTGGGAACGTGGGAGCCACTGGTGGGAGAGAGCAAGCCGCTGGTGGGAGAGAACAAGCCACTGGTGGGAGAGAACGAGTCACTGGTGGAAAAGTAGCTGGTGGGAATGACGATGAAGTGCCTAATGCCTATGAGTCATGTTCTAAAAATAAGTATGCTAAACTAGGGGGATATGGCGCCCAAGACTTCCTCGGATGTAACGGAGGCCCTTCTCGGTTACCTTGAATCACTTTTCACCTCTTGGTTTATTGCTTTTAGAATCTGAATAGCAGAAACTAAATTCCCTTTATTTACCGCCTTCTAAAAATAGTCTCTAGGTCGTGAGCATTCGGATTGCTTTTGTCAAGTTCGCCCTCGAGATATTGGGGTTACCCAGCCGCTGCTAACCGTGATGACGTCAGAGATTTTGTTGGGAGTTAGCGCTTTCTACTGGTAGGGGAGTGAAGAGGGCGATTTCTACGGTAGGGCTTTCTACTGGTAGGACAGTAGGTGATGGACGGCTGGCTTTGTAGGGCTTCTTTCTACTGAGGTACTGGTAGGACTGTAGGTGATGGATGGCTGGCTTTATACTAGTAGGGCTTTCTACTAGTAGGAGTGTAGGTGATGGATGGCTGGATTTCTACTAGTAGGGATTTCTACTGGTAGGTCGAGTGCTACTAGTAGGAGGCCCAGTACAGGCCAGCGGGTCATTTACTGGTAGGCTGGGTGCTACTAGTGGAGGCCTAATACTAGTAGCGGGCGCGTTGCTACGCAGTACTCGACCTACTAGTAGGAAGCCCTACTAGTACGGCGAGGCGGACTGGGTTCTGGCCTATTATTACTGGTACCGGCCTCTACTAGTAGCACCCAGCCTACTAGTAAATATCCCGCTACTAATATAGCCAGTCGGACATGGTTTTGGCCTTTTTTCGGGGCTCCAACTAGTAACACTCGCGCATTCCCTCGATCAGCCTACTAGTAGAAAGCGACTCAGCCATCCCCTCCTTTTACCCTCTTCTCCTACTAGTAGAAAGCGTGCATCTACTCCCCTACTTACTCGCCTTTCCTACTAGTAGAAAACGCACACCCTAAATCTTATATGTGCTTTACTTAAATTATTATAGAAAATGATCATTGTCAGAGAAATTTCTCAAGTATTGAAGACAAGTAATTAGAGATGTTCTCTCTAAAGCAAGCTATAGTGGAATTTAAGGGTTAGGTTATATTTATAAGTGAACGATCTATAACTCTAAATAGCACAGAAATTTATACAAGGGGCTCCTTTTGTCTGTACAATCCTCATTGTAGTAGTTACTTTTAGCATATTGTAGAAGATCCCCTATAGAGTAGAACAGAACCTCACATATCAGGCAGCTAAAGTTATAGTCTAGCTCCTTATAAATATATTTTCTAAACTAATAGTAATCAAAGGTAATGTTAGTAATATAGTCAAGATCAGCCTCAGACTTGCAAGCTCTAATCTTAAGATAAAGTACTATTATAGATATTAAGGAGAATTGCATTTTACATCTAAAGCACTATGTAGACCTTAGTGTATAGGTCTTAAGATACTAAAATAAGTTAGTTACCTATTAGCCTAGGTATAAAGGGGAATAAATATTTTTTAAATTAGATAGAGAGTTAAAGCAGGTTTGATAGACTTAATATATATTATATTTAGAGATGTAGTATTAGATAACTCCCTCTATACTATAAAATAGATAATTGTAAGGGATGTAACTATTATAGTATTTTATTATATACTCTTTTAGCTTATCTTTAGTATTAAAATCTAGCTTATTAAGACAGGCTATATAAATATAATAATTTAGGGAGTTGATGATATGCTATTACTTAGCTGTTCAGGAGGAGAAACACTTAAGGTACTATAAATAATCATTAGTATGCCAGCTTGAACTCTGAAAATGCTTCTGTAGTACTTCTTAGCTGTAGAAGCCTCTATTATAAGTTCTATAGTATCTTATATCTAATACTAATATATTATCTAGGTAGGAAGCTATGCTAGATTATGTAGTTCTAAGTAGGCTGTGGGCGAGCTAAAATGAGGGGCTGCTCCTAATAGTTAAGCCTCGATGATGCCTAATTATACCTAATTATGCGAGTAGGTCAGTGAATATAATTACTAGAATTTACAAATTCATTTTTATATAGCGATTGTTTATTTAATGAGTTGCCACGGCGATATGAAAATGCTTCCTTATACTTACATATACTCTCCTTATCCGAAACTTCGTAATTATTACGTAAAGCATGACTTCTAAAGTATGAATCCCAGCGTACGCAAAATTAAAATATATAGGTGACGACATCAATGGTTTTAGGCAGCTACTGGCCGAGTACAAATCCACTTGGTAATCGCTTATATATATACTAGATTAGCTGCTGGGGCAGATTTCGCCGGTGCTATAATTGATATCACTGTTTTATCATCCCGTAAAAAATAATTCTTAAAATAAATTTATAAATTCTAGCACCTTGATTATAGATTCTCTTATCTATATTATATTTTCAATTTTTAGCTTTCAGTCTTTAGTTTTCTATTTCAGGTTACTGGTTATGGGTTCTGCGACCACTGCAGATAACCGGGGTTGACTGGATCCGTAGCGGTGATGGCTTTCCTTCTCTGGGTGGAATACCTTTGAATTCCCCAAAATGCTAACCAGTCTCTCTCTGCGGTTATTTCCTCCTTAAGACAATTTTCAAGTGCTTTTTGCAGTACTGCGAGTACGTGTTGGGATCGCTCGAGGGTGGCAAGGAGCTTCGGCGGGCATTCTTGGGCGATGGAGGGGACGGCGCAGGCAAAATCATCTGTGCAAAGGCAGTTGATATCTACGAGGCCTACGTTTAGGAGTTCCTGGGGCATCTGCTGGTCCTCCGCCATCTCGCTACCGGCCCGCCGCTGCGAGCACCCGAGCTGATGTCGGTAACGATGAGCAACACCGCGCGGCAGCGGCATGTGTTCGTCTAGGAGATGTTCGTGATGGTCTACGTACAGTACCACAAGGGGCAGGAGCATTCGGCCACCTAAGGATAACGTCCGGTTCCTACCTAAGGCCGACAGGGACCTGCGGCTGACGTACTTGGCGTAAAGACCCCACGGACTGCGGGAAACCCGGTGTTTGTGGTGGAGGTCCATTTAGGATATTGTCGGACTTCCGGGGCTGATGGAGGCAGAAAATTGTGGTATGCCGATCCAAGACAGAACGACTTGTTGGGCGAAACATGGTGGGTGTGATTCAAAAATCCGCTATGTCTTCTCGAAGGATAAGAGAATGCAGCGACATTGCCGTCGAACCAGGAGAAATCTGTAGTACGGACTCAGAGCCCTTTAACTTAGTATAGAGACTGTATTGAATTGATCATTTGACTTTGCTAGGCTTGTAGCGCCCTCGTTGATAACCGGGAGCCGCAAGCAGCGGCGAATGGATGCGCAGGGGCAGTCTTTTCTGAAGTCGGAATCTCCGCATTCGTCTCTATATAGACACTTAAGATACGATTTTGACTCCGAGGCTATATCAAGAGTGTGATGATTTATTTATTGTGGTTTAGATGAATCAACTTGCTCTGAACTTAACATGGGGTGATCCTTGACACTACCTGCATACCTACTTTGCCTCCCGCTCTGAGTGTCCCAGGTTGTTTCCATTATTGGGAGGTCTCTAGATTAGTTTACAGTGAGTCCGGGGTAAGGGTTCTATAGGTGTTGATGCTAGGTTCCAAGGCTCATCCTTTGAATGTCCTGGCTATGGCTTTTGCAACTAAGCCTAGGACATAGAGGCCCACAAGAGGAGGAGCGCTTAAGTGGAAGTTACAAACAGGTTTCCTATAGCATATGAATGCTATATTCCCTATAATTGCTCGTCGAGTGAGCTTGTGACCAAACGGAGTTGAATGGAGAGCTTGTAATGCGGCACATACTGCCGGAGTTGGTGGGCCAGCAAGACTGCCAACTCGATGATGATGCGTCTCCAAGTGCGTGCAAATAGAGTTTCTGTTAACAAAATGACCGGTGATCTTCCCAACAACGGGCCACGATTCTGAATGGATGTTGGGCAGGAAAAGCACGTGCGAAACACATGACTCGACCGAGTTGCCACATACTGCTGCTAATATAACTACTTATTCATCCCACAGGATTCCACAGAGCGGCCAAACTTGCAGTTATTGAAATCCTTCCACGTATTTTCCTTCGGGGCATCAGCTCTAGCCAGAAACACATCTAATACATCTTGACTCTGACAATCAGCATACTCCACATGATCGGCACATCCATCTGGGACTACATTTTCATCCGCACATGCATATTCTTCTTGCACCTGATCGCACCCCTTAGCATCCTGTATTCTCTCGTGAGATGGTTTATCCATCTTCCCTTCTATATTCCCCAAATTCTCGAGGTATGGCTCACACTCGAGGCCGCTTTTTACCTCCTTGTCTACCTCCCGCGCCGAGCCCACCTCCAGAAAACTACCATACGTCCATCAATCCTCTCCCCTGATGATCGCCGTATGCTGTTCCGGCGTTGTCACGATAACATCCCCGACCCGAGGCAGTATCTTTTGAAATGGTTTCTAGATGCTCCGGAGGCCGAGATTAGACGTGAGAATGTCAAAGACTTTTTTCGGTGGGCGTTTTTGGATACGAGAGAGCCTGACCCGGCGCATGATGACGAGCTAGAGGAGTATGTTGAAGAGATGGAGAGATTATTAGGGAGGAAGTTATTGCCTGGTCGCGGCCGCGCAAAGTGCCTGCGATTGACCTTCGATAAGGTCGAGATGCTACATCGGAGCTTGACATGGTATTTGGTGAGTTTACCCAGGGCATCTGCCGAGAATCGATTGATCGTAGTACATCGCAGGTCGTAATGCTGTTTGCTCACCTCTAATAGTGTGTGTTGGTTGTCGATGTACTAGCATCCATCTATTTGGGCTACTACTCCTTCCACTTCTACCGCACTTCAATCCTTCAATCCCTCACTGTTTTCCCCCCCCGCCCCATTAACCTCCTCACAACACATCGCTCCCCTTCTAAAACCCTCACTTACTGGCATCGGCCACATACATCCAAACATAGACTCCCTATCCTCTTCATTCACGGAATTGGCATCGGACTTTACCCCTACATAAATTTCTTGGCAGATATAAACGCCGAACAGGGGATAAATGAGTCGGATGGAGAGTTAGGTATCATCGCTGTGGAGATCATGCCTGTGAGCTTTAGGATAACCAACGAGATAATGTTGAAGGAGAAGATGTGTGAGGAGATTCATTGCATATTGAAAGCCCATCGGTGGGAAAAATTTGTTCTTGTGTCACATTCGTGAGTGTCCCGTCCAGAGATAACCCCGGCTTTGTCGTCTTTGTTGCTACGATTAACCGCACAAAGCTACGGGAGCATCATTGCCTCCCATATGCTTCGTACACAACAAATCGAATCGATGATCGGGCCAATCTTGTTTATTGACCCAGTTGCATTTCTTCTACATCTACCTGATGTGGCGTATAACTTTGTGAGGTCTTCCCAAACACGGTACTCCAGAATTTCAATTAACCTCCCGAGCCATCGTTCAGATTTATCGAAAGCCAACTCGAGCCAATGAATACCAACTCTCCTACTTCGCCTCTAAGGATATGGGCATCGCTCATACGCTCTTTCGGCGCTTCTTCTGGGCAGAAAACATCTTGTGGAAGGAAGACATAAGGAACCATCGTGTGGCGGTAGCCTTGGCTGGGAGAGACCTAATTACCAACACGAAGGCTGTTGGTGCATATCTTACAGGCGTGAGAGCGAGAGACTGGATTGTGGAGACAAGAAGCTGGAAAGATGGAGCATGGGAAAGCGATTGGCTGGGTGTGGAGTGGTTCCAAGAATTAGATCACGGACAGGTATTTGATAGGAAACGGACAAGAGGCAGGTTAGTCGAGATTGTTCAGAAATTCTGTATTGGGATATAATAGCTGTATGTTAGCATGGATGAAACTCTGTATGTCCTGAATGTCACGACTTGGTCGCGACCAGGTCAGAAGGAAGCGGTGTAGCATGGCAGAAGCAGAGTTACGTGAAGAATAGCTTAGTCAGGGAGTCAGACAGGCCCAAGTTCGACTGATCAGTTCACATGGTAATTAGATTCTATCGCTTATCCTGACGTTTCTCTTTTAAGCTTTTCCCTTGTTGGTTGGTACCGAGTCTATTAGGTCAGTCAGCTACTATTGGGTTTAAGCCATCAAGCTATCCTTTGACGCTTGCTAAACTATAGGAGCTGCCCACTAAGTCCGTAATCGAGGGAATCAACCCCGTACCCCGTTGATGCAGTTATGCAGATGTCGAGACTGGAGGGTTGAGGGCAACCTGTCGCGCAAGTCGCATGTATTATTTGAGATGTAGTCTAGAGATGATAGATATAAGAATCTGGCACGGAATTTTTGGGGGCGAGTAATGCCGTAGAAGTTCCTGCTCTCTTGCGAATGCCTTTTGAATGCCCTCGCAATTCCGGTGTGGGCATTTAAATTATAGATTGTAGTCTGCGCGTTTTTTAGCAGAGGGGCCTGGGGGGCTATTTGACTTTCCTCAATGCCATAGGACTGGTAGACTCTATTGGCACGGTTACAATCGTTGACCTTTGAAATCTGGTGTTTAAAGGACAGATGACGCAAGAGCAGCTGTTTATGAATTAGATGGAGCATATAACATGTAACATCAGGTACAAGTACCCCTCACTTAGGCGCGATGAAAGCGCAAAATTCTATTCAGTCGTGTTCGACCTGATCTCAGCCCCGCACGTTTCGCTGGACAAGTTTTATTCAGATTTGTTGCGACCATCCTCGAGTTTACTCTGCCTCACGCGAATCCATCTCACCCACACAATGCAGAATTGCTGCCAGATCACCCTTTCAAGTAAACAACCTTCAGGCCAAAAAAGCAATTTCTCAAGAACCACTTCCCAATTCCTAAAACATCATTTCTCAAACGTTTTTTTCCTTTCCCTCACTCGTACCTCGTATTCGTAACCAAGGACAGGGATTCCAACGTCAAGTGCTATCCAATCACAAGTAGTCATTTCCACCCAGAGCTCACCTCACCTACCGTTATCCCTTTCCGTCCAACGATAAAAATAACGGGGCCAAGAATCGGGTTTCTAAAAAGGGAGAGAGACATAATGACTTGACAGCGAAGCCCAACTGCCTCAGCGAAATCTGCCCCGGAGGAGAATCCTCTGAAGCGTGTACATCTACTATAAACATAGGCTCATGGGAGATTGTCATCATTCTGGAAGGACCTACTCGAGATCTTGTGTACGCCTGTAAACTCTAATAAGATGACATAGAGAAACCACGAACCTTTCTCCCAGAATTCTTCCCTTCACTCCTACTTACTCGCCGCTCATGCATCTCGCGTTCCTCAGCCTCCGCCCCGATAATCTGATCCTTAAACAAGGCCACACCATATAGTACTAAAAGGCAACTATCCTCGTTCATTCTTCTTAATGATGGCCATATACAAGTTGATATCTGCGATGGCAGGGTAATTGTCTGCTGAGACTCGGCTAGTGCAGAAGGAGCAGGATAATCCTTCTTTGGGTTCCTGTTAGCTTGGCCTTGGGCTGGTTTCTTACCATGCGTATTACCATTACCCCTATTAGCAACAGGGTCCCATAGCTGAGCTCTCTCCTAGTTATTATCATCATCGCACTTCCATTCTAACTGGGCATTCTACCTCCCCTTAACGCGCTGAATGGCTTCCCACTCATTCTATGCAGCCTTACACAACCTATCAAGCTCAGCTTAGAATACCTCCCTCAATTGCTCTGGTATCAGCAGCTCAAGGCACTTGGTGATATCTTACTTCGAGTCCCTCCTAGTACTCTCTAGCAAATCCTGTGTGTAACGAGGGAGGTATTCCAAGATAGCAAGCAGCACCGATCTACAACAGGCCTCAGTGGCGGGATTTTCCGAAGCTAGATCAGCCATGGCCTCAGCAAAGCCCCCCTCTCTTTCAACAGGACAAAAGATATGCTGGCATAAAGTGAAGGAGATTGCTGCAACCGCTGCAGTAACACGCATTTGTTTGCTGACGATGGTGTTTGTGGCTGGGAGAGGGATGATGTCTTTAACAAGGGTCTGCTCTTTGATGCATTTCCAGTTCGAATCCTTAGTGAGAATATCGCTATCTAGTTCTGCTGAGAGGTACTTTATTGCTAGTTTATTAACCGAAGACCAGAGAGCAGTCCATCAATTATTATTTTCCGACGTTAGATTTGTCACTCATCTAAGCCAAGATAGCTCAAAGAGGGGATAGGCAAAGGATAGCAAACAGCCACACAAAACATACATGTCCTCAATTGTCTCCGAGGTGAGTTCCACTCAAAATCATTCAAGCTCTACTACTCTTTCTTCTTTCTCCCCTATAGCTTTCTCCTAGGTCTTCACAATAGCCTTAGCCTCCTAGAGCTCCTTGCCAAGTTTCTTCTTCTCTCACTGAAGCTGGAGATGTTGTTCCTGGAGAGCATGCAGCTTATTTCTCGTTTTATTTAACTCGTCCGAGAGGCTCTTCTTCTTCTCCACCTTCTCTTCCAGTAGAGTCTCATATACAGCACATTTTTTTCGTAATAGGGATAGTTCTCCAGCGATGGCCCCAGCCTCGGTGACTATCGGTTCTTGTCGAAAGTTGTTCCAGAGGTCGAGGAAGGCCTTCACTTGAGCCTCTTGGGCTTCGTCTGGTGCTGTTGCCATGGTGGGCACGAGGGCGAAAATGCGTGACAAGCAAGGAACTTGGAGATTTGAAAAGAGACCTTCGGTAGTAATCTTATGCTCATTCATTTATAAATAGGCCACTGCTGACTTTCTATGTCTGATATTATCGTCGATATTTAGAGCTTGCCCCGCGACGATTGTAATGACTTGCGCATAATCACGCATTTGGAATGCAGACTGCTGGCCCTCAAATTTGCCTACTTCCAAAATTTTTATGCCCATACATCAAATCAGAAGCACCGAACACGTCGTACCACCCACCCACATATGGTGTGCGAGCAAGGCTAGTAACGTCGTTAAACCACGTAGCATGATGCTGTCGTGGCTTATGCACGGCTTTCAAGGAGGAAGTCGATGAATTAACAATAGTCAAGAAATAAAGGAATTTGCCAGACCATCAGCCCGCCGATGCAGGCGGGATGCCCACTCTCGCCCGGGTTGGTCGCGGCCGCGGAGGGGTTGGACGCGGGAGGCCAACCAACCCGGCATGCTTTATACTCATCCTGCCTACTCGGGGCTTCCCGTCGTACCCTAGTAGTAGGTTCTCGGTAGAAGCTTGGTATCTCACCAGGTGCCTTTTCCGTAAATGTAGGCTACATGACAGGGTTACTCCTCACATGATTTTAGTCTGCCTGCTACCTAGAGTGAAAGCTACCGTAGATCGTGTAGTTCCGAGTAGGCCACGGGAGGCGAAAATGAGGGCCACTCCTGGCAGTCAAGCTTCAATAGTGTCTGATTATGTCAGATTATGCCAGTAGGTTAGGAAATAATTTAGATTTAATAGAATATATAAATTTAATTTCTATACTGCGGTTGTTCATTCAATGAGTTGCCGCTGCAAGAAGGCCTTGTTTTGGGACTCCGGGCCTAGAGAAATCCCTACCAGCGATTGTGTGCATGCATTAAAATATCCCTACTTGGGAAATTTCCCTAATGACGATTATTTAAGAGCTCAGAATATTCCTTAATATAGACATTTCAATAGCAAGGTCTACTCCCCACTAGCGATTATTTACATATATTAAAATATCCCTACTTAAGAAATTTCCCTAATAATAATTATTTAAGAGCTTAGAATATTCCCTATTATAGATATTTTAATAGTAAGGTCTACTCTCTACTTAAGAAATATCTCTAATAGCAATTATTTAAAAAGAGGTAAGCACTACCTATATATAAAGGGTTTACAAAACTAGTATTCTTTCCAGTATCTTAAGTAAGATTTAGCTAAACCTAGTATTAGTAATTAACTTCTCTTAATAATATAGTTTTAATATTAAGCTAGGTATAAATAAAAGTAGAGAAATTATATTTATATATTATACTTTTTAGCTATATTGATAATTAAAGAACTTAAATATCTACTAGAGCAGGCCAAGGTATAGGTAGAGCAAGTAGAGTCTCTTACCTATAATATAACTTTTTAAAAATATCTATAAGCTTACTATAAACATATCTTATTTAAGATTATTCTTAATACCTATAGCTATATAACTTCTAAAGTTCCTACTACTAACTTTACTAGAAAGCACTATCTAAATCTCCTTACATCTTAGAAGGAGTTCTATAATACATAAGCTAATATTATTAAGAAGTTATATCTTATCCTCCCCTCTAATAAGCAACTATTTAAGAATATTACTATCCTAAAGAGTATAGGCAAAAGGATTAATAAGTAATATATAAAAAGTAAGCCTTCACTTATCTTTATCAAGAACAATTACATTAAGAACCCTATCTACATTATCTTAGACTAACTTAAATACTTTTAGCTAGGATAGTATAATCTCCCTATATATAATAAAGTTATCTTTAAGATAATTACTAATAATCTCTACAACAAGATAGATAGCAGAGATATAATAAAATATAATAAAAAGCTCTACATAGATTAAATCTATATAATTTAAAATATAGATAGCTAAAATAAGATTACCTATATTATTAAATATAAAGCACTTTACAAGCTCTATATATTATACCTTAACTTAAGACTACATCTAATAAGCATTTTCAATAAAGTTATCAATAAGCTTATAGTACCTATAGCTATAATATTTAAGAAGGGTAGAATATAGTACTATATAGAGCTTCTTTTAACTATAGTAGTAATATAGATATACTATTATATATTAGAGGCTAGACTAGAATATAGCTACTTAATAAATAGTAACTTATTTATATTTCTTAAAATTAACTAAAATAATCTAAAGGAGTTATTTTATTATCTAGCTTATCTTAAATATAAGGTTAAAGCTAATTATAATCTTATTTAGAGTAATACTATCTATTAAGTACTTACATTTACTCTTCTCACTCTCTAGACAACTTAGTATAATAATAATAAGTAAAATATAATAATAATAATAAGTAAGAAGTAAAAAGTTAATTTTAAATTTATAGTTAACTAAATTATTAAAATAGAAAAAAAAGAGGCTAGAGCCTATCTAAGTATACTAACTAAGAAGAGATACTAGTATATACTAAGTAGCCCTAACTAGAAACTAGAATAGAGGAAAAAGGCTTAAATAAATCTAGATACTAATACCTACTAAGGTCTAGTTCTTTAATCTTATAATAGATATAAGGGTAGTAGTAAGAGAGGTTCTAGTACTAGCAGCTTAAGTTAAGGTAGTTATATCTCTATATTACAGTTAGCATCTATCTTAAGGAGCCACAGCTTATTATCTATAACCTTAAGGATAGGTAGTAGTAGTTATATCTAATCTAAGCAATCTAGGATATACTATACCCTATCCTATCTCCTTTCCTTAGTAAATAGTAGGCTATTAGATAATAAATATCTAAATATATCTTTCTATAAAAAGGATAAAATATAGGAATACCCTATCTTATACATAAGGTAGATAGAGCTCTTTTACTAATAGCTTTCTAAAAGCTTAGTAAAGAGTATTATAGCTCTTAACTAGTAAAGTAGTTATAAGGTCTTATTTTAACTTACTTTACTAGACTATAGCTATATCTTTATAGTAAAGAGTATAACTAGGTATTATATATCTAATCTATAGAAGGAAGAAGATATTTACTACTAGTTATAGCCTCTATAAGGTTGCTATATCCCTATATACCTAGGCTCTATTAATTTCTAATTACTATAATAGATATTATTCTATAATATTAATATATACCTTATTTACTTCCTTCTTTTATTTTATAGAGGTTTAAAGCTTATAAAGCCTGTTAATTCTAAGGTGTAGGTATATATTATTAATACTATTACTAATATAGTTCATAAAATACACTACCTAGAAGTAGCTTATAAAGATATTTAGCTACTAAATATGCTATAAGGCCCTAGTAAGGAGTAGGTAACTATTATTAACTTTGACTAAGCTTCTATTTTCCTGTTAGCCTGTAGTGCTATGAACGCGATCTTGCCTAATAAGCATAGGTAGCTGATGGGGACTAATGAGAGCCCCCCTTCTAAGTTGACTGAGGTTTAGTTATATAAGGTTAAGACTGAGGATATATCAAATACGGAATACCTCTTTACTATTGATGCTACTACTAGGAGGAGAATTTAACTTGTAAGATAGGAGAAGTATATATATAATAATAGTAGATAATTTAGCCTAATATTTAGTGACTTAATTTCTCTCTAGCCTGGTAGATTAGCGACAAGTTTCTTACTTGATTACAAGCTAGCTATTGTAAATATCGATCTTGGCGAAAGTTCGTTAGATTTTAGAAAGTGTCTAGAGCACCTCTGACTGCTGTCATCCTTTTCCTACCTCCTAGGCGCGCGACAGGAGCATCGCCGCTTGTGCCTTGAGTCGAAAATGACGGGGTGGGATCACAACCTGCGCACGTGATAAAATTTATCAAAGTTCCAGGATCGCTGGCCAGTGTAATCTGCTTACAATATATAATATTTGAACGCTAGGTTTTTTTTAGCTCTTTAGAACAAGTACCTTAACAGCTTACGATCTATAAAATTGACTTATACAATAATCAATGTCGCACAGTTGTGAGGGAAGGGCCTTTCATTTTTATAACTTGACCACCGGTGCGTCTACAGAATCCGGAATTCGGGTAATTCTGGAACCAGGGTTTACGGGCGCGAGTGGTCTTGGAACCGCGGTTCCAGGGGCACAGTGGGGGCGGCTGTTTTAGGCGCCGGCATAAGCATGAAACAGCAAAACAGTAGACACTGCCTAAAAACTGCAAAGCGAGGCAGTGCAATGCGTGGCTGTGGTGCGAAAAAGCGGTAGTGCAAAGTACAAAGTGCAAAGTACAAAGTGCAAAGTGCAAAGTGCAAGGCGAGGTAGTGCATTGCGTGGCTGTAGTGCGAAAAGGCGGTAGTGCAAAAGTGCAAAGTGCAAAGCGCAAAATGTAAAAATGATGGAAAGATCGAGTACCGTTCCTCTGAAGTAAACGCTCAACGATCTTTTCCTACATCCGTCTTCAGGACCAGCCCAAATAGTTACTTAGTACATGAGTGAAGATAAGCGAAGGATAAAATGTTACGTAATAAGACTTGGGCCGTTCCGAATAGAACTCCCTATCCAGCGACTATAATAGAATGTTATTAGCAATAGAACACTCAGCTTAGAGGATTCGTGAGAAATACCTATATATAAAGGAGTTATTCGGGAAGGTGCCCTCACAGATATTCAAACTATCTATCTATTACCAGAAATAGAACTTTAAGCTATATACCCTTATAGAACATTACTAGTAATAAGACTCACCTTACCCAGCCCGTCACTAGAAATGGAACTCCTCTACTTCAATCTATTACTAGAAATAGAACCTTCAAACTACCTATTATAGAATGTTACTAGTAATAAGACTCACTTAGCCTAAGCTATTATTAAAAATAGAATTCCTCTACTATAGAATATTACTAATAATAAGACTTATATACACTAGCTTATTACTAGAAATAGAACAAACTATATCTAAATAAAACTCCACTATCCTACTACTATAAGTAGTACATTACTAGAAATAAAACTATTTATTATATATTAGGTAATTAAGTAACAGGTAATAGGGGAAGCAGAAAGTTATAAGTATTAGCACATAGTACACTAGATAAAATAGTAAGGCCCTCAGAAGCAAAAATTCCTCTCGATTTTATTACTAGTAATTAATAATTTCGAGACCACAATTGTTAAGACGACCACAACACCAATTGTACTAATGATATTACGTAGTTGAACGCCAGAACTAGACTGTCGGGTCCGGGCCCACTTTTATCTATAGTATTCAGGACTTTTACTACTCTTCCCTATCAGTAAGGCCAAATAAGCAAATTTATCAATATCCTCGGCTAAGTCTTGAGCTATACGCTCTGTTACCTGTGGGGAGGAGAGAAATTTTAATATATACTAGTAGGGATTTTTCTGGGCCTAAAGAGTCCTAAAACAAGGCCCTCTTATAGTACTAGGTTGTAAAACTTACTATACCCCTATTATAGAATACAACTGCTTTTAACCTAGTTGCTATATATTATAAAAGGGACTGTGAGTAGGTATAAATAGAGTAACTAGGTTATATTTCCTGTAGCAACGTTCTAGGAAGGTACATTATTGTAAGAGAGTTAAGTCTAACACTGACGAGGAGATAAGGATTCGCGTATATCCATATAGTCGGCGTAGTCGGCGTAGTGTCGGCCTATAACATAGTCTAATATAAAGTGTATTATTACTACATGGTCCCTGGCGAGCTTATATAAGAAGTGACGCAGGTCATGCAAGCCACCGCCACTAGGTCCCAGGCTTTTTTTTCTATTTTTTTTTTTTTACTTTCCTACCCCAACCCACTATAAGTAGTTTTCTACTTTTCGCAGTAGGTCATTGTCAGTCAGCTGGCACTGTCCTATAATAATAACAAACAACTCTAGATTCCTCTTACTATAACATATCTAAAATACCACTTCTACTAGCTATACTACCTAGCTCTATTAATATACTTATAATATTTATAGCTACTAATAATCTTTCTATTAACCTAGACAATAACTCTCTTATCTTAAACTATAACTAACTTTAGTAAATCTAATAGTTCTATAATAATATCTATATATACTATACTAATGATAAAAAGTATAAGATCTATACTAGGATCTAAGATAACCTGCTTAACTAGTATACTGGCCTGGAGTTTCTAGTTACTACTTTTTACTATATTATACTAGTTAAGTATATTAACTATAAAGAGTAGAAAGCTGGGGGTACTACTAAATAATAGATAAAATAAAAGGCTAATATAGATACTAATAATACTATTTAGTAGGAGTGGTTTATTTAAGTAGCCTAGAAGAAGTTAAGTACTAAAATATAATGCCTCTGAGCCTTGAATATTATTAGCTATTTTTAAGGTTATTATTATATCTAGTACTATAAGTAGGGTTCTAAGGGTATTAAGTACTATAAGGTTCTATACTTAGCTGCCTATACTATTTATAATTAGGATAAGGCTATAACTAAGTTATACTAGATTATACTCTAATAGCTTAAATGCTCTAGTAGTTATAATATTTAGTACTCTATAAACCTTATTAACTAGATTAACTTAATTAACTTTAAGGTATAGTTATATAATAGTCCTTTTATTAATCTAAAATATCTTAATAAAGAGCTCTTTCCCTTTAGACCCTTAGCTATAAGTAATCTTCCTAATAGCTTTAGCTTTAATTAATTCTTGCTTATAGTTTAGAGCAAATATACTATCTAACCTATTAAACTAAGTACTATTACTATAACTATATTAGCTCCACTTTCTACTAGAACTAATCTAGACACTATAGATATCTTACTTTCTATGCTAGACTATGCTGACATTAGAGAACTTTAGCTACTTACTACTTTACTAGTAGCTTTTCTAACTAAGTTAGCTCTTAATATTACTATAATAGACTTTATTAATACTATACTTACTAAGAGGTAGGAAGATGATATAAATAAATCCGACCATGATCCTTATAACTACCTTGATAGTATAAGGAAAGACCCTCCTAATATAACCTAGACTAAGCTTCCTATCTATATAGCTATAAATAGTTCTATTACTATTAACCCTTCCTCTACTAAGTACCTAGGAAGAGAACTTTACCCTTACACTTAAAAGCCTAACTACTGAGCACTAGCCCCTATACCTACTTTCTCTAAGCCTAAATAAACTTTACCAAAATCTACTACACTTACACAGCATCAGTATTACTTCCCTAACATCTCTACTAACTTTCTCTTTATTCTAGATAAACTATTAGCCTTCTATATTAAAGTAGTAGAAAAATATACTCTCTACTTAAAGAAACTATATTATAAATATCTCTAGAAATCTACTAAGCTTACCTTTACCTAGAAGATAAACTATCCTATCTAACTTACTAACCTCTTAAATACAAATTCTCTTTCTATAACTAGGTCTACTACTATTATTATACTTAATATCCTACTTATCCCCACCTACTACTATACTACTTCTAAGCCTAATATTAGCTATAAGCTACCCCCTTTTAAAAGGTAATAACTTAATATACTAAACCTACTACTAATAGATCTATAAGACTATCTACTCTATAACTATACTAGAGACTACACCTACCTAGAACAATTATATACTAAGCTATTTAAATATCTAAATTAGTCTTATATAATAGCTAACTCCTATAGTAAACAAAATAATAAGCTAGTTTATACTATCCTAAAAAGAATTCTCTAGCTAAATATAGATAAGAATAAAGGTATAGTCAAGGTATACTTTTCTATTACTAAAGAAGCTACCTCCTAACTTAAAAGTAGCTTTCCTAATAGTCTTATCTTTACCTAAGCCTAGTAGTAATTCTAGTAGTATAACTAAGACTACCCTATTATCTAGCTTTTTTATTATATAGAAGACCTCAATAGGACTATCTCTATTTAAATCCCCTTTTATAGCTTAACTACTAAGCCATCTAATAAGTAGAAACTTAGCTAGGTATATAGTTACTTTATTAAATAGAAAGTAACTAATAATCCCTAAAGTATTCTTTATCTTTAAAGCTTACTACCTCTATCTATCCTACTTAGCTTCTTAATAGGTAAGAACTATTAACTTTTACTTTATATTTAAGATACCCTATTAATAGGAGGTGCTATTACCTTACTAGAACTATAGAATAAATAGAGGGATATACTTAACTCTGTCCTCTTAATAGAGGGAGGCTATAATATACCCTTATAAATTAATAACCTAGCTACTTAGATTACTATTTAGGAAGGCTATCTTAGTTTTATATAGATATTATAGCTGATCTAGGAAGAATAGGATAAGTAGATAGCTAACCTATATAATTCTACTACTAGTCTATAGAGATATATTATTCTTAGACTAAGCTAGACTATAGCTTTTAATTCTAGTACTATTTTTTTTACCTTTAGCTTTTATAATAAGTAGACCCTAGCTCTTTATAGTTACTTTCTCTAGTAGACTAATATTAATTAGTAGCTATAGGTTATTAACTATTAGATAAGTAATAATAATATAAATAATAATCTAAAGTAGAGTATATTAAATTATATATATATTATAGAGAGTTTTATTAAGAAAAGATAGAGTAATAGTAGGGTAGAAGAGCTTAGCGGTAAGGCTATTATTATAAGATTTTTTTACTTCTTAAAGGTAAGAGAAATATTCAATATATAACTGAGAGTTATTTAATACTAGATAGAAGTTTAAAAACTACTAGTGGCCCTAGTAGAAGGGGCAATAAGGTTAGTAAGTTCTTAAATACCTAGTGAAAAAGTTTAGATCTCGATTCTAATTATTTAAAGCGTCTGAGGTATTTAGTAATAGTAGATCTTATAGAAACCTAAGGAAGGTGCTATAAGAGATATTAACCTACACCTCCACACCTTATCTAGTAGTTTATATTTCTTATTATCTCCTAAACAGGTTCTTACTTAAGATCTAAACTTCTACCTACACTTATTTACTACTCTACACACTACAAGACAGGACCTGTTTACTAGCTATAGTATAAGTTATATTCCATATTCTAGTAAAGGGAAGTTGATTAAGTTTGCTGACAGCAGTACTGTATTTAGTAGCACTTTGCACTACATTATACCCCTTATCAATCCTAAAAAGCCCCTAATATGAAGACAAATTACTAAATACATCAAAGCTTTAAATAATATCAGTCCAGCTACTAACTTCCTCATCTTCTAGGCTGGAATAATTAAGGATACAATAAACTCTATTAACATCGTAAACAGCACCTTTCACTACAAATAATATATAATAGCTATCAATGAGTTTCCGGCTATCGGGCACTAGACCTTGACTGTCTATAATAAGTAAACAGAGCATCTATACATCTTCAACAGCTAATACAAGCCTAGTAGTAGTTAGGAACTAACTAATATATACCTAGAAGATAGGCAGGTCTACTCTATTATCATAGACTATAATAAGTAGACTAGAAGGAGTCAGGCTGCAAATAACCTCTACCAAGTCCTCAAGAAGACAGACTTCCAACTAAGTCAACACTTAATTAATATACTAGCTCCCATATCTCATTAGACTAATAAATAGAGCAGAGGTCTCTTTTGTTTTCAGGTCGCACAGGCCTTGATTATCGATAGCATAGCTCCTAGTAATATTAAGGAATATCACTCTGCGATCGGGGATAATACTATCCCCTGGTGGAATCACGTCGTCAACACGCGAACTTGGCTACAAGTGCTTTTACATGATAATGATACTGCTAAAAAATAAATAAATAAATAAATAAAATTGAAAGTCAAGTACTCATACTTTAGCTGAATGGCTTTATATTTAGTGTCTATTCTAGGTGTAATATGTCTAACTTTTCTCATCTCTTCTTCATATTAACATCAAGTTAATCGCTTCATCTCATGTACATCGACCACGCAGCTGTAGGGATGGTTCGGGCCTGTCTTAAAATACCATCATTCAAACCTGGTACTTGGGGATATGATTCGACGACGTGATGTTCAAACCTTCTAGCAGGTCCTCAGAGTGGATTGGCACGTACATGATGGATGAAGCAGGCTTGATTGAAAAGCGACTAGGCTAATAGGAATGATGCATTATGCTGTATTATCAAAATCAATGATCAATTTTCATCTATCTCGTCCAAAGGCCAACATGAGGCCCCTTTCACGACCACTACTTTAGTCATTTGGTATTTCAAATAGATGGTAGCACTGAGATAGGATACACCTCGATGGGACACGTCACTATAAAACGGCGATTCCCCACGAGTATCATGGTTCCTAGCTGCAGTGATCCTGGAACCATGGGTCCTGGCGGCAATGGAAGCGGGCGGCTGTTTTAGACGCCGGCACTATGAAACGGCAAAGCGGTAAATGCTGCCCAAAACGTGATGGGGCGATGGGCAAAGTGCAAAGTAGTGCAAAGTGCAAAACGCTCAATAGTCTAACCGAAGTTTCTTCGCATTCCAGAATTCAGGACCAGCCCGAATTGTCATTCTGATCAGTAAAAATAAACCGTTTATTACCGTGCTCAAACACTCACATTACCAGACAAATAAAAAGCCCTTTAGAGCTACCCCCTTACCGAGTTTTGGGATTGTCGGTCAGTATTTAAATAGGAGGCCTCCTATCTTTTTTTTTTTTTTTTTTTTTCTTTTCCTTTCCTTCCTCTACTCATCTCAAAGAGAGCTAAGTTTCCCCATCCAGTCACTAGGCTATCGGCAATATGTAGACACGTCCCGAATTTTACATCTTAGAAGGCGAAATGTCCGAGCTCATATATTGCTCACCTAGAAAACAGGACTAAACTAATGAAAATTTCTAAAGAGTAAGTGAAAATATTAGGTGGAGAATTGATAAGATTTGTTA
Source organism: Scedosporium dehoogii (assembly GCA_002812735.1). NCBI lineage: Eukaryota > Fungi > Ascomycota > Sordariomycetes > Microascales > Microascaceae > Scedosporium > Scedosporium dehoogii. Next base: position 379,937 of record PGIR01000004.1, read on the forward strand.
GCGTTATAGAGCTGATACTTATATCCTACTCTATTGTGGGTATTGTTTCTATGAATATAATTCCATTAATAGAAAATTGTTGCTGCTACTATCTATGAGACTTGTGAGTGGCCCCTTAGATGCTTACTACTTATGGTTAACTAATTTATAGGGAGAGATGTACCCTGTACCTATTGTGTAGAGGAAAATACCTTCAGACTTTATTTAATAAAGGCGCTGACTACTCTAAGAAAATGCTAGTAGGTTAGTAATAAATATAGAGACAACTAGCTTAGAAATTGCTAAGGAACGATGTAGGGATTTAGAATCCTTGAATAATCTACCTTATTAAATTACTAGTCTTAAGCTAGTTGTAGGCTGCGGGCAGCCTGCTAGCTTATGCTTTCTTGTAGTTAATAGGAGAGAAGGGTATATAGAAGAATACCTTAAAAATAGTAGTGCCTTTGGAAGATTTTAAAAGTAGAAGGGCAGCTGTGATCTTATTTCTTAGTAGCTTGTAATGAGCTTATACTCTGGGGTGATAATTATAGATAGTATTTAGTTTCCTGGTTCCTGGATCTCAGATATAGATACTATAAAATAGGGTATAATAGATTAAAGTTTATACTAGAGTAGACTAACCCCCTAGTAATTAGTACCTAAAACTTACTCCTTTTTATCCCTTCTTTTCCCTAGTCCCTACCTATATGCTCTACTAGTAATTATAATTATCTATAATATTTACTAAAGATAGTAAAGCCTATAAGCTTGTAAAACTTTTCAGTACATTAAGTTTAGAAGATAATATAGACTAAGATAACAATGTTGAGGCTGCTAGTCAGCCTCTATTGCATATTAATCTAACCTAAACTAGTATAACTATTAATAGGATAGATATTAATACTAAAGAGGCTACTAATACCTTACTTATATATAGTAAAGCTTTTCTTAAATTAACCTTTAGTTGAAATTGTGTATGTTCCTAAAGTATAATAAAGTATAAAGGTCTTTTATCTACTATAATAAGGCTAGATATAATAGCTTTCTTTATAAATAATTATAAGGTAGGCTTGAGAGTATAGATATTATTACTCTAAATAATAATATTTCTATATATAATTACTAGCTTGGATCTCTGCCTCCTAGTAGCCTTTAGAGTTCTAGAGTATATAATTTCTGATAATAGTAAGGTGTCCTATATACTTTCTAGGTTTATATATTTCTATCTAATTTAACTTCTTAATTTCCTGAAGATTATTATAGAATTTAAATGGAGAAAGGGACTGATTTTTAGAATGTGTAGCTGTGGTAATGTGACTTTCGCCCTTAATATATACTAGAGTACTTAGGAGCGCCTAGTAGGGGAAGATGAGTAGTGAGCGTACAAGAGTAAGTAAGGATTTAGCATTTCTCGACCGAGCTTGTCTACGAACGTGCTATAACTATTTTTAGAATTATATAAATTCTCCTAATTATATTCGTATAATTCGCGCGAGATTTATTATAAGTACAGGGTTGTATAAGCATATATTTAATCTACAGTCTCTATTATATACTCCCCTTTTAGGCGGGCAATTTTTCGGCTAAGTCAGCCACCCAGAACTCTAGTCCAGACTTCGGGCTTTACTAACAAAATCGCCAGGTTCTATCCACTATTATCCTCACCTAGTCCTACAGCTCAGTCTCGATCTCTTAGCTCCTGGAACTCCTAAAATAAAGCTTTTTACCTTACTAGAATATCTCTACATAATGGGACTTAAATATACTAGTCTACAGTACCCCTTTAGTAGTAGTAGAAGATTTAGAGATATATTTAGTTATATTAGGGCTGGTTTAGCTCTTAGTTAAGTATATTTCTTTTGAGATTAGATGTAAGCTTAGTAACTACTTTAGTTACTTAGAGGAGTTCTAATTACCTAGTATAAAGCTTAATGTAAAACTTAATATAAAGCTTATTAATAATTTATCTAGTATTATATATTTCTAGCTCTACCCCTATAAGTTATCCTCTATTAATAAATATTAAGAGATAGTATTCTCCTTATTATCTTTATTGGATATGTAGTATATAGTATTAGTAATATATTATTAAAGTATATTATTAATATCCTATAAGATTAAGGAGTTAATATAACTTATAGGCTTATAAGAGGTTGGCTTATTATCTTTAGGTACTTCTATAAGGCTTAGGTTAGCTACTATCTAGGTTTAAACTATTTTAGAGTTTATATTCTAAATAAAAATATCTTAGTGCTATTTAGCTAAATCTCTAGTATTTTTAAAGATAATAGCTTTCTAGATAAATATCTTATAAGTATCTATTATTCTAAATAATTTAAGTTAAGTTATATAGTACTCTGGCTGATCTCCTGGAGCTATTAGTATAATTATATAGTAGATATATAACTAAAGAGTGCTAGTCTTACTATAATATGTAGAGCTAAATATATAGGTATTTCTATTATAGGCTAGCTTATCTTTATAATAGTTTTAAAGTTTATATATAGTGTAAGTGCTAATTACTTTATTATAGTAAGTTTATACTGTTGCTATAGCTAGGATACTATGTAGACCCTTAACCTTTAAGAAAAAGTTTAAAGTAATTAGCTTATCCTCTATAGATAATAAGATAATATAGCTATTAAGCTTTTTATATATATCTTAATTAAGCTCTTTAGGGTATATATTATAGTAGATATCTAGTTTAAGTAAAGCTATATTACTATCTATAAGAGATTTAAGATTTCTAAAAATTATATTTTTTACTATTAGGTAGTCAGCCTACCTTATACTATAGATTATAGAAATAATATTAACTAAAATATCCTCTTTATCTTTTACTTAAGTATTGCTTATCTAAAAAGTATTAAATACACTTATAGGGAACTAGAAGAATAAGAGTAACTACCTTAGTATTACTAATTCTATTAATAATCCTTCTAAGTTTAATTTTTATAATTTATAAATAAGGTAGATAATATAATCTATTAAATACTATTTAAAACCTTAGTTATAAAGTATTCTTAATAATCTCTTACTTTTAGTTATCTTTAAAGATATTATAATACTAGTTAGATTAGTAAATTTAGTTATTTAGCTTTAAGAAGATTAGTCTAAACTTATAGTAGTAATAGGTTTATAGCCCCTTAGCTCAGGATACTAAAAGATAGTAATTAGAATATATTACTAGTATATAAAGTAGAACTTACCTCTTAAAGATTATATAGATCTAGACTACTATCTCTTATAAATTAAGTAAGCCCTCTTATAGTAGTATATAGGGGCTGTAGGATAGGTTTAGTTAGTAGAGGAGTAGCTAATAGAGGAAAGAAAGGTATAGAATTAGCCTACTAGTTAAGCTCTTTTAAAGCATTATATATTAATAGAATCTTAGATAGTCTATCTTAGAACTTAAGTAGGTATTACTAGGAACTATCTCTTTTATCTACTAACTTAATCTTCTTTACTAGAGGATTATCTTGTAGGGATTTGCCTTATAAGAGCTTATCTGTATATAGTCTCTTCCTATTCTATAGTCTTACTATAAGTAACTATTATAAAGAAGAAGAGTATAAGAGAAGGAAGTTTGAAGGTTATTTAAATAATTAGATTACTATAGGAATAGGAATAAGTGTGTAAATGATTAGGTAGGGTTGTCTTATTTAAATATATATTAAATTATATAGTCCCATTAATATAGAAATTTAATAAGAAGGATAAGTAGGTAAAACTCAGATAAGCTATACTTACCCAAGGTATATATAGTTGAGTAGAGTGTTAGCTAATTATTAGCTGCTCACCTATAAACTCATAGATTGCATTATTACTCAGCTAAGTACTCATGCACCAGGGTGCAAGTCATGAGTATATTGTTTAGCTCAGCATTTATCTCTGATCTAGCAATCAGATGCACCTGGATTACGAGATGAAAATGCAAGTTATATACAATTATATAAGTAGTATACAAATTTATATTATAAGTCCCCGCTATCCTATACTTTAATACTCAGCTAGTCTATATATAGCTAGCATCTTTTACAAACTAAGTCTATTTTTAAAGCATTAAATAGATCGAAAACTACTTTACAATTCTAAGCAACAAAATTCAATACCTCTATACCTACACAATACTACCTATACCTATATTACATACTTAGCATTTTACTACTACCTCTTCCCTTAAAAATACTTCAACTCAGCTAATAACTAATATCCTGCCTGTTTAGTAGACATAATCTCATCTAGGTATACAAGCTAAGATTCTTAACTGATCTTCTAGGTGACCCCTCTTCACAACCATCCCCTAGTACTCTGCTAATAACTATGCTACAAAAATAGCATTCTTCAATAGTCGGAATTTACTTATTTATACAAGATAATAATCTTACCTTACAATTATTAAAGTCCTTCTTCATTATATTATTAACTACTCTCTAGTTATAATCTAGCTTTCCTTTATATAACCCTTGGGTTTGTAAATAGATATAGACAAACTAGTAGCTGAGAAATATTCTATATTAGCTTCTTTCTTCCTATATAACCCCCACTTTTTAATAACAATTGATAGCATCCAAGTCTATTATCTATTATCTATATAGTTAAATTTACTTTAAGTTAAGTAGACCTAGAAGATTCATACATTATGTACTATCTAAGAATCTCCTTCTAGCCTCTTTATATTAAACCTAACCCTAGTTATTTATACTTCCATACTGGCTACAGCTAATTTAGGTGATAGCCTGTACTCTATTAAGAGCAATAGTACTTCCACTATACTAAATTCCAACTTAGGTATATAAAAAATAAAATTATTAGCAAGTTACTTAATAGTTTTATTATCCTTACTATTTGTACTCCTAAAGATATTATAGAAAAGCCCTCTGATGATATCCTTATTAGTGAGCTGAAACTCTACCTTATAGTCAATGCAGCTAGGCTGAATGAGTGCAGTATCTAGTTGCTTGATGTAGTTTGTTGTTATAATAAGTACCCAGCCTTCCTATAATCCTATTCTATTAATAGTATTAAGGAGCTTAGATAATGTTACCCCCCTTCTTCTTTTTCTCTACCTGACTATACTTAGATTTGATATCTACTACCTCTTTATTCTAGGATCTGTTCTAGCTAGCTGTATTAATATCTTCTAGAAGTAGTAGTATTAAGGGAGTTTAGTAAATAAGTGGCTTAGGGTACTATTGTTAATAGCTATAAGATTTAAAATGTAAATATCTAGATAGGTATACCCTATAATTACTAAGCTGAGACTTGATTTTCTAGTCCTTAGGGGTCTATATAGTAGGTAACCTTGTCTATAGGGAATACTATACTAAGTATATTACTTATAAGCATCTAGGTTAAGAAAACTCTTGATGTCATTTAAGAGGGCCTCTTTCTTATTTTTATTATAGAGGACTATTAATATAGGTTGGATGTTTTTTTCTTTAGTTTACTTTTATCTACTATCTTAGACCTCAAAGATGAGGGTCTTCCTCTAGACCTATTCTAAATACTTTTGATAACACTCCTCTAGAAGATCTTTTAGGACTTGTGAAGATCTTCCCAGATATAAAATCGAGACCTCCTCCTTCTCCTGTAAGAAGAATGATTGTTCTTTTTTTTTAATATATTAGAACTTAAGTTAGCTGCTCTTATAATAAAATTTAAATTGTCCTTTCTAAGGTATATAGTATAGGGGCTTCCTAGAGGAATTATCTAAGCCCTGATCTTCTAAGTTAATATTAGCTAGGGATAAGTAGCTATTTCTAGTAAATAGCTAATCTAATATCTAGGTAATAAGTATCTTATATACCTTATTGTTATATAAAATATATATAGTTAAAGCTACTAATTGTAAGAAGCCATCTTAAATTATGTCTAGAAGAGTAACTAACTAAGATGTACTTCTATTAAGTCTTGTATATATTAATAACTATGCTTCTATATAAATACTGCTAGATTGTAGAGGTATAGTAGAGGAATGAGTGTATCTAAGTTGATCCTAGTATATTATTGAATAATTGGGGAGAAGTAGGAAAATCTAAGGAGGAATAGGTCTAAAGTAGAGGCTTATAGAAATAGAATTAGTTAATATAGTAAACTAATATTCTGTTCTCTAGCTATTTATAAGAGATTGGGTGGGCTGTAAGTTAGGAATATAGTTACTCTAGGAGATAAAATAATAATAGGCTAGAATACTAGACAGACTAGCAACAGGACTTGCAAGGAGGTAGGAGTGGACTTTATATAGATACCTAAGGCACACTTTAAGACTTTAGTATAGTAAAGCTTCCTATATATAGAATACCTTTATGCTCTAGTTTAAATGATTAGGGAGAGATATATATTAACTGATTAACAATTACTTATTAATATACTTATTAATACTTGTAAGGCGCTTTGGCCCTCTACTAGCTAATATTAGTGCAGCTAGAGGTACCTGGACTGTATCTGCAGGGCCGTGTCTGCACTTGCTTGTTAACTTTAGAATATTACGGTATTCTTTTTTACAAAGATCTCCTATATTAGGATTAACCTTCTTAACTTCTATTATATAAAGCCTTTCTATATGTATCTTATCTAATAGTAAAGTAGCAGCTGCTATAATATATTTAATAATTTAAAAGTACTAATCTTGGCCTGGCCACTAGTATCCTCCATAAGCATAGGTAATTTAAATTAGTATAAGACAAGATCAGAGAATATTATATACTAATATGCGGGGTAGATAGATACTTTAAGAACTAAGACTAGAGCTTTTCTATTCTACAGCCTGTTTTTACTAGGTGGTGTCTTCTCATATTAATAAAGCGCATATCATCTAATAGCTATAATATACTTAAACCATATTTATCTCTATATATTGAATCAAGTATGGCTAGACATTGTGGAGCTAAGAGTGCGAGTGATTAGTTATTACTTATAGGCTGTACTCTTGTTTATAGGCTGCGCTTCGCTTATAGGCACTTTCGCTTAGGCTATACTTTACTAGCAGGTTGTGAGTTTATATACTTATAGGGATATAATGTACTTATTAGAATATCCCTACTATATAGATAGTGCAAGAGTAGAGTTACCTAAGATACTAATATCTTAAAGTCAGTCTCCTAAGATTACTTAAATTTAGTCTTAAAGTATACTCCTTACTTAGTATTTAAAGTATTAAAAAGATAACTAATAACTATCTGTACTTAAGATGGTAAACAGTTAGCGATTCTCTAATCCCAGGCAGGAACCAGTGTCTGAAATTAATATTATCTAAAATAAGGATATCTATAAGTCTTTAGAAAGACTATTGAGAGTTTAGCTAAAGAGAGCCTAGGTGCTTGCCTAATAGAAAGATTGTAGCCCTATTCTTAGTAGGAGTAATAGTAGAACGAGATAATAGGACCCTTGTATAGTATATATATTCTTATATAATAAAGACAAATTAGGTAAGAAGAACGATTGTTTACTTTATAGAATAATAGTACTTAGTAAAATCTATTACTGAATATTATATCCTCCTTCCTGGTAGCCTTTCTCTTATCAGTATATATTCGCTGGCACACTGATGTATTGTAGGAACAGCTCTGGAGTACTTGAAGTAACTATATATATAAAAGTTGGCGGTGCTTTGAAGGTGGTAGTGTGGAGAGTGCTTTGACCCTTAGACTGTATATATAATGGTTAGGATAGGAATGCCTAAGTAATTGTGTTAAGGTAATATTGAATTTATAGGGCTAGAACTCTTATTGTAGAGCCTTTTTGAGATACATCTAGCCTAAGTAGGCCTATATATAACCTTGTCGATCTATCTTACTTTTCCTGTACTATTATATAGGCTGTAAGTATATGTGCTACTGGGTGGTGTTCTAGTACTACTGTAAACTAAGCATATACCTATATTGTTGCAGAGTGGTTTTAAAGGTAGAAAATTATACTTGAATTATATATGATTACTGAAGTTTGGTGTGAACTTCTATTGAAAATTAGGTTGGAGAGGTAAGAATAGTAGGAGGAATTTTAGGCTTTTATAGTGAATGGCTATGTATAATATAAAATAGACCTATTATTATTATTACCCTGCTTAGGCTCTACTTTTAAAAGTCTAGATCTACTTAACTTTTTGCTCTTGTTCCTTTGAATTGTATAATAATATGTCTGCTAATCTGGTTTGGCGGTGGTAGTGCTAGACCTACCTTCTAGAATTCCTGACTGATAATGATTTAGCTAGATATATTGAGACCTATAGAGTGTATAATCCTGTTCCCTTGTTGTAATAGAGGCACTGACTGGCTTATTATAGTCCTGTGTACAGGTATTGATTATTAAATTATAATAAGCTTTGGTATACCTAGGCTCGAATGTATCTGATGATAACTGTGATATATGTAGTAGTGATAGCAATAATAATAAAAGCTTATCTTACTCTTATCTTAACTATAAAAATAACCTACTTTATACTTAATTAAGATCTCTCTAAAGATATTATTATTAGTGTATTCTACTGTCTCTTAACCTTGCACAGCGTGCATTATAGAAGTAAGCATAGCTAACACAATGTTCACAGATGTTAGGTATAATATTGCCTGTCTATCCTGTCTTGAGGAATTTATGATAGTGTGCAAATATGATGTATATCTCTTAAGATGTCTGATAATATAGGTAGATAATGTTAAGAAGGCTGATGTAAGAAGAAAAGGATAGTTATTATATAAATATACTATTATTAAACTTAAGTAAAAAATAGCTTCTATACTAAAGAATATTAATAGACTAATATATGAGGTATAAGTGATTACTATAGGTAATGAGGAGAACTGCTATAAAATAGCTAATTCTAATTTAATTAAAGAGAATATAAATATACTACTAAGCTATTATAACTCTAACTCTTAGTTATATAACCTAGTGCCTAGTTGCTCTACTAAAGCGCTTACTATATAATTGCTAACTATAAGCAGGAATGATTTTTAATTTTTAACTCCTAGTGAAGTATATAATAGTACTCTAATATATTGATATCTTAGAGGGCTAGCACTTTTATCTAATCTAATACTATAGAGCCTTGCTCTTATAACTTATCCTGTATATATAGCTACTATAGGAGATGTATCTACTTTTTTATATAAGCCCGAAATAAGTTTTTAAAGCAATGTATAGGGTAGAGATACTGGTTTAGAATCTTTATATAGAGCTCTAATTAGTAGAGTCGGAGTTCTATAAATATACTAGTAATAAATATATATATAATACCTTATTATTATAGGAATAATCTTTATTATCTTACTAGTATAAAGTAGAAATTTATTCTAATCTTATTAGTCTTTATTTTAGAAACCTTCTACTTAATATTTAGTAACTTAGGTAGTAGTATTATACCCTATTCCCTAAGCTCTTTCTCTACTATAAATTCTATACCTATTGTAGTACTTTCTAAAACTATATAGAAAAGTTGTCTATCTATAATAACCCTAGTAAGGATTTAAGTATATATGAATAATTAAGGAAGTAGAGTTATATATAAGCTGCTGTCCTCTATATCCTTTATGATAGGTATAATATTAGGTATGTTTTTAAGAGACTTCTATAGGAGCTTAAGGTAACTAATTTTTCCTAATTCTATATTTAGATTAAGTATATATATTCCCTTATTGAGAATAATTTACGATCTGCTATGGCATAGGAGGATGTTCAGAGTGAGTAATTTATTAGTTATCCTATTTAAGAGGGCTTAAATAGAGTTAAGGTATAGGCTAAATATTATAAATATACTAATACTGCATTGTCCAAGAGTAGATTCAACTATATCTTGAATAAGCTATTAATATATTAGATGTACCTCTGTGATCTTGAAGGACCCTTACTTTATTATCAAGAACTGTATAGAAGAAATCAATGCTGTCTTCTATTTGAAATAGGTATCCCTTAGCTATAAATATATTAGCCTACTTTCTAAACTTCTAATCTTTAAAAAAGAAGAAACCATTATCTAAGATAGATTTCTTTATACTTTCTATATTTATAGGATTATAGTAGTATCTAAAATTTATATTGTGCAAGTTGTGCTTTTCATTCTTTTAATTGAGAATAGTAGGGATGATATATTGTCTTCTAAGTAGGGTGATCCTCTTATTTAAGTTAGGTATAAATACTACTAGAATAGTATAATCTACATTATTTCTATTCTTTTAAGTATTAATATACTGTTTTATAGAATATACTACTCCTTATTATTATATATTCTCTACATTTCGCATTTCCTATATCTGCGGCTAACAACTTTACGAAAGACATATACTATTAAGACTACTCTAAAGGCAGAGTTCCCTACTTATTTCACAGCTAGTACTTAATTTACAGCTAGTAACATATTCCGCAGCCGATACTTATTTCAAAAGCTTATTTCATAGCTAAAACATATTTCACAGAGACATCTTTCATAGCTCACCATACACAATTTCCGCAATTCCGTATACATGACATATTAATTAAGGATGTAACAACTTGCTCTATATCAAGGAATCTAGCACCATTGACTAGGCTAGCCGGAGTTCGGGAAATATAGATAAATAGACATATTTCCTAAGTTTAGCTTTGATATCCTAGTAGTAGTCTAGGTCAAATCACCTCTAAGTATTCTACTTATCTCATCAAATATTACTTTACTATTCTACTATAATAAAGTCATCTAACCCCCCTATTAACAGACTCTCTATATTTAATAAGGCTTAGGTTTATCTAGTTATAGATGGCCTCAAATAGTCACCCTTAGATAACTGATTATACTATATTATATAGCTAGGGAATGACTTAGAAGTTCTTCTAGTATATAACCCTGACACTAATATAGTAAGTGTATATATAGATATCAACATTAGCAGTTTCAGCAACAATGATAATATACCTAGTATTACTTATATATTAAAATATATATAGTATACTTCTATTCTAATCTCACTCTTTTTACTATAGCCCTACTCTAACACTTACCTTTACAGCTAATCTCTCTAGGCTCTAAGGAATACCTAGCTAAGAACAAGTTTAAATAATATATAACTACACATTCTAGTTACTATAATATATATATATTTAATACTACTATAAAATATTACTTTCACATTTCTACTAAAGTTCATAATAATATAGAACCTACAGAGCTCACCCTATTACTACTATTTAGTGCTCTCAACCACTTTTCTCACTTCTTTAAAGAGCCTCTTTTTCCTAAATCTGCAGTTAACTAGGAGCTTAAAGTAATTAATTCTAAATTTAAGAAAAATCTTTAGAATAATATATATTACTTAAATTAACTTAAGAGGTTATTATCTAATCTAAATCACCTATACTACTAGTTTATAGTAGGAAACCTTAAGGTATTAAAAATTAATCCTAAATTTAAAAGTAGAAATATCTATAAGAAAATATTTGACTTTTATAGGACTTATTATTTAGTAAACTATATAAAACTTACTATCCTTAGAAGGGAGCTTCTAAATATACTTTAGAAGTAGGCTATTAAGCTCTTTAGTAGCATTCCTAATAAAAACTTATCCTATAACTAATAGGTAGTAGAAGTCCTACTCTAGGAGAGTAAGCTTAATATATAGTACTTTACTAAACTAATTAAAGATCTAAATAAGCTATATCTCTATTTCCTACTTTTTAATAATGAGGAGATATATAAGAGCTAACCTAGTCACTATTTATACTACCTTATTAATTACAAAGGCCTAGAAAGTATCTTAGCCTTTCTTAAATTAAAAGGATAAGTAGAAAACCTTATTAGTATTTATTACTTTATCTACCTAGGTTCTCCTAGTATCTTTAAATATATAATTATATTAACTAAATAAGTATTATTATATTTTAAATAACCCCTAAATTATACTAGGTCTAATATCTAAGATATTAAAGACTTAAATATTATAAGAATATTATTAAAGTTATCTTCTAATATATAGCTCTATTATATTAGATACTACTTAAGGAGTAAAGATTTAATAAGCTAAAGTATTTATCTAAGATTTTATTTAAGTTTAAAGAGAAACACCTTAGGCTTAAATTTACTATAAAGATAACTTCCCTAATGTAGATATCTATTCTATAGAGGTGGTTGCTAAGTAGTTTTAATACCCTCTATAAGTTTAATCCTTCTAGTATTTAATAGGTAATTAGCTGCTTCTAACTAGATAATTTTTAGATAATATTACTTTCTAGGGAGTTTCTAAGTAATTAAGATTAATATAAGAAGTAGTATAGCATAGAGTATAAGCTAAGATAGTTGCCCTATAGTTTTATCTAGGAACTCTAGTAGGAGGTTTTAACTAAAATACTACTTGATACCCTATACCTCCCTAATAAGAACCTATTTATTCTAATAAAGTTTTATATATAAAAGAAGGAAGTAAGTAAGCCTACTAATATACCTGTCCTCCTATATAATAATAAGTTTGTCTATACTTAGTAGAAGAAGGATGACACCTTCTTTGTCCTAAGGATAAATTAGATAGTATATTATAAGAATCTCCTAATCTATAAGTTAGTAGAAAATATTATTAAAATTAGACTATTTATAAACCTAGTCCTAAATAATCTTAAAACCTCTTTATATAATATATAACTAGTAGGTTTATACTATAACATTAGCCTAGATTACTATAGGCTATACTTTACTATTAGTAGCTATAACTATAAATTGTCTATAGCTCTGGAAAAAATATTATAAGTAATATATAATCTTAAGATCTAAGATACTAAGTTTAATATAATTAAGGAATACCTAGAGAGAGCTTATAAGAATAATAAGCTTCAACCTCTATACTATTAGATAAGCAAATACCTTACCTAGTTAAGCTAGGAATATAGCTATATTATAAAGGAATTTATAAAGGAGCTCTCCTATATTATAGCTAAAGTACTATAAAGCTATTTACTACTACTTTTAAACTAAATATATATTAAGTAATATATTTATAGAAATATTAAGAAGAGAGAAGTATTACAATTAATAGATATAGTATAGTTAATATTAGGGTTCTAAATCCTTCTAGAAATATAGTAGCTATCTATATACTCTCTTATCCTACTACCTAGCTTAAATTATATCTTCTAGAAGATACTTAAAGATCTAGATAATATAAATAACTATATTAAGTACTATCTTTATACTAGTAATAAAGGTAATCTAAATATAGAAGCTAGAGTTTAACTTATCTACTAAATAATATCTAAGCCTATATTTAGTTAGCTAAGGATAGAGGAGTAACTTAGATATATCATTTCCTACTTAGCTAAGTAGTTTGATATTACCTATAGAATTAGATTCTAAATATAGAGTAAGTAGATATTATAATACCTTAAATCTTAAATTAATACCTTCCTTATAATATTTAGAGAGTAGCTAGAAAATATAACTAATATAGACTTTCAAGATTATAAAGCTAATATTATTATTAGATTACTTAAAAAGTTTAAAATTCTAGAAGAGGAGAGCTCTTATTACTAAAATAAGATTTCTAATAGGTATTATAGCTTTAACTATAAGTGCTCTAAGGCTTAGTAGGCTGTTTATACTAACTTTTATCTAAACTAGTAAATTGTAGACTATATAAGAAAGCTTAAAAAAGAGGACCTAGTTAAATTCTATAAATAATATATCTCTTCTCTAACTAGAGTAAAGCTTATGATCTAGCTCTTTACACTAAGATATATAAAGAAGCAGGAGGAAATCAAGGAGAATCCTACATTAGGGACCAGAGTAAATACTACTCTAGCAGAGCTAACAGATACTATTAGAACTCTAATCAAAGATATAAGAAAGTTTAAAGTATTATTAGAGGTAAGTAAGGCAGCAATACTAGTAAGGGAGATTAGGGAATATAAGGAGAAGGAGGAGAGGATATAAGCATCATATATATTAAAGTAGTATTTATTACTCAAATTACTAGTTCAGGATATATTAAGTACTTCTATTTAATTTACAGGATCCAGAAACCAAAAACTAATCTTAATCATCATTAATTAAGTCAGTCATAAAGCCCTATCAACAATTATATACAGCTTTTACTTCATCTATCTACTAATAAGAGCTCTTATCAGATTAAGGATTTTTTTAACTCGAAAGCAGCATTCCTCAAAGCCTTAGTCAAAACTACTAACTATAATGCATACCAAGACTGAGGTGTCCATACATTCGCAGGTAAGAGTAATAGAGAAAGTTAACTGACATCTTTTAGCTCCAGAGTTAGATTAAGAGAGTATAGGTTAGTTTATCACTATCCAATCTATTATATATAAAGAAGGTAAGGTCTTTTAGAAGCTTACTATATATCTTTAGAAACCCAAAACAGAGTTTATCAAAAATAGATTTAATAATATCTTATATTTCCTAAAGACTATTAAACAATATACTAGTGATTAGGTACTACTATTAACCTAACCTAGCAATCTAGGGTATTTAACATACAAAAGTCTAGTCCATATTCTATCTTAGTAGGTAACCCTTTTTTCTCAAACTCCACTACCCAATCTCCTACTACAATATCATCTAGGTAGAAGATGCCATTCTCTAAGATAGACTTTCAAGCATCCTCCACAGAGAATAAACAAGCAGAAGCCATACTAGGTAAAGATAATAATTCTCTTTAATAATATTTTCAACAAAATCCAATATAGCATTCAGGGTGTCTTAATACACAGAAATCAGAAATAAGGTCAATCCCCACCAATACTCAACCTCTAGTCATAAAACAATAAATGGAATTACCTACAGTCACAGAATGGTCAGCCTAATAGCCATTAAAAACATAAAGAGCTACTTAAGCTTAAGTCTGAATCCAAAATAGGTTCGGAAGCAAAATCAACACCCCCTCTATCCTCCCCTCTCCAGAAATCAGGAGAGGCAAGACCAAAACAATCCAAGAGCAATAATAAGCAACCAGTTGCAGAGCAGCAAGCTGCACAAGGCATCACGCCCATTTCCTCAGTTCATTTATCAGGTGTCAAAAGAACACAAACAAATCTAAGTAAAATCAAGAGTTAACAGCACCATTATCTCAGATTCTACTAATATAAATACAAGAGCCAATGAGAAGGTGCTACAGTCATAGTCTACTCTCTCTCTCTCTTATTAACCCTATTTAAGTTTATTAAAGGCACCTGCTACCCCACTCTTATATCATAGATAGCTCCATTTCGTTACCCTCCTTAGTACTTCTACAAACAAGTACAGCTAACAGCCTTCTACATCTCTAAATAAATACCTAAAAATGATAAATTAAACTAAGCTAATTACAATCTAGTATATACCTAATACATACATTAGTAGAAACAACTCTAGTAAGTAAAAAAAAAAAAAAAAAGTTTAGTAAGATCTCTTCTCCCCTAGATATACAAGCTTAGATTCTCAACTACTCTAACCCTACAAAAATCATTAAAAAATTACTTCCTCATTCTAATAAAATCATCCAGATAAGCCCTACTAACTACTATACCTTTATACTCTACTACTAATTATACTATAAAAACAATATTCCTTATCTATAAAGATAGTTAATATTACTTATTTAAATAAAAGACTACTAGTAGCTATACTTTACAACCATTTAGCTCCTTCTCTACTAGTTTATCAAGCTATTTCTTATCACAAGCTAGCATTCCACTTATAATGCAAGCCTACTTTAAGAAGTACTTCTAAACTCTCTTACAAGCATCTTAAAACAATAGTCTATACTTCAATATAAGGTATATCCTACTTATTATAGCTTCATCAAAGGTTTTCATACAGTTTATTATAAGAAATAATATCCCCTCATACTACTCTAGTTTATATAAGAATATAGAAATGAGAGTGCTAAAATATAGATTATAAAAGTACTAGCTTAGGAATATATCTACTTTATTAAGTAGCAAGATTGCTTTCTAGCAGTTTACAATAGTAAATATTATAGTTAGGACTCTTTCTACTTAGACTAGATCTATTCCAATCTACCTAGCTAGAACCTAGTTTTATTTAGTAAGAAAACCTTCCTAATCTTTCTAACTAAAAATATACTATATAAAGTAAGACCTTAAATGTCTTTATAAGCATCTCTACTATTAGTATTTTACTTATACTAGGAGGCCCACTATTCCTTCTTATTAGTATAAAAGCTTCCTATAGAAATACTAAGCAACTTACTAGAGTAGAAAATTAATACTACATCCTTTACTTTAAATAAGGTCCCTAAAACTATTATTAAGTTCTCTATTTAGATATATCGTAGTAAGTACCTAAATAGAAGTCTTCTATTTCTCTAAGATCTTAACATTATTGAAAGAAGATAGGCTCCATTTAATATTACTAATATTAGATACCACAAACTCGACTAAAGTTTATTAGTAGACTTATCACCCTCAGGGATAGGCACTAACAAACAAAATTACTTACTATTTAGGCAGAAACCAAATACTATCAGACTGCAAATAAGGAACTACTATTCCTCATCTTCCCCAGAGCTAATACCACAAGGTTTCATCGAGTTATTACCTAAATATCTCGGTCTCACTTTTTAGATCCACGGGCATAGATAGTTAAGCATTTGCTCCTAGAAACAGATAGTATCTATAATAATCCTTTCCTTCTTAATATATTAAGACTCTATACTATTATTGTATTTAGTATTAATATAGAATACCTTTCCTTAGTATTAACAATACTAAATACTTATTAGTAAGATAAAAGTGTAGCTATACTAGACAAGGCGTTTTCAGATCTTATCCCTCTTAGCATAATACTAAAGAGGATATACTTTAAGGTATTCAATCAGCTTAGTTCCTAAGAAGTATAAGATCTTAGTGCTAGCAGGGACCTCACCTAGGACTTTTCTATTATAGTATATATAGTAAGTTTTAAGATATATATATCTTACATTACCTATTTCCCTTTACTCTTCATAATGGCTAAATAGGACATACCTTAGCACTCCAGTCCCTTTACATATAGTGTAGACCTCTACATTTAGCTTAAAAAGGGCCTATAGGAGGTTGTACATAATTTCGCCCTTTGTAATTAGAGCTGAGAGATTCTTAGTAATTAGAGGGAATACTATATTAAGATAATCTATAAATAAATATAGATAAGAGGTTACTATAATACTCTAAGGATTCTCCTCACTAAGCTCTAGGAGTTATTTTATCTTATAGCAAATATAAAATAAAATATTTTACTTAATCTATAAATAATTAGTAATAATATATTAGAGATGACTACAAACTTATACTAAAGGCTTTCTACTCTATAGAAAAATACTATAAATATCTTAATAGGCTTTCTTTAAGAAATCCTATATATAGGATAATTTAATGTCTACATATATAGTCATTTTCTAAAGGGTCTGGTCTACTCTTATATTAGTAATATAAAAAAACTAGACTAAACCAAGACTTACTAATTTTACTCTAGACAACAAACACATATTAATTAAGCTCCTTATCTCCTTAAGAGTTAACTAAGTTAACTAGTATATACTTTCCAGCCTTATCATCCTAGCTATTATAGTATTAGTTTATATTCTATAATCACAGCGTTCTATACATATACTTTATCTACACGCCTATATTCTAACTTCAATACTAGCTTAACTTTAATAGTAGGTGCTGGCTTAGGGGGAGGGGGGGGCAGATCCGAGAAGAGTAAATCTAAATCTATCACTGCATCACGAGAATCTTCCATGTCGATTCAAGTGTTTAGCCAAGATAAGATTCGGGATTATAATATAGTAGCATACAAGGCACACTGATAATAGATACTATGAGGAAGTAGATATTATATAGACCACTAAGTCATTCCTATACTATTGGTATAGTATAGAGCTTCTAATAGTTAGTATTGGAATACCCCATCCTTTTATCAGTTGCAGGGTGTTTTGATTTT
Organism: Scedosporium dehoogii; assembly: GCA_002812735.1. Lineage (NCBI taxonomy): Eukaryota > Fungi > Ascomycota > Sordariomycetes > Microascales > Microascaceae > Scedosporium > Scedosporium dehoogii. The sequence goes on from PGIR01000004.1 coordinate 397,809, forward strand.
CTACAGGCCGGCATTGACACAGTAGGATACGCCTCGAGGGTATCTGTAGTCCACGTTTACATCTACTCATCGAGGCCCAACATATCACGACCTGGCCGCGGCCATATCACATGAGGAAAGCGGTAAGCCACGGCAGTATTAGGGAGAAAAGCTTAGTCATAGAGTCGGGCGGCTTAGCATCCGACGTGTCGGTCGGACGGCCAGCCGACCGACCGGCCGATCGAACCAAGGGTCGACCGGGCGGTCGAACGAAGACTCGATCAACCATACTAAGGGACTAGAGACGGATGGAAGAAGATCGTCTATATAAAGCTACGATGGACCCATGTATCTAGTATGTTCTTCCAGACTCTCCAGTAGTCAATTTAAGTACAACTACACCCCTACACTTAAATACGCACTTCTCACCAATATCTTATAAATACTACTTAACTGCCTCATTCTACCATTAACAGGCACCCACGCCCCATACACCAGCTGTACCCACCTAATATACCAACGAGCCGGTGTACGGATCGTAACACAACAGGAGGGACAGCATTCTCAACTCTTTCTACAGAGCCCTCTCCACAGATCCAAGCCTCTATAACATGTTCAAAACTAATCTCGGCTCGGTCATACTAGTCATCATAGCTTGTCTACTTTAACATCTCAGGGGAATGGAGCCCTAAGAAATTACCAATTAAGCAGCCCGGCAGGCCATCTCAATCCATTTTCCCACTATTCTTATAATATAGCATACCACCTAAAATGAAGGCTGAGGAATAATAGGATGCAGATCTAAGAAATAAGCAAGACAGCTGTAAATATATAAGTGTAAAATATATACTAGCTGTAAATATATACTGGCTGTAAATATATAAGTATAAAATATATACTAGCTATAAATATATAGGTGTAAAATATATACTAGCTATAAATATATAAATATAAAATATATACTAGCTGTAAATATATAAATATAAAATATATACTGGCTGTAAATATATAAGTGTAAATTAAGTCCTAGTAGTAAGATATACTATAAAATATGCCCTAGCTATAGAGGCGCAAGGTTAGCCTACTAGTAGTATATATACTATGTACTGGTTCTATATACTAGTTCTGTGTACCATGTACCATATACTATGTGCTATATTCTATATCCTGTGTCCTGTATGCCACTAAAAGACCCAACTCATCCAATCAGGGATTTCAATCTGCTTTTTCTCCCCCATCATTAACCAATAGACCATGAACCAACAGACTATGAACTACCAGCACTAACAGTCCAATCTATTCCAAGAGTCAGATAGTAAAGGAAGCAGGGGCAATCCTACCATAAGCCAACAGACCATGATAATACCAACAGTCCAATCAATTTGAGGAGTCAAGTAATCATAAGTATAGATATGCAACTATAGAAAGTTAGCTAAATACTTAGTCCTACAGTAGGAACAACATACTTATCCCAGTATATAATTCTCAAGATTATCTACTAATAATAAAATGTAGTCTTATTTCCTCTAAGTTTACCAATTTCACAGAAGACTAAGTCACCTCATTCCAATAACAAAACTATACACTAGCAAATTCAGCATCCTATCACTTCACTTTTCATTATTTACTTCACTATATTATCACCTTCAGTCTCATTACCATAGTTAGTCCCCCCTCCCTAGTATACACTATATAGACAGCTTTACCCAAAGAGTGACTGCACAGTTATCTCACATTCAGCATTGTCTACTAGTTAAAGTCAAAGGTTATAAACTAGAGCTAATTTATTTGAGCAGGGCAGGAAGAAGTAGACTATTTCTAACTATATCAACAACCTCAACGCTAACAGTATGACAGGAAACTGGATGCCCATTAAGCAGTAGTAGGATGTATACAGTAACTACAAGTCCAGCACCAGTAGAAAATAGACAATAAAAACCCTATAGATATCTTCAGGAGAATACAAGATCAAGATTCTAGAAAATAGGAGTAAGATTTAAAAGAAGACATACACTACCCAGCCATCATTTTTTAATATCGTTTCTAATATACAGAGTGCTCTTAGCTAGTAAACTATAGAGATAGTTACAGTTAAGCTAGGACTAGTAGTTTACAGATAGAGCTACTCTCTCCAGCAGTCTAAGTTATATCCCTTCAACCACAGCCCAGATAGCTTATCCCATAATCTAATAAGATACACTCCTAATATACCAAGTTCATCTTCACTAGAAAGCTAGGGGCCTTCTCTTCTCAAACAGGTTACTCAGGTTCTTCACACAGCAGGTAAATATATACTAAGTCACCTTTACCTACAAGTTCTCAATTTTAATAATTCTTTACAACAAATAAAATCTAGTTTCTTACTTCTATTTTCAAATCTTTAAATATTATAATAAAAAAATAGAAATTAATCTTTAGAAATCTCAAAAACAATACCTACAAGATGCTTCTAAGTACAACCTACTACAAAAAGTAGAAAACTACCTATTACTATGCATAAACTACATCTCTCCTTATATAAGCTTAGACAATGTAGAGCAGAGCCATTCCGCCAAATAAATTTTCAGCACTCAAGCTATAGCTAGTGAAGGTCTCACACTTCCAAGGCATTATCGATGTATTCTCCTATACATAGTTCTATAGATGGCTTAAAGGCCCACAAAATCACTGAGAAGTATCCTCACTTCAGCAAGTTTAGACAATGTAGGCCAGTCCCTAACAATCTACTTAGGACCTACCAGAAATTTTAAACATCACATCATCAGATCATATTTTCAAATACTAAGTTTACTAATAATAATATTATTATTAGACAAGGAGAACATAATATATAAATTTCTAATCAGATAAGAATATATATAATAATTAAGCCTATTAATAGCCTCAATCCTCTAGCCAGATAGATCCACTTATTCATCATCTCTACTAGCCCATTCCATATACCTATCAGAATTCTTAAATCAGAGCTCAAAGCCTTCTCTAGCAAGTCACTTCTTCATTACCAATCCAACTACTCCCTCCTCATCCTTATTCAGCTTAGCTTTAGCCCAATCACAGTCTAACTCATCCCAGCCTCACAATCTAGCCAGACCAAAGTCAATCATGAACACCCTATAATAACTACTCCTATTCCACTAGATAATAAAGTTATCAGGCCAAACATCTCTATTAAGGATATTATAGTCGCCAACCACCTGAACGATAGCAACAGCTTGATCAATAATACCTTACTATTCAGATTTAGGCACATAATCTTACACTTTTAATAAGAAGAAACTATTAATATACTAAAATAAGATTCCCTTAACACAAAACAATTCTATAATATCAATATAAACAATGCTAGTATTCAGGAGTAAGAGGTCAAGATAGATGTAGACTAAGAGGCAAGAAACCAGCTTCCCCTAGATATCATAAAGGGTATCATACACAGTAGTCTCAGCATCGAAGAGTTCATAAACTTAGTTAGTCAGAAATATTTCAATTTAGCCATCATCCCAAGTCTCCCCAGTATCTTCCTCAAAATTAGAAATAGTGTAAAGATTATGAAGAAATTAGCATACTGCACCTATCTGGACAGCATTAATATACTCTTTTTCCACATCCTTCATCCATAGGTCGATTCCATGATCATACTAAAGTTGCTCTAAGAAGCGCCTATCATAAAGCTTTAGAAATACTAGATTATCAGGATAACCTTCACCTAGAAGGTCTACAATCATGCAGTAAGAAAGCATGCAGGGTTTCTAGAGCTGCCAAATTTATACACAAACTATTGAGGCCAAGCATATTTCACTGGGCTCAGGAATGACACCCAAGGTCAAAACCTAACCTACTTAATAATCCTCAAAAGGAGAGCAGGAAGCTATCTCTCTTAATAAAATAAAGTAGAGGGATCAAAATATATCATACTATTATAATTACAAGGTGAAGGAGGTGTATAAGTGAATGCCTATAGATAAGATTTAGCAGCTACAAAGTAGGCCATTAAAAAAAGATTAGGCTAAAGGAGCTAATACATTCCTACTATATATAACTAGCTAGGTTAGATAAATTAGGCTTACTACTGCTCATTACTAGTACAGTCACAACATTAAGGCTTCAATTCTAATAAACATTAATTAATTTATCTTTAATTAACTATACCTTAAGGAATAAAGTAATAAAAGGCTCCTAGAGGACATGACAAAAGATGCCTTAAAGAATAAAAGGCCTCTGCTTCTTACCCCTCCAAAATCCTCAATTACTAGTAGAAAACTACCTATATTAGTAGGTCTATTAGGTGCGATTTCATTAGCCTAAAGAGACCTACGAAAATCAGGACACTGCCTACTCTACCATCTAACTAATACTTTTAACAACAAATTCTAATTAACAATAAATTCTAATACACTACAACCACTATCTAAAGAAATATATAGTAGACTTAGACTACAATAATCATTCTACTTAGGCACATATAGAGAAGGCTCACACACCCTAGGCAGCACTTATTAAATTATAAGGATAAATAGTTTCAAGGAAGTCTTAGTAGAAGAGCCTGCCAAGTAGTATTATATCAGACTCTATGTAGCTACAAAACCAAGTCAGCTACATCAAACTCAGATAGGCAGGCCAGCAGCTAGATATTTCAGTCCAACTCGTCTATATCTACAGCACTGCTACTACTATCCAGAGACAGGCTTCAGATTTCCACCTCTTCCCCAGTAGCACCTACATCCATCATAGAGTCGGTCGCAATTACTTCTATAAGCAGTCAGATCTAACATAGGTAATTTAAGTACTTTAGTCTTACCACCACTAATCCTAAGACCAATAAAATGTTTATAAATATAAAGGCCCTCTACAAGGATATCCCTCTCCTTAGTTAGTTGCTCTTATTGAGTATAGCTTTCCTCAGACTTGCCTACAATGCAGGTGATTTTCTCTAGAGACATCTTAAAGACTAAGACTGGTGTCAAAATCTTGCCAAGTTCAGCAACCAGCTTAGCCTTAATCACCTCAACTAACATATTATCAATAAACTACTTTAGTATAATCTTAGAGAGAGATATTAGCATTTACTATAGCTTCTAGAATAAAGAAAATTCAGATTCCTACCTAATAATATACATTTACACAGTCTAATGCTTTGCTAGTAGTATAGCATTTTATATTATTCAATACCCTAGATACAACTAAGGCCCTAGTAAGCCCCCAGAGATTATATATTCTATTAAGCCTATCGCTAGAGCTAAGCTGTTTAATCTTAAAAAAGTCGACTACAATATTATATACCTTATTATAGTATTAATTAAGTTAGGTATTTTACAGTATAGTAAAGAAATCACCATTATAGGTAATAAGATAGCTATATTAATAAAGGCTAAGGAGTTTAGTAGTTTTATTATTTAGTGCCTAAAGTACTTCTTTTATCTTTAGCTTAAAAATCTCTTACTAAAAGGTCTTAGAGGTTGAATTATTTATAATATAATTAGTAATAAGATTAAGGAAATGAAGGGCGGTATCCTAGATTCACTCTATATACTAATAAGTAATTGCCTTCTATAGTTAAGACTATTTAAGAAATAGATCTAATATAATTATAGGGTTAAAAGTACTAGGGAGCTCTTGTCCTCTAGTTCTGTGTATAAGGAACTTAATATGGTTAAGAAATCCTTCCTGAGAAATTTCAATGACACCCTCGATATTAGGCTTTTCCTCGTTGTCGTCTACAATATGTCAGTAATGACCCTTCTTCGAGTTACCTAGAATTGCCTGAAGAATAGGGCTTTAAAAATTATTTAGATGTAAGGCTGAAGGCTTCTACGCCTAACTACTCTGGAGCTGATTACTATCACTGTTATCAAAGGCCGTATTCGAGGTAGTAATAATAGCCTTATGAAGTATACTTTATGTAATGATTGTGAAATTTCGAACAATCGTTATAAAGAAATGTCTCTGGTAGAGTAGACCTCACTATCGAAATCTCCCTAGTGGGAAATATTCTAAATCCTCGAACAATCGCCGTTAGAGAAATTTCTCCGGTAGAGACTTCTCGATGTGGTCGGTGGACGTTGGCGGGAACTTTTCTAGGCCCTAGAACAGTCCTAAAATAAGGCCCTTGGCGGATTATATATTTCCTTCTACCCTTCTAGTTTGGAATAAATTCGGTCGTTCAGAATAGTGTCATGAGCGACTCTAGTATGTTGACTGGATCGCCGAGTTCATTCTTAAGTGCACAAGCATCCTTGTCCTGTTTTGGACGCTACATATACCTCAGTATTCTACTAGTATATTATATACGCTCTCTGAAATCTAGAGGTGAAAAGTCCTTTTGAATTCCCTTTCACCATATATAGCAACTAGGTCAAAATCTTTGACGTCATCACGGTTAGCAGCGGCTAGTCCGCTTCCGTAGCAATGAACCAATGTCTACAAAGGGTAGCACTAGTGTACTTACCTCCGATGATGTCATCGGAAAAACATCAGTAGAGTCAACAGCCAGGGCGACGAAATCTCTCTCACACGCAACCAGCAGCTGTGCCTGGCTGGAAGAGTCAACGTTAGTTCATTATTAGCCACTGGACGATCAGCCTGATCATCTAGAAAAAGGTCTTCCTAAATAAGCAAGCCAGCCTCGTCATGTGATTTAACATGTTCGCTTTACCACAGTCTTCAGAGCAAAGCTGCTCTGAGCCGTGTGTAGAGTTGACATATTCAAGCGGTAATCAAGCGAAAACAGCTTGGAATGTCACCAACTCGCGTGCACAAGTTTAAAGGTAAATTGGCCAAGGTCAGGATCAATCAAGTGGCTGAAGAGTCGACTAGCTTTTTGCTCTTCCTTAAGCTACCTGTAGATTATTTTACTATCTACTTTGTCGTTAATCGCCTTCTATTGCAGTCGTTTCGCGAGTCCTATACCTTGTTGTAAAATGCTTCTCATTCCGTCCATAGCTCCGTACATAAGATGACATAAGAATGGACGCAATCGCGCCTAGTGAATGTATGACGTATTCTCGCACAGAGGAGTACCGATACCAGCCGTTATCATTAATTTGAACAGAGGTTAATAAATGTGATGTGAGTCGCGCATGTCGCGTGGCGCGACGACAACTAATGTAACTTTTAACCTGCTCTCTACACATATTCATCTCAAGAACAAAGCCACTTTATTGCAGAATGGAATCTAAAAAAGAGGGAGATTCTACGGTAGGCTTCTCCTTACCTTCTATTCGTAAATCAGAGAAAAGCTCATATTTAGTTCAAGAATTATACCAATCATGAGAAGCATGTCCTACGCCGCTTCGGGAAGTTGCCAGCCAGGGACCTACTCGATCATCAATTAGAAGTATGAACGGCGTTTACCTTCATACTATGAACGATACTGATTCGGCCATCAACTATAGAGAAGAAAATTCTTCGATTCGGGCGACTTTGCTCTCTCCCAGGCGCACACACCATCCAACATAGGCATTATCAAGACTGGGGAGGAGCACCCACTTCGCAATAACATATCCCACCCCTTCTCGCCCGTTCCAAATTCCAGCAATGTTAATAAGAAGGCTAACGAGGCGCCACAAAACGCAAAGACATCACGCGAAGCAGGGCAGGCGAGTCATCTACATCAGGTAGTTAGTGAGAGTGGTAGCAACAGCATACAGGATTTTGCGGGGGACTCGAAACAGGAGGTAAACAAAGATGTCGAGACCTTGGTATCTACTAAGTGAGTAGTATATATTCTCGAAATGCATAAATGCCGAGCTGCTCTACAAACGGGATGGGCTAAGTGTCATGACACCAACGGGCCAGGTAGAAGGCCCGGCGGTCACGAGTGGATGCAGTACTGGCGAGACAGCGGCATCAGTCATTACGGAAACATTGTCTATTTAAGCTACAATCTCTACTGCATGTATCTAGGTTGTTTTTCAAGACTCTTCAGTAGTTAATTCATGTAACTCTAGTAGTCTTCATAAGCGCCTATCCTCGGGTAGGGACTTTTCAATATAGTTAAGTAGACCCTATTATCGAGATCTCCATAGCTAGGAACATTCTAGGTCCTCAATTCGACAAATCGCTTTAGCTCCAAAGCTAGACCATCCACCGAGGACCGAGAACTAGTCCTTCAATGGAAGCTGTAACCGCTGGTGGGGAGGATACAGACATGATATAGGTCGCTCACGAGAGTAAAGCTGCTTAGAATTAGTTTTCATCTTCTCGTTTGTTATATTTAGATGGTAGAAATTGAAACCCGCTCGTTGCGAGGGACCACCTTCTAAAAATAGCTATCTCGATGCCGTACCGTGGGACCTAGTGGGAATCCAATCGTCTCTCTTCTTCTGGCTTTTCGTTGCCCAGCATTCGATTCTCTTTGACGCTCTGGATTTGGTTCAATAATCCAGCCACAGAAACCCCACACAATTCCATCAATGGAAGCCTTGAGAAGCTTTCAACTCCGACCGGACATCCCGATCATTCAATTCCTTCTATGGCAACCTAACGTTGAGAGCTATCCCGGAGCACAAGCTTTCTTTCACCTTCCGCCCTCGACTTCATTAGCACGTGCACCACTGTTTCATATACAAGCATCGTCACGGCAGATGCCGGTATAGCGCGGAACATGCTCGTTCCCATGCCAGCATACAAAGCACGCCAGCCTTCCTCTTGCAAGATGACCTTGGACGTGTTGAGAATACCTTTGTACCGAACAGGCTGTGTTATATTTCCTCGTAATTGATTGTGATAAGGCTGTTCCAATCGAGACTTCGGTGACATGCGGGAATATGTTCCTTGCTGCATTTGTAGCCTGGTTCGGATAACTTCGTGGGGATACGTCGCGGCACCCGCGCACATTTTGCTCAAACAGCTAGCTATCAATATTTTTGAAACCTGCTGTCTGTCTTCATCCTCATTCCAACCACCTAGGCCTGCTCCTGTTAAGTATCTCTTCAACTGTTCATATAAAGGGAACTGTATGGCAAGATGTGAAACACCTAGTAAGGCTGGACTCAGTCCCGAATAGAACGCAATGATGCCTTCATTGCAATAGACCTTCCGAACGACATCTAGTCCAGATTTGTATTCTCTATGCATGCTGGTTTGGGACATGAGTCTAGTTTTGATAACCCACAGCGGATTTATGAATATCGTAGAACAGACACCTGCCGATGCTGCCGAAACACATGAAGTCATCCATGTCCGTTGCAGGCCTGAACCCGATTAGCACTCTAAAGCATTGAGCGATGATGTATGGGGTAAAGAATAAACCCACCAAATCTCCTGTTCAGCACGTCGTTGCTTCTGTGATAGACAGTAAAGTATATTGCCCATCTAGGGACATATGCCAGAACAGTCGGTCCCAATCCTCGGTACATGCCTCTCAAACCCCTTCTGCGCCATATTAAGCGTCCAGTACCGACCAAGCCTCTATCTTGAAATCGGCGCCGTACACTGACCGAATCGAGAGTCCATAGCTGAAGGCCGCCTCTTCCTTGCAAATTGATTTTGACGACGTCTAGAGGACAGGTTACAATACTAGAGGCCACTCCTGCACTTGCACCAGCAAAGCTGTGAATCGAATCAATAGAATTGCGTGTCGCGATGGATTCCAGGCGTGAGATCGATTCGTACGAAGGCGGCCTGTGGCCAAGCGTACTAGAAGCAGTTCTTTCATTTGGGGAGTCAGCAGAGCCGCCCATCGTGACGGTATCCAGGACGGGAATTTGTTGATTCCTAAGCCATTCCAGTGACCTAGTAAATCCACAATATGCTATCCAGTTTGTCAGCAACTAGATTCATGCATAACGTTACCCATTAATGACGGAGTGGGTGGCGAAGAAGGGCCTGACGTTGTCGGTGGCGGGACGGGAGAGCTAAATAGAGGTCAACAGGCGGGGCAACGAAATCTCTTATTACGCGAGCCATGCCCAGATCTGGATACTAACATGTTTGTATTTGCTAGGGCTATGTTTATGGTAGATCTTGGCAGAAAGGATAAACTATGGAGTAATGTGGAACAATGAGGTTGGGACCGCTAGGACTGAAGGACGGTCCCATCGCTCTACTAGGGACCGACGGTCGGTCCACCACGGTCCATGGGACAGGACCGAGCCTGAAGGGCATCGGTCCCCTGGAGAGCTTGGAAAGGGAAATGTCTATATAAACTACGAGTTCTACCATGTATCTAGTTTGTCTTTCTAGACTCTCCAGTAGTCAATTCAAGTACAACTACACCCCTACACTTGAATACACACTTCTTACCTATATCTTGTGAACGCTGCTTGACTGCCTCACTTTACCATCAACAGACAACTACCTTGACCCTGTCACCAGTTGTATCCATCTGATACCGTCAACGGGCTAGTGTTAGGATCGTAACATTCCTCACATGCCTTTCCGCAACGGTGAAGAGGAAGCTTAAGAGTATCGAAATCAATGCTAGGATTGCTAGTAATAGTATCTACGAGTGACTCCAGCTCTTGCCAGATATCTAGGAATAGTATTAGACTATTAGGGTATCTTAGATTTAAAAGTTTAATTTTAATAATATTAAGTAATATATTAGTATATTAGAACTATTCTATTACTTTATATAGTATTATTATAAAGTTATATATAAGTTCTTTTAATTAAGCTTTTAATATCCTATTTTTAGTTAGGTTTACTCTCTTTGTAATATTAACTATTCTCTACTATTTGAGTACTTACTTTTATAATAATTTTAATAGGTTTATTATAATATTTTTAACTATAGTTAGTCTTAGGTTATAGTTTTTTTAAGGATTTAGATAAATAAAGTAATATCTTAATAGTATATAATCTTATTATTAATAAAGATATTATTAATATTATATATTTTTTTATCTATATCTATAATTGCTATTGGAGTCCCTAGACAGAACTCAGTAATACTACTACTGTTATGCTAGAAGTCTATGGGAGTGCTGATAGAATGCTAAGGATTATATTGTTACTTGTGATGGTGGTAGTTGTGTTACTATAAGAAGTGTACGAAAGAGATATAAAGATAGATAATGGATTAGCTTTTTCTCTATCTAGAATGTAGTACTTAGAGCTCTAGAAGATATAAAAGCCTTTTAAGATTATTACTAATTATAAAAATCTTAAATACTTTACTATAATTAAGATCCTAAATTAATATTAAGTTTACTAGTCTAAATTCCTCTTTTAATTTAACTTCTATATTATATATAGATCTAGTAGTAAGGCTATTTAACTAGATACCCTAAGCTAGAAGCTAGGAGACTACTTAGTTAAAAGTAATATAGGAAATAAGAAGTTTTAAAACTACTAGTACCTTAGTAGAGCTACTTCTTATACCTTGGGTTCTACCTATGCTAGAACTGGTAAAGCTAGTTCTGCTATGTAAGGTACAAGCGAGAGCGCACTGTGGCACGGGACTTGCCGTCAGAATGACTCAGCTGCAGAGCCTGGTCGGAGCACGGTCGGAGACAAAAGGGGTTCCTCGCAGCATACAAGTCAGTCTGAGGGCAAGTTGAAGTTTTGATCATCAATTGACTTCTGGTTAAATATATACTTCTTAGTAACATTGATCTTTCCTCGAGCTATACACAGTATATTCTTACATGCTAGCTGTTAGTTTGTGAGTGTTGCAGCTAGCAGTTCCTTTTGTATGATACTTTTAAACTTAATATACTAAAAAGTTTTATAAGCTTGTAGGCTTTACTATCCTTAGTAAATATTATAGATGGCTATGACTGCTAGTAGAGTATATAGACAGGAACTAAGAAAAAGAACGAATAAAAAAGAGTAAGTTTTAGGTACTGATTGCTAGAAGGTTAAACTACTTTAATATAAACTTTAATCTATTATATCCTATTTTATAGTATAGGCTTACATCTAAGATTTAAGAACCGAGAAACTAAATACTGTCTATAATTATTACCTTAGGGCGTGAGCTCATTAATATAAGCCACCTAGAAATAGGGCCACGGCCGCCTTTCTACTTCTAGAATCTTCTAAAGGTACTACTGTTTTTAAGGTATCTCTTATATCCTTCAACGAAGGCGCCTACGGCTCTAAGAAAACTCTAACACTAGTAGGTCGGTAATAAATATAGAGATAACTAGCTTAGAAATCATAGACGAATAATGCGAGAATTTAGAATCCTCGAAAAATTTACATTATTAAATTATTAGAGTCTCGAGCTAGCTGCGGGCAGCCTGCTAGCAGATGCTTTTCTGCGTTTAACTTAGATGAAATAAAGAAATTATTTATATAACTTATTAAAGAATTAAAATTTATTTAATAAAAAATAAAGTACTATATAAATTAAAATAAAATTATAAGACTAACTTTTAAAAGGAGAAGTAAAGTCTAGTTATTATAAAAAAAATTAAAAATTAGAAACTTTAAATTAAAATTAAAAAATTAAGTAATAAATTAAATTATAAAAAACTTAAATTTTTTATTATTAAGAGAAAAGTTTTAAAAATTAACTATAAATTTTAATTATCTAAAACTATAAAATAAAACTAGTTTTTTATATAATATTATTTAAACTAATATTTAAAATTATATTTATAAAAAATTAAAATTAAAATAGAAGAAAATAAATATAAAGCTAAGAAGATTTTTAATTTAATATATAAAAAAAATAGATAAATTAAATATTTAGTTAAGAAAAAAACTATAATTATAATAAAAATATTTAAAAATTTATTAAGTATTTAATAAGAAGTTAATAACTTTTTATTATATTTTACTAAAAATATTTAAAGAAACTAAAGAATCTAATAGTATTAGATTTTAAAAAAAGTAATTAATTAATTTTTAATTTAAAAATTAAAAAAATAGTAATTTTAATAATATTTTTCTTAGTAATTTATTCTATTTTTAAGTAAATAACTTTTAAGGTCTATTTTTTATAAAGTTCTTTCTCTTTTTTAAAATAATTAGTATGAGATATAGTAGTATTAAAAGTAGCTAGATAGTAAGTAATCTCTACCTTAGCCTCTCTTTTTTCTTACTCTTAATAGAACTACTTTTATTTTAAATAATTAATTAAGTATAATATTAAAGTAAAGATAAAAAAATAAAAAAAAACTTATAAATAAAATCTATAATATTTTTAGTATTATAATTAGTTTAATAAAAAAAGATATAATAATTATAATAAGATAATTTTTTTTAATAATATACTTATAAGAAGTATGGAAATTAAAATAAATAGAATACTTTAATATTTTAAAAGAATATTAATAAAAAAGAATATTATTAATAACTTAAATAAAGTACTTCTAATTAATTTTAAAAGTAACTATATTAAAAAAATATAACTTTAAAATATAATTAGATATAATTACTTAAAATAAAAAAAGGAAAAAAAATACTTATAAGAAAAAAAAACTATTATAGACTAATAAGTCTTTAAAGATAAAGACTAAAAGAGAGAGAAAATTATATTATACTTTAACTATAGGTTAAATTATAAAAAGTAGTAAAAAGTAATAAAAGAAAAGTTATAATTATATAATTACTTCTTAGTAAAAATAATTAAATACTTATATTAAAGAGTAAATAATTACTTAATCTAAAAATTAAATAATTAATTAGTCATAAAACTAATTAATTAAAGAAAAGCTTAAAAAAATACTTATATAAGTTATAGATTCCTCTATATATCTAGTTTATCTTTTAAGACTCTTCAGTAGTCAATTTAAGTACAACTACATCTCTTTACTTAAATACATACTTCTTATCACATATCGTAAATACTACTTAACTACCTTACTTACTTTATAACAGGCACCCACAGCCCTACCAACAGCTGTACACACCTGATTTACTGAGCCCCAGTGTTAGGATTGTAACAGAGCAAACAACCATGGAGGAGGCGTTTGATAGAGCAGGTTGCGCTATTGATAAGGAAGAAGCTAGCCAAATGAAGTCGCTCATTCGATGGATCTTGCAGGATGACCCTTGCCAAAAGGCCTTCGCCTGCAGAAATTCTGCATCATCTGTGGTTTCGCGGGATTGAGGTTAGCGACTCGTCGAAATACTGAGAGTGATTGATGATGATATAAGTTATGGGTGATGTTGAGGGCGTGACTGTGGGAGGTTCTGAGCCCATACTCAAGACCAGCATTTGCCCAAGCCAGCCGAACTAACTTGCCAAGCTGCCATCACATCATACATCATCAATGCAATACTAGTCTTCTCTAGTGTGTCTACTTCCTAATATGCAGTTCATAACATGTCCAACATCATCATTAAGCAGCCCAGCATGGAGGCCATTCACGCAACGAAAGACGCATCCAGTTCAACACTCGACTTCGACATAATTATATAATTCTGGATAGGCTCAGTCATAACTACTCAACTCACGGACAGCGCATCCTCACAATTGCACGTACTCCATTCACTGTTCTGCATATGCGGTCGGTGGCTGTTAGTTCTCTTAAAAGGTGCATCGAAGTACTTTGCCCTTACCCCTTTTCCACTAGACCTTCGGAGGGATCTTCTTGATTGTGATTCGATACCTGGCCTGCCGTCTCCTACTGGCCCAAATACCCCAATACCCCGGTATAAGCGCCGAACATCTAAGGGTAAGTTGCCGCGTCAGTGACCTCCTGAATAGGACCTACCGGCTCAGTTGCCGAGTGAAGAGTCTATAGGAAGCATTGTCTAAATAAAATGAGAGGAGCTTTCTGGTAGTATTTCTACGTGGGTGTGAAGAGAGAGGGCGAATGCAAACACAGTCCAGTTGCGCAAGTGCCTGCCAGTATGATGTGTCGATGACGCAAAACTTAACGTCAAAAGTAATCCATACGTACTCATTTCCCACTTTCAAAAGATCCGAACTACGCCAGAACTAGTATAGAACAGGCCAGGATATTATCAGATGGTGCTCCCTAGCAGCGAATTTCTGGTGGCGAATCTTAGGTAGTGAATCGTCATCTTGCTCTAAGTAACTGATTGCTGATTTACAACCTATAACCCAGACAATCCCCGCATCTGTTTATTCTACCTTGTTTCGAAAGGCTGGATGCACTTGGCCAACAGCGAAATTCTACACAATACACAGGCATGGATGAAGAGCGATCACGGAATGGAAGCGTTACGACCGGCGCCTGCCAGATTGGCTTATTGGCAGACCAGCCCTGGTGGGAGGTCATCAAAGGCAACCCGCTTAAGAATGTGCTGGATCCCTTCCACGCCTCGTTCAACACGATCTACGGAGGCAGGAGCACAAGCGGTGCTCCAGATGCACTTGATCAGTTTGGCAGCCAAGGTAAGTCTTGCACCATGCTTTGGGAATTTTTTTTTCTTTCTTTCTTTCTTTTTTTTTTTTTCTTTTTTTCTTTCTTTGACCAATTCATAGATCTCCAAAATCTTACTCTCGATCTTTTATCCGTCCTACGAAAGGTTCCTCCTATTTACCACGGCACTTCAGGGACAGGTCTTGGCAAACTTCGCAGCTATCTCCTAAAACTCAATTCTGCTGTCAGTTGTGATGACTTTGACTTCGACTGCATTAAGCCGCTCTTGAACGCGGCTCTCGCCGATCCCCCCAACGATGCGCTTATCTGGGATCAAGTATGTAGCATCGATGGCCCCGTTCAACAAACGGTAGTACCTTCCCTGCCACAAGCTACATGGCTTCGCAACCCCAACAGTTTTGCGACTTCGTCCGAGTATCAAAAGTATATCGACGTCGTGCTCAAGGAGGACCTTCGCTTGACGAATGTTGCACTTCCCGATTTCTACGAGTGTTTCTTTGGGGATGTAGCAGATCTAGAGTTGGTGTCTCAGGCAGTCTTTGAGAAGTGCATGGAAGGCTGCAACCCACTCTACTCTGAAGGATGGAGAGGATGGGCGGCGAATGCCAACCAAGAAGATGTCCTGACCTGGTTCGCGGAATTGAGCGAAAACCTAGCTGCGTTCGCAGAAGAATACAAACCGAACTCGACGCAGCGTCGGAGGCCAGTAGCACGGCCCCAAAAGCCAGTTAATGGCCTTACGGCGGGGCGTGCTATGGATGTTGCCTTCGTGAGCGATCTGGAAGCGGGAAAAGATGCTAGGTGCCCATTACAGCAGGTCCTCGTACCTGGAGAGCTGGAAAGCAACTCAGCTACGGCCATGCTATCGAATAGTTGGCTTGACCTTGGGAGGTATGCCAGAGAAGTACTTGCTGCCCAAGATACACGTCGCTTCGTTTTAGGCTTCACTATCTGCGGACCCCTCATGAGCATATGGGAATTTGATCGACTGGGGGCTGTGGCATCCGAACAGTTCAACATTAACAAAGATGGGTTGCGATTTCTGTGTACAATCCTCGGGTTTCTTCGAATGAGTGAGGAGAAGCTTGGGTTTGACCCTACAATTGGCAGAGCAGGCAGCCAGCGATTTATCGAGATCGAACGGAATGGTATCAAAGAGGTCCTTATCATCGATGAGCTAATCTTGCGTACACCTTGTATAGCTGGCCGCGCAACAACGTGTTGGAAAGCTCATCGCAAGGAAGACTCGCGGAAGACTCCACTCGTTATTAAGGACTCTTGGCAGCTCATAGGGCATGAGGAAGAAGGAAAGCTGCTCCGTGAGGTTACTGACAGAGGTGTGACTAACGTTGCCCGGTATTACTACCATGACACCGTTCGGGTAGGCGGGAGAACCGACGATATTAGGTATAATATTCGAGCGGGACTAGATGCTGCGGCGACCACAAACTACCGATTGGAACCGCCGAGTACCAGCAGGCCAGGAAACCTACGGAACAGCTACGGTAGTCAGACTGACACCCCTCTGCCACTCAGCACGCGGAGCTGCTCTGTATATCCGCACCAGTCAAGCAGCAACGCCTTACCTAATCGGGTACATCGTCGCGTTATTCTTCGTGATTATGGGAAGCCGATCTACGAAGCAAGCTCACGAGCCGCTCTGCTCGCGGCATTAGAGGGCTGCATCGTGGGGCACGAGTCCTTGCGGAAGGCAGGTTTCCTTCATGGAGACATATCAATATATAATCTGATGGTAAATGAGGACAAGGAGAACCCCTCTTGGCCCTCGTTTTTGATTGACACTGACCTTGCGACCGAAGAATCGCGGGGAGAGGCGTCACCTACCGGAAGCAAGGCGATGAAGGCTTTCAGGGCAATCGGGATCCTGCTTGGAGAGCCTCGTTGTTTTATGCATGACCTCGAGTCATTCTTCTGGGTACTTTTCTGGATATGCATCCACTACGACGCGCCCGGCCAATACACAGGGCCGACTATGTTTGACAGTTGGAATTTTGAGGATGATAGCAGCGTAGTGAGATCGAAGCTCAGTACGATAGGCGAGGAGAGTACCTTTCTCAAGATAATGGAAGGGAGCTTTACTTCCTACTACAAGCCATTAATCCCATGGGTTGATAGACTGCGTAGGAAGATATTCCCTGATGGTAGAAGATGGAAGAAGCAGGATCCAGAATTGTATTTCTCAATGAAGAGAATACTCCGCGAAGCGAGAAAGGACAAAGTGGTGTTGGCGGGCGTATAGTGTCGTTCATGAATTTTGGCTAGTTTCATCTAATGGGCCGGTGACTCCAGTGGCAACTCTTACGAACCACGATTGTGGTTGGAATATTTGTGCGCGAATTTCATGGGAACGCAAGAAGCTCGTTTCATGTATTAAGATCGCCGACTCGGGGAATAGCGGTGTCCATGATATGAATCATCTCCCCTGATGCCACTATCACTTATCTCTATATCTCAACTGCAGTGGGTGTTCACCCTATGAAGCTCCTCTCTCTCCGCCTCTTCGCTCTTCTAGCTTCCCGTAGCCCCCCCCCCCTTTTTCCCCCCCGGCGCTCTTCCCCTTACCACTGCACCAAGCAATAGTACAGTTGGGGAAACATGATGCGAGGTAACCCCTTGCACTCAGCCATGAGGCTTCCCACTTGTATGACGGACGACTGACCTTGATGGACGCCAGCAAATCATAACACCCCAGGGGACGCGCTGTTGAAAATCCGGTCACAGGGGATGCGGCGACTATGGCATTACATTGAATGCTCCGCTAACTCATTTTCGGTATCAAAATCCGGGTGATTAGAGCAGTTAGTACACACGGTTGGAAGAGCTAAGGCTCGCACAAATAAAAGGAATTACCAACCCCCGGAAAACGGATGTAGGAGTGGCGAACGAGGAGAAACAACGGCTCTAGTGTAAATTCGACTCACCCGAGAAGCAAAAAGAAGGCACTCAATAGAAGGTTAAGATTCTCGAAATCGATAAAAAAAAAAGCTGAAGGCAAATTTGGCCCGCACCGAAACCAAGCTCGATACATACTTAGATGCTCTAGGTAGAGTAGGGGAGTGCATCGGGTTCATGCCAGTTATAAAGCCCTACTTGGGCAGAGGCTTAAGTTTTATACCTATATCAAGTACTATTTCCTACCCCCCCCCCCCAAAGCATTTCCTTTTTTAGATTTCACATCTAATCAGTACTTTTATTCAAAGTATTATAAAATTCATAGTAATAATTACTAATAGATTTCTTATAGAAAAATTTTACCTACTATTACTATTCTCTCATTTCTAAAGTTATTGTAAGATATATACCTACATCCTCATATACCTATATACTCACATCATTATTATACTACACAGAACCCTCTATTTAGAATAAAGCGAATACAATTACATTTAAATCCTTTATTTTAATACTAGTATAAGATATTCTATAATTATAAATATTACTAGATTTACTCTTACTTAAGTCAAGTACATAGTTTATACTATCCTTATTAGATAATAAATAGGCTACCTACTAGCTCTTTCTAATAAAAAACATAATCTTCTTATTACCTATCTCTCTTAGTTATACTAGTATTATTATTTAACTTACTATAAGCTTACATTTAATCTCTTTCCTAACTACTATAAGCTATATACTATCTAAAGCACTCTTTATCAAAATAGTTTCTACTATTATATTATAACTCCAAAACCTCTTATTTCAAAATAAATACAATAAGCCCACCTTATATTTATATAAAAATACTAAGACTAGACTTTTAAAGACTAGTTATAAATTTTCTAGACTAATAAAATATAGTATATCTATAAGTGCTATAATTAAGTCTATATTATACTTAAGTAAGATAAGGCTTATAATTCTACCTATATTCTTACTTATAAGTAGTAAAAATATAGCTAGATATTTTAAAATTATTTTTCTAGCTTTATCTATATTTCTAGAATTATATAAAATAAAGATTAAAGAATAATTACTATTATAAGTTATTAGTAATATATTGTTCTAGTTATTAAAGGCTAGATTTACTTCTTCTAAGAATATACTAAATACTAGCTTCTTCTAATATAAGATGATATACTTATATACTATACCTAATCTATAATAGATAATTTTACTAAATATAAAATCTAAATTATTAACTAGCTTATATTTAGCTCTAATATAAACCTTAATAAAATATACTAAGATTATATAAAAGATTATATAAGCTTCTAATATAGTGATAAGCCTACTCCTTTATATAATACCTTTTATAAATAAGTTTAGGAAATATAGAATTTATTAGATACTAAATTTTTTACTATATAGTTATAGTTTATACTTATATATATATAAGTAGTAATTAATATAAATAGTATATATATAGTTTATTAAAGCTTTTTAGTTTTTTTAGTATATTTTTTCTATTTATTTTTTTCTTTTATTTTTGTTTAATTAATTTAGTACTTCTAATTTATTATTTTTTTTTAGTAATAATACTTAATTTGAAGTACTCTGTAAATCTTATCTAACTGTAAATGAAAGGGTATGAGAAATGGTAATATATATTTGTGTAAAATTTTAAGGTTAGGCCTAGTATAACCTACTTGTCACGACTATATGTGACCAAGAACAGGGCCAAGCGGTTAAGCGTAGTAGAAAAGGATAAACTATAGAACTACAAAAGGATTAAGGAAATTGAGGATTATATATAGTTATAGTAGTAAGCTTGTTATAAGTTAACTGCTTTAAAGGCCTAAGGCGGCGGGCCCCGGTAGAAAAGGATAAACTATAAGAGAATATGAACTAGTAAGGCGTAGACCGACTAGGAGTAGACCGACTAGGAGTAGACCGACTAGGACTGACTGGCGGTCCTGAGCAGTCCACACAAGGACCGATTAAATAATACTATTAGTCTAGGTAAGGACGGACTGATAGAACCAAGGCATCAGTCCTCGAAAGAGCTTAGAAAAGAAATGTCTATATAAGCTATAGATTTTTCTATATATCTAGTTTATCTTTTAAGACTCTTTAGTAATTAATTTAAGTATAATTATATTTTTATATTTAAATATATATTTTTATTATATATTTTAAATATTATTTAACTATTTTATTTATTTTATAATAAATACTTATAATTTTATTATTAATTATATTTATTTAATATATTAAACTTTAGTATTAAAATTATAAGATATTAACTGCTCTTATTTAGTTAGTAATTTTATTAAATAATAATTACTAATAATTAAAAATTATAATATTAAAAAATAAAATTTTTTTTCTAATATTTATAAAAAAATTAATAAAGTTAAAATATAAAAAGTAACTACTTTAGCTATAAAAGTAGAATATAAGTTTAATAATAAGTATAATTATATTATAACTATTTATAAAATATAAAAAAAATTTAATAAATAGTAAACTAAAATATAAAAAATAGAAAAATTTATTAAACTTTAATATTAAAAGAATAAAAAACTTAAATAATAAATTATTTAATTAAAATGACTTATATAATAATTTAGTTATAATTTAATAGCTAAAAAAGTAATATTAATACTTACTAGTATTAATATAGCTATAAATTTTTAGTTAAAGATTATAATACTTAATTATTATAATTTTAATACTAAGACTCAGTATGTTAGATATAATAACTAGTAGTAAGGTCGTAAGTACCTATTATAAAGTAAGTAAAATAGTTAAGTAGTAAATATAATATATAGTAAGAAGTATATATTTAAATATAGAAGTATAATTATTTTTAAATTAACTACTAAAAACCTTTAAAAAATAAACTAGATATATAAAAAATTTATAGCTTATATAGATATTTTTTTTCTAAGCTCTTCTTTAGTTAATTAACTTTATAATTAACTAGTTAATTAATTATAAGTATAATTATCTCATTAAACTATTATTTAATTAATTAATTAAACTTAATTTTATCTAATCTTCTTAGCTAATTTTTTATATAATATTTTTTTCTATTATATTATATTACTTTTTTATAATCTAGTTATAATTATAGTATAATATAATTTCTTTTTTCTCTTAATTTTTATCTTTAAAAACTTATTAGTTTTAATATTTCTATTTTTACTTTTTTTTTCTTCTTTTATAAATTTTTTTCATTTTTTTATTAACTATATTTAACTATATTTTTAAATCTTACTCTTTTAATATAATTATTTTTAAAATTAATTATAATTACTTAACTTAAATAGTTAACAGTATTTTTATTTAATAATATCTTTTTAAAATATTAAAGTATATTTCTTGCTATAATACTTAAGTTTTTTAAAATTATATTATTTATAAAAGATAATCTTAATATAATTTATATATTTATTTAAAATATATTAGCTATAATATTAATAATATTACTAAGTTTATATATAAGTTTTTTTATTTTTATTTTTAATTATTTTTTTATTTTAACTTATTTTTTAATTAATTATTTAAAATAGAAGTAGTTTTACTTAAAGTAAGAAAAATATAAAGTAGAGAAAGCTCTTAAAAAGACTATTAATACTTAATAGACTATTCTTTCTTAGATCTACTAGCTTTATTAAAAAAAAGCTATATTAAAAATATATTTTAAAAATTATTTATTTAGAAATAAAGTAATAGATTACTAATAAAGATACTACTAAAACTATTACTTTCTTTACTTTTAAATTAA
This sequence comes from Scedosporium dehoogii, assembly GCA_002812735.1. Lineage (NCBI taxonomy): Eukaryota > Fungi > Ascomycota > Sordariomycetes > Microascales > Microascaceae > Scedosporium > Scedosporium dehoogii. Next base: position 419,721 of record PGIR01000004.1, read on the forward strand.
AAATTAATTAGAGTCTCTTCTTAAATCTTATATTATTAGATCTTTTAGTTTTTTTAAATACCTCTAATAAAATATAGTAAAAAGTTACTCGTATTATAAGCCGACCTTTATATAAGCTCAAAGCGGTAATATATAGTAAAATAAAAAATAATAATATATTTAAAATCTATAAAACTAGAATTTAATAATAAAAAAACTATTTCTAAATCTTTTAAAAAGAAAATTAATATCCTTTAATTAAGAAAATAAGTCTTTAATAACTGATTTTTATAATAGTTTTAAAAAAAATTAAAAATAAACTTTATAAAGTTAAAAAGTCTATATAACTAAATAAATATATAAAAAATATTATTAAATTTAATAATAAAATATATAAATAAAGATTATAGAAGTAGAATTATACTTAACTAAAAATATATAAATCTTAAATTATTATAAATATTAAATAAAGGTAAAATAATAATAGTACTTTATAAAAATATACTTATTAATTTATTTATCTTTATTATATATTAAATTAAATTTTTTTATAGCTTTATATTTATTTCTTTTTACTTTAACTTTAATTAATTTTTTTATAAATATATTTTTATATATTAGTTTAAGTAGTACTTATTATAAGCCGACCTTATATAAGTCTAAAGCAATAATATATAGTAGAATAGAACGACTAGTAGATAGCTAGAACCAGCTACCTAGTATAATATAAAAATATAAGAGTGATTACCTCTATGTATAGTAATTACTCATAGTAATTAAGGTAATTATAATAATAAATACTATAATTAAGAATAGTAATTATAACTAAAAAATAATAATTACTTAAAAAGAGCTTAGAAAAAAAATATTTATATAAGCTATATATTTTACTCTATATCTAATTTATCTTTTAAAATTTTTTAGTAGTTAATTTAAATATAATTATATCTTTATACTTAAATATATACTTTTATTAATATTTTATAAATATTACTTAACTACTTTACTTACTTTATAATAAGTACTTATAATCTTAATACTAGCTATACTTATCTAATAACCTCTTAAGCTAATATTAAGATTATAATATATTAATTACTCTTATTTAGTAAGTAACTTTATTAAGTAATAATAATTAATAATTAAGAATTATAGCTCTTATTAAAGAAAAGACTTTTATTATTTTAAGCTTTAAAATAATAAAAAAAAGTTAAAATATAAGAAGCTACTACTTTTACTATAAAAGTAGATAAAAACTCTAATAAGAAATATAATTATATTATAGCTATCTATAAATTATAAAATAAGGTTAGTAAGTAAAAAGCTAAGACAAAAGAGGCTAAGAAATTTATTAGTTACTAATATAAGAAGAATAAAGAACTTAAGTTATATATTACTAATTTAAAATATATTTTTTAATAATTAAATAATAATTTAATTATATAAAGTATTTTTCAAGTACTTACTACTTTAACTTATATACTTACTAAAGCTAATCTTAAGATTATAGTACTTAATAAGTATAAAAGAAATTAATAGAAGTTATAAAAGTTCTTAACTTAAATAAAATCTTTCTTATACTACTATAATAAATAATTTAAAACTAAAACTAATAAAGTTATTATAGTAATAAGATACTTTACTAATACTTTTATAATTTAAACCTACTCTCTAAGATTACTTTAAAGATAAAAATATTATATAAAAAGTAGAAACTATTAAAATCTTTAAAGATTATAAATAATTTAAAAAAGCTCTAAAAGGAGCTTTTAAAGAACCTAATAAATAGTAAGCTATAATTTAATAGCTTAAAGTTCTATATTAGAAAAAATTAACTATTAATAAAGTTTAAAAGCGTTTTTCTTTATATAATAGGAACGGAGTATATCTCTCCCTATAAATTAGTTAACTATAAATAGTAAGCGTCTAAAAAACTACTCACAAGTCTTATAGACAGTAGTAGTGACAATTTTCTATTGATAGAATTATATTTATAGAAATAATGCCTATAATAGAGTAGAATATAAGCATCAGCTCTATAATACTAACAAATCTTATTAATTCTCTACTTAATATTTTTACTTACTCTTTAAAAACTTTTATTTGTTCGGTCCTATTTTCTATAAGTAGGTAAATAATATATAAGCTCGAATATTTTATTTTCCGAGGTGTGAAATTCGCGCGATGTATCTATATATTGCTAATAGCTTAGGAGCTAAATAAAGAAACTTAGCTTATTTAAGATAAGAAGAAAGTAAAGAAATAAAAAAAAAAAAAAGATAGAAGGCCTTCTATTTATTTTCTAGCCGAGAATCTTATATATTAAGAAGGGGGTAGCTCTGATAGGGGCGTTTTATTTATTACTAGTACTAGTAAACTTTATCTTAAATCTATTGATATAATATATATTAAAATACTTATTGATATGTAACTTAATTGTAAGGAATAGGAATAAAAGTTATATAAAGGTATATATCTAATATTATACTATCTACTTCTTCTCTAAGATAGAATCTACTTATTTTATTAAAAAAACTATATACCTGTATAGTAGAATTCCTTATATAGCTTAAAAGAATATTTTAGTTCTTAATTATTATAGGTACTATTAAATAGTGTACTAATTTAATTATTTTATACTATACTACTTAGACACTAGTTTACTTATATTAAAAATAGCTTTTCTATTTATCCTCGTTTTTATAATTATTATAGTTTAATATAATATTTAGTTTTTGATCCTAGCTAATAGTTGTATATTAGAAAGAGAAGGTAGAAAAGGAGTATAATAGTCTTAGTAAGGTATAGAGATAAAGAGTATTATCTTATAGTTTAATTAAGAGGGGATCTTAAAAACCTAGAATTTTTTACTAGTGCCTTAGTAGACAAAACATGCTTAAGTTAAAGCCTTCCTAATAAGATTACCCTTAATAATTCTTAACTATAGTTAATTTCTTATAGCTAATAAGATACTTTTAAGAGTAAAGAGAAATAAAGTTACTTATCTCAGTATTTAATCTAATATCCTAGAAGATAGAGTAGTATATTTACTAATATTAGTCAGTATAAAGGTTAATCTTATTCTAAAGCAAACTCTTTATTAAGATTCTAGATAACTGCCCTTATGTATTGTTGGCAGCCTATCTTAGACTTGGCATTCAGGAAGAAGGGATGATTATATATGCTATCTACTATAGCCTTAACTAGTGCTTAAAAGATTTAGCTGAGATAAAAGAGATAGCTTATCTATTCTTTCAGGTTAGCTTAGGGGTCCCCTAGCTTTATCAACTATTCTTAGTAGGCCTTAAACTTAGTTTCAATTTCCTCTATAATACTGGGAAGCTCTGCAGTAATCTGAGTAAGAAGGAGCCTACTTAGTCACCTACATAATATACCCACTACTATAATCAAGCAAGGTAATGTTCTCTAGTTGCCTTGCCAGAAGAACTCATTCTCTTTTTCATCCTGCTCTACCAGGCTCCTAAACTCCCTATCTAAGTCTATATTTCTAAGTACATGCCATCCTAGATAAAGGTCCACTTCCCAGTTCCTAGCTAGTAATAAGAACCCTCTCTTATTATCTAACCTAGCTATAAGCTAGTCTAGCTTAGTAATAATACCTAATATCTAGTTACTAGAAGGATTAGCTAAGTAAGTAAGTTTTAGTATAATTTAGTTAGTAATATTGTTCTTAGTAGAGATGACTATAAGGATAATATATCTAGATTACTTTATATAGCCCTAGACAACATCCTAAATCAACTTAACATCTAAAGTTAATTAATATTTTATCTTAGAGTAAATAAGCCTAGGAAGGTCGATAATGGTTAGATGTAGACAGTCGGAGCCAGAGATCTCAACCTAGAGGATGTCTTTAGAAAAGGCCTTGCTATACCCTGAGATGCCCATTGCCTGTTTAGCCTTGTTAATTATATCTAGGAGGTCCTCAAATTGGGCCAGCCCTTCCTCAAAGCCACATAAGGCCCAGATCTCAGCCTCCAGACAAGACTTATACAGGACAATCAAGATGCAGGCACTAATTTATAGTGCTCTACACAGAACTAGCTCTATTAGAAAATAGGTATAAAGATTGCTTTTAATAGGGAATAAGACTCCCAAGATAGCTTCCAAGATAGAACTCTTACCAGATAACTGGTCGCTATAGATAATAATTTATAGAAGAGAAATATAGTTGCTAATCTTCTATAAGTAGAGATAGTTGATGGAGTTGAGGAGCTTAAGTTAATCCTCAGAGCAGAGAGCCTTCAATACATCATTCTCAAGCTAAAGCAGCAAGAATACCAGGCATAACTATAAGGGACGCAACAGTTTACTTTAATACCTTAAATTGTACTAATATTAATAACTAATCTTAACTAAGGAGGAGGATAGCTATACTATTTTAGTGGCTGTCTTATAGGGGATATAGTTTAATTAAAAGTAAAAGATAAATATATTTTAACTACTTATATTAATTAAAATTAGAGTAAGTGCTTGTATCCTGCCCTTTTATATACTAGTTATATTATTTTACTTTTTATTAGTTGTATAGAAGCTGTATATAGCTAAATAAATCCTCCAAATCTCGATTATTTACTTTTAATATATATTTATAATAAATAAGAAGTTGTATAACTCTATCCTATACATATATATAATAAAGTTTTAATATTATCTTACCATATAACAAGGTAGCTGGCTATAAAGAGAATAGATTAATAATAACCTAGTATACCTAACTAGACTTAACTTTATTAGTCTATAATATTAATATCATAGTTATATTAGTTTAGTAAAAAAGCAACTAATTCACCTAATACATTCCTTCACCACAATCATGCTAGGAGCAGGGTTGAAATGTTAAGATGCAGTAGGCCAACCAACAATACCCAATTCCAAAGCTCAATATTAGCTCACTTCTAATACAAACCTCTCCTTCAGCCCTCCCCATTCAGCATACACAGGCCTCTATTTAGATAAATAGCAGCCATTAAAGCAGAGTTAAAATACATTTAGCAATACACCTTACACCTCTTTATTCATAATAAATACTTTCATATCTAGATCCAAACTACACTAGGCAGAGAGCACACATAAGCACTATCTAAAAAACCTAGTCTATAGAGGTAGTAGTTAAGGTACTTTAATATTTATGAAGTAGTTAGTAATAGAAACCTTATTTTAGCTTATACCTTCACTAGACTAAGTAGTGGCCTGGCCCTAGCAGACCTAATATAAATCTAACCTTTATACTATCTAACTTATATTTAATTAATTACAAATACTAGAGTTAAGAAAAGAGAGGACAACTACTTTATAGTTTTATATATCCTAAAAATATAAGTTACTATAAAGTACTATTAATAATTAATAAGAAATACTATTTAAACTTAGCTAGGTAGCTAGTAGCTTCCTATAGCTGTTAATATAAGCACCCTGTATATAATAAGATTATCTACCTTTAATAAACTAGCTACTAATAGAAGCAAGCCTAGGGCTTTGGGTTATCTAGGGGTTAGGAAGTTTTTATCTTCCTAATTTAAGATAACCCCTTATTCTACTCCTTATAAGCTGCTAATATATATAAGAGAGTAAGCTTAATATAACTAATAATAGACTAGAAACTAGCTTATATCTATTAATTAATCTCCTTAAATATCTCTTACCCTGATTTATCTTTTACTAAACTAGTACACTACTTCTTAATATAGCTAAGATATAACAATATAACTCCCCAGTTAAGACTATTAAGGCACTATATCCTAAAAATACCCTACTTATAAGTTTAAAGCTCCTAGTAATCTAAGAATCTTAATTAGTTATAGTGCAATTACCTGACTCTAACTCTATCTTCTATAAGCTTGCTAATAATACTGATAGTAATTTAGCTATGTTAGTGGTATATTTACCTTTCCTGATAATTGAAGTAGAACTTAATGTAAATATTTCTTAATTATCTACTCTCAGAGCTAACTAGTATTATTGGATGTAGGTATAGCCTGCACTCTTACTTAAGTTACTTTAGTCTTCTATCCTTGACCACTAAATCAAGAATAGTTAGACCTATCATTCCATAAGTGCTAGAAGTAAGATAATATCTCACTCTATACTATAATTCCTCTAAGTAACTCTAGCAATAATTAGAGTACACCTATCTAAATAATATACTAGAACTCAAGCATCTTAATATATTACTAACCATTAGACTTAAATACCTAAGATTTAGTTTATATACTACAATATATCCTAACTCTAGAGCATTCACCCCCACTTTAGAAATCTAATATAATATATAGCTTTTGACTCTTTGAGGTACTCTCTGCTTTTACCCTAAAGTTAATAGCACCAAACAAGTCCTCAACACAAGTATAGGAAATAGGCTATAGGCCATAGACTACACTAATATATACCTAGAAGCTAAGGTTATTAGGGTTGACCTAAGCCTAGTCCAACTAAGTCTATAAGTTAATCTAGTATATATATTACTTATTATACCTATACTAAGCTAATAGATAGCTAAACCCTTTAGAATAATATCCCCTTAAACTGCTTATTTAAGGTAGATGATCTTGAAAAGGAGTAGACTTAGATAAAGCCTTTTAATCTAATCCTTAATTATATTATAGTTAAGAGCTTTTCTAATTATAAAGTATATATTAAGAAGGCTTATAAGTAAGTGGCCTGTTCTTTAGCAGGGCTTTACTACATTTAACAATACTGATTATAGCCTTTCTTAATACCCTCGAACCCAGCAGTTACCTTAAGCTACAAGATATCTACATACCTTAGTACAATGATAATAATACTTTAACTAAAGATATAGAGATATACTAAGTCTTATAACTATTTCTAGAATCTAGCTTAGCTCTTAGTAGACCTCTTAATATAGCTCTAATCTATAAAGATATTATAGCTAGAGTCAGATTTATAGATATTATCAAGAAGTAGTTTAAATAGCTAATCAGAACCTGGCTGAAAGATAAGTACTTTAAAGAGCTTAGATACTAGAATTAGTTTAACCTAGATGTTAAGCTAGAGGGACTCTTAATAGCTCTCTTAACAAGGGGCCTAGGATAGAGCTAGGAAGAGGTACTATTGCTTTACTTAAGAGTATATCTATAGCTTAGAAACCCTTATATCTATATATATATACCTATATAAGCTAAACCTCCTTAAAGCTATATTTATTAGAGTTAGTTATAAGCTAATAGTATTAAAGCTATATTATATATAGTAAGAAGCTGGAGACACCTACAATTATATAATAGTATAACTTAAAGCTTATTTTTTTTAAGTTTAACTCTTTAACCTAGGAAATTTAGCCTACTATCTACTAAGACTACCTACTAAGCCATGATCTCTTAGACCAATTTATAATAAATTAGGACTCAAGATAGCCCCTAAGATTTACTTTAGTAATTAATATATATTACCTAATACTATATAAAGTATAAGTCCTTCTAAAACAATTATATTTACAACTAAATCCTTTTATTACCTTAAATAACCACTTTCACTTAGCTAGAAGCTATATAAAGGTAAAATAAAATAATTAACAACTTATAGTTATATATAAATTAAAGAAAGCCTACTTAAAAGCTTTAGCCACATAACCTATTTTCCAAGACTTAACTGCCCTTAAGCTTTATAGAGTAATACACCTGCAATATACTATGACTCTACCCTAGAAACTTACTAGTGAATTATTTATATATCTTATACTAACTAAGGTAACAATCATCCCTCTTAAGATTAGTAAGTAGTACATCCTCTTTATATATAAAGTTACTCCCCTTCCCTAAGTACTTTTATACCTTTACTTTATACTCTATACCTTTGCCAACATGTTTATAGTCACAAGCCCACCCCCCATATCTAACAAGTAAATCCTACTCAAATTGCAATTAAAAAACTGTCCTATTATCTTAAGTTATATACTTTAAAATTACATTCTAGAGCAGCCACTCTTTATACTTTACTTACAGATATATGCCCCCATCTATATCTAATAAGTTATTAGAAGAAGGGTATCTATTAATAGGCTTAGCCTCTAGACTTATTTTAGCTTAAAGTAATAGATATTTTAAATTAACTAATATAAGATAAGAGACTAGTAAAACTTTTTAATACTTAAATACTTATAAAGGTATTTTTATCTTACTCTTACTATCCTCTTCTCTAAAAGTACTATATAATAAAGGTATAAGTATCTTATATTACTTAAGTAATTATAATATTACTTTATTTTATATTAGATTATAGTCTTTATTATCTTTATTATTATCTTCTTTCTTAGATATTAAAGGTAGTTTATTTTTACTACTATTACTAGTATCTTTAAGTAATCTTAGAGTATATAAACAGACCCTATTCTCACCTTCACCCTCACTATAATAGGGAGTATTAGCATATTTTAAGATAGCTACTACCTCTTTAGGAGTAGTATATATATTTTTCTTATTCTTAGTTACCTATTCTTTAGGGGGTTAAGTATCTAAATAAGGTAGAGGGGCTAGGGGAGGATCTAGTAGTATATTAGGGTTAAGTAGAGATAGAACTTATTATATCTTATAGTTATCTGTAAAGCTAGTATATTCTAATACTTTAGTAATAGTATATATTATAATAGGTTTATAAAGGGAGTAGAATACTTAGCTCTCTAGTACTAAATATTAATTAGTATAGTAGTTAAGTAGATGTAGTATTAATTTACCTAGCTTAATATACCTCTCTTAGCTATTAGGGTCTTAGCTTTTATCCTTACTAAAAGTAATTTTATTAATTAAGGGTAAGTTAACTATAGACTATAAGTTATCTAAACCTTTATCTTTATTATCTAAGAATACTAAATTAATATTAGACTCTAAGTTATCTAAGTCTATCTTCTTACTATCTAAAGAGACTGCCCATATTAATACTTACTTATTTTTTCAAAGCTCTAAAGATAGTTAATTAGTATATATTATTAGGTTATTATAAGAATTGACCTACCTAGCTTACTAAGCCTCTCTTAGCTACTACTAGTACCTTAGCTTTTACTCCTATTATTAGCTATTACTTTATTAAGTAAAGGTAAGTCTATGTTGAACTATGAGTTATCTAAACCTATATCTTTGCTATCTAATAATGCTGAGCTAGCATTAGACTCTAAGTCATCTAAGTCTATACTTTTGCTATCTAAAGAGACTAGGATAGAATTATTATATACTAACCCTCACCTACCTTTCTAAGGCTCTAGAGATAGCCCTCAGCTTTAGTAAGCTAGTCTTTCTAGATATAAAGACTCTAAAGGAATAAGTATATATAGCTTAATAGTAACTACTGTAGCTATTACAACTTCAAATACTTATATAGATAAGAGCTAGTAGAGAAGCTAGAATAGGAGTAGTTATTTAAGAGAAAGGCAGGAAAAAAAGTATAGGAAGCCTCTAAACTTAAGACCTTATATATTAAGATTCCTACTAATAATTACTAATAAGATAGAGATACTACTATACCTATTTATACTAGCATTAGCTTATCTCCTCTAATAAGCTAATGCTTATAAATCTATATATAGTTTAGACTTTATTTTCTCTTAAACTAAGACTATATAATACTTAGAATCCCCATTTCTAGTAAGGTTAAGCCTAATATTAACATAACATCATTTCTATACTACATCCTTAACCCTACTTTCCTTATCTATTTCCCACCCTCCCTTCTCCTTTTATCTACTTATCTATATCCTGGTCCCCTTTATAATCTAGTATAAATTCTTTAATAAATATCTCTATTAAGGGGAATATCTTCTTATACTAATAAAAATAAATAAATAAAAAGTAAGTATATACTTAGTATTAATAAGAAAAGCAATAATATTAATTAAAAGCTTAATTTACATATCTATAATATAGCATCTTTCATTTATATCGCAGGATCTACTATTTCCCTACTACATTATAAATACAAGCTCCTTTAATAAGAATTATATATAGGAATACTGGAAATTAGTTTAATAGAAGTAGAAAAAAGGTTAATGCCTTAGAATATGTATTGAGGAAATTTACTTAGGGTAAAGGGCTACATTAGTAGTTCTACCTATAATTCTATTATTATCTCTAATTAGGTATTTTGTAAGATTATATAACATGATGTGGAATATCTGCATATTAGTGTGAGTAGAGGGTTGGTGAAAGTGTAAGGGGAGAGAGCCCTTGGATAGTCTGGACTGTTCTTAGAGTGTGATTGTATTCGATAGCTAAGTATAAGGTATTTGGAATAAAATAAATAAGTATAGGAGCTAGGTAAGAGAAGTTAAGAGAAATAAATGGGAAGATTAGAGGAATTATAAGGAAAGTAGGCTTAGGGTGATATGAACTTACTATTGTGGAATTGATGACTTTGCTTAGGGGCAGGGAGAGAAGAGGAGGAAAGCACTAGGCAATAGATGTAAGGGGGATAAGGATGGTGAGATGATATAGGATAAGAGAGGGGGAGGCTAAGCTGATAGAGTAAAGGGGGCTTTGTAAAGGGCGCCTACTGCAAGGAGAAAGTGAGACTTGAGAATGGGTCTGAGGGAAAGAAAAGAGGTAGAGAGTATAGGAGGTGGTATGTTGGGGAATGATGAATTTATATACCTGCAGTGGCAGACAGTTGCGAGCTATGGGCAATTTGGTGGGGGTGGGGCGAAGGCGGTGAGGGGAATTTGACCAATGAGGTGATGCTGTAGGATCCTGCGGCATGAGTAGTGTGTCTCTATTTACTTAGATAATAATTATTACTTTTCTTATACTAATCTTCTTAATCTTTAGAGACTACTTATATACTTCCTTATTAACTTTTTATATTTTTTAATAATTTCATTTACTAAGGCCTTTAAATTAATTACTTTAATCTATATATTATCCTTTACTATATATCCTTTCTACTTTACTAAGTACTCCTTTCTAAGTAAATATATTTAATAGGATATTTAGTAGTTAATAATTCTTTCTACTTTAAAATACCTCTTATCTCCTACTATAATAAGTTCTAATAGTAGTTCTTCTCTCTAAAATAGATTTATACCTTATCTTAGTTTCTATATATAGGCTATACTAACTACTAAGTATACTTTTTATTCTATTAGGAAGTCTAGCTCTACTATAAGCTTATATACTTTTCTAATAACTTTAAAAGAGCTAGCCCTTATTAAAGACTACTTCTTCTTTAGTTTTCTTAGTAAATAATATCTATTATATAATTTAAAGTATACTATATTACCCTTTTTAAATTCTATAAGCTTATATTTTTTATTATATTATAGTTTTAATAAGGTTCTAATAATATTAATTAAAACTTATATCTCTTCTTAGTAAGTTTTTTAGATTAGATCTAATACTTCTAGGTTTAAAGCTTTTTAAGTTCCTATTACTACTATTATAGCTATAAATACTAATAATAGCTTAAATCTATATACTAGCTTATTTAGATTATATTTAATTAAAGCTAAGTATATATTATTAAGGTTAAATTATAAAGTTAGTAAAATCTTTATCTAGTTCTTATTAAAATATTTAAATAAGTAGTAATATAAAGCTATCTTTACTACTTAGATCTTTCTCTTAAATATATTATCTATTTATAGGTAGTATATTATTACTAGAAGGAGTTCTACTTAGGTAAATTTAAATAATAATTACTAGATTTTAAATATAAACTTTAGATCTTAATTATTAATTATTCTTCTTAGTAGTCCTTAATTATATAGTAAGAGTATTTTTAAAAGTACTAGTACTTAGTCTTATACTTTATATTTCTTACTACTTAAGATTAATATTATCTTTTTACTAAATATATAGTTAATTACTAATATTAAATTAAGCATATTATATCTTAATACTATTTAATATAAGCCTTTAAAGGAAATATTTAGTATATTTATAATAAAGTCTATAGTAATTATATAGAATAGGACTAGTATTATTAATATATATTTTATTTTACTATATAGAAGGCTTTTATCTAGTTTATTATTATAATAACTTATATACTATATAATATATTTCTTAATCTTATTAACTTTATATATTATATAGAATTTATATAGTTCTTCTAATATTTAGACTTCCTCTATATACTACTTACTATTATATACTATAATAAAGATATCTTTTATATAATTATATAGTATATATAACTTAAGCCTAATAACTATATTATAGTAATATAGTAGTCTATCTTATTCCTTAAAAAGTCTAAGTAGAATTCAAGGCTTTAGTCCTTATTTCTCTCTTTTAACTTCTTCTTCCTTTCTTTTTAGGATTTCTTTTAAGATCTTATTATACTTATTATCCTTCTAATACCCTTCTTTTAGTTTCTTATAAAAGTTTTCTACTAATACTATTAAAGATATTTATAGATTTCTTATTATTAAAATACTTAACTTTCTATTTTTAATTAGAACTATATATATAAGTTTATTATTAATATCTTTAATATTATTTAGTTTATTAAGTTATTTTAAATTTAGCTTTTTATTAGTAAAACTTAATTTTAGTAATCTTAATAGTATATCTAGTACTATATTTAGTTCTCTTAGAATATAGTAAATTATTAGCTTAAATTATAATAATTAGTTTAATATATTTACTAATTTTAAATTTACTTTATTTAAGTCTATTATTTATAAAGATATATAAGTTACTATTTTTTATTAGTATATAGTCTATTAGGACTTAAACTAAAAACTAATTTAATTATATTATTCTTCTTCATTTATAAATTATCTATATAAATACTATTACTTTTACTTTTATTAATCTATACTACTTTTTAATATTTAATATTATTTTTAATAGAAATATAATTAGTCTTAGATCTATAAATAAGATATCTTTTCTAGAAATATCCTTTTTATTTTATTCTATAGTTTTTAATTAGAATATATAAATACTATATATATCTTTACTTATATTAATTTTAATAAATAATACTAATATTAGATTTATTAGTAGTTATAATAGTAAAAGTAGTAAAGTAAGGGGAATTTTACTAAGTGAAAATAAGGTAAAGTAAGGTAAAGGTAAGTAGAATAGTTATTATATTAGGATTAAGTATAAGGAAGTCCTTATTCTTCTATTTTTCGAGCTGAAAGAGAGGGAGGAATCTAGGTCTATATATAATTATCTTTCTTCCTTCTTTAACCTAAGAAGTAACCTAGTTACTTCTTTTATACCTTCTTATTTTTAGTTTTCCGGTTACTAGGAGTCCGGAAACTTATTTTTAGTTTTCCGGTTTCTAGTTTCTAGTTTCTTAATTTCTTAGTTCTAGGTTAATTTCTTAGTTCTAGGCTGGTTTCTTAATTCTAGGCTAGTTTCTTGGTTCCAGGCTGGTTTCTTAGTTTTAGGCTAGTTTCTTAGTTCTAGGCTGGTTTCTTAGTTCTAGGCTAGTTTCTTACTTAAATATAATAATAAGATTATAATAGTATAGGAATATTTCTTTTATTAGAAAATATTATAAGTCTTTAAATACCTTCTCTTTTTACTTTATAAGTATAATTTTATATTTTAAGGTTTTTACTTTTTATTAACTTTTACTTTATATCCTAAATATAATCTTATTAGTTTTATATACTTTTATTAGTTCCTTTATTTTATATTCTTATAATAATACTATTTTTACTTTAAACTATAGAATTCCACTCTTTAGCTATATTACTATACTAATATATATTTCTAGTATAGCTAGGTCTTTTAGGCTTTCCTTAATTTAAGTAAAACCTATAATCTAGTCTTAAGTTCTTTAAATTCCTTTACTATTTACAATATAATTAAGGAATTTTATATAGGGGAATATAATAAAAGATTTCTCTAAAGTAATATAGAATTAATATTAATTAATAATTTTAAGGACTATTTCTAGATATTAGAGATATTCTTTAGCTATATTACTAAAGATAATAATATTATTAATATAAGCTTTAATAAAGTCCTTATACTTAAAGAAAATTCTATCTATAAAATATTAAATATATACTAATAAGTTTTTAAAATCTATAAATATTATATTTAACTTCTTAAATCCTCTTAAACTAATTACTATTATCTTATTTTAGTATTTAAATAAAATTAGTAACTAGAAGTAGAAACCTCTTATATCTAGTACTAATAAGAACTTCTTTTCTTATAAGATCTTAATAATATTAACTTAATCTAGTAAGGAGTATATATCTAGAATTATAAGTTTATTTAGTAAATATAAGCTAACAATAATTCTTCCTTTCTTAATATTATAAACTATTTTCTATATTATAAATACTAAGTATATAATTAATACTAGTTTATCTATCTAGCTTATTTTACTTATTATATATAATATATTATAAGTTTTATTAAAGAATTCTTAATCTAGTTTTAATAGATTATATTTTTTAATTAGCTTTTATTAATTCTACTATCTATTTATTAGATTTATTTTTATCTTTTTATCTTTTAGTATAAAGATAATTCCTTTATCTTAATATATATTATATTTTTCTATAATTTCCTTAGCTTTTATAGTAAATATTTTATCTATATTTATAATATATACTTTATATTTAGATCTAATTATAAATATATTATCTAGTTTATTTATATTATAGTTTAGTAATTAGTACTTATACTAAGTATCTAGTAAAACCTTTTAAACTTTAATAAGTTATTCTTTTTAAAGTTTTATATATTTATAAGCTTATTATAATTTCTCTTTACTAATACCTTCTTACTTTATAAGTTCTTATTATTATATTTAAGTAAGAAACTAGCCTAGAACTAAGAAACCAGCCTAGAACTAAGAAACCAGCCTAGAACCAAGAAACTAGCCTAGAACTAAGAAACTAGCCTAGAACTAAGAAACTAACCTAGAACTAAGAAACTAGTCTAGAACTAAGAAACTAGTCTAGAACTAAGAAACCGGAAAACTAAAAGTAAGTTTTCGGACTTCTAGAAACTAGAAAATTAAAAATAAGTTTTCGGACGTCTAGAAACCGGAAAACTAAAAATAAGAAGGTATAAAAGAAGTAACTAGGTTACTTCTTAACTTAAAGAAGGAAGAAAGATAATTATATATAGACCTAGATTCCTCCCTCTCTTTTAGCTTTAGAAATAGATAAATAAGGACTTCCTTATACTTAATCCTAATATAATAACTATTATACTTACCTTTACCTTACTTTACTTTATTTTCACTTAGTAAAATTTCCTTTACTTTATTACTTTTACTATTATAACTACTAATAGTTCCCCTAGTTCTTCTATTATAATTAAGCTTATTATTAGTTTTTCTTTAGCTTCCTTAAAATATCTAATCTTTTTATTTTTATAGATTTTAATTACTTTATATATATTATTATAAATAACTATAAATCTTAAAGTTTCTTTATTATAGATTATATTATATATTACTAAATAACTTACTTTAAAATAGTAATCTTTAAAAACTAATTTCTCTTTTTCTATTAATAAGCTTAGCTATATTACTAGTAGGAGTATATTAATACCTAGTTAGATTTTAGTTTAAATAATATATACTACTTTTTATAATATACTTTTATTACTTTTAATTTTAATATCTACTTTTATATTATAAAAAGCTTTAAAGCTAATCTATTTTCTAAAGATATTAATTATAGCTCTATTTAAATATAATACTTATATACTAAATAATAACTTTAATAATAAGTTCTCTATTATATCTACCTCTATTATAATATAAACTAATACCTCTTTTCCTTAAGCTTATCCGAAGATATAGAAATTAAATAATACTACTTTTATAATTTAGAAAAATCTACTTATACTTATTATAGTAATTAGTATATCTCTTTTTTAAAATTTAATATTTAGTAAAAAGTATTTAACCTAGTTTTTATCTACTAGGTTATTACTTACTCTTATATCTATATAGATTTTATAATTTTTATCTCCTAGTTTAAATCTTATTAGTATTTAGATATAAATTGTTTTTTATAGTTTTATTATTTCTTATAAAGCTATTAGCTTAAGAACTTATCTTTCTTAAAGCTAAAGTACTAATTATATTAGTATTACTTTAAATATTTCTTCTAGTTTTTACTACTTCCTACTTTCCTTTTACTTCTTTACTTTTTACTTTCTTAATATAACAGTATATACTTTAATATAAATATATAGTTATATATAAGAGTTAAAGATCTCTTAATAGTATATATATATTACTTTTATATTAAATTTTACTTTTTATATCTTTTTTTATATTTTCTTTACTTTTATAATATTATTTTCTTTTAGTATATATAAGTACTTAGATTATATTATCTTATTATTACTTTAGCTTTATTAGCTTAGATTTATATCCTCTAATAGCTATTTCTCTAATTTATCTTCTAGTTTTTCTTTATTTTTACTTTAATAATAATATTTAAATTTATCTTCTTCTAGCTTAACTACTCTTACTAATATATTCTCTTTATTATTATAAATTAATAATATTATTAGTTTTTTATTTATTTTATTATATTTATAGAACTTACTAACTATTTACTATAGCTACTATTATCTATAATCTTAGAATAAGCTTTTACTTTAATTATTTCTATTTAAATATTAGCTAAATACTCCTTAGCTAAATAGTTAAGATTATTAGTAATTACCTCTTCCTCCTCTAAGAGATCTACTATATAGTCTTCTTTATTAATTACTATTATATTCTTATAAGTTTAAGAAGTTTTAAAATAATTACTATTATACTAGTTAGTTTAATTTTACTAATTACTAGTTAGGCTATATTAGTTATTCTAGTTTTACTAGTTTTAGCTATATTAATTTAAGTAAACTTAATTAGTATTTACTTTTTATTTCTTTTTTAGTTATTATTATATAAGAAGGTATTATAAGTTTACTTTATTATATATATATCTAGGCTTCTTCTTCTTTCCTTTACTATAAACTAGAGATCTTATATCTTCTTTTCTATTAATTTAATTTATTTATCTATTTACTTTTTTCCTATTACTATTAAGACTATCCTTAAAGTATAATTTAAGTAGGTAAAAGTTATTAGTACTTATATAGTAGTATTTATTCCTCTTAATACCCTTATATATTATATATACTTAATAATAAAATCTTAAACTAACTATTTTATTTCTATTATTTTAACTATATATAAGTCCTTATTTAATTATTTTATTACTTTATATAATTTTATTATAAAGTTATATATTAGTTCTTTTACTTATATTTCTAATATTCTATATTTAGTTAAGTTTTCCTTTTTATTATTATCTATTATTTTCTACTATTTAAGTACTTATCTTTATAATAGCTTTCGTAAGTTTACTATAATATCTTTGATTATTACTAGTTTTAGTTTATAGTTCTCTTTAAAGACTTAAATAAATAAAGTAATATCTTAATAATATATAATCTTATTATTAATAAAGATATTATTAATATTATAAGTTTTCTTATTTATATTAAGCTATAAATAGTTAATATCTTCTATCTTCTACTTTATTAGTCCTCTTAATGTTAATATTTATAGTATTTTAGCTAAAGCTTTTAAGGTTTCTATTATCTCTATAGATAATATCTTATTAGGTTCTAGCTTAGTAGTATAGCTAGTTTTTTATTAACTATTATTATTAAGGTAGTTTTAGCTTTAATTAGGTCTTATTAGTTTAGGTATTTCCTAATAAGTATTTTAGTTAATTAGAGTTTATAAGTAACTTTCTATATAATCTTATTATCTAGTTATATTATTTATTCTATTTTCTAACTTTTTTAGCTTTTATATTATTTATATAAATACTTAATATTATTTTACTATCTATATATTAAAGTTCTATATTATAGTAGCTAGAAAGTTAGAGTTTTTAATTATAGAGGTTCTTTATATATAATATATAAGCTATTTATTATATAAGCTACTTATACTAGTAATTTTACTTTAAATAAAACTCTTACTTTTATCTTTTATTATAATTTCTATTAACTTCTTAAAATTTACTTTTAACTTATTTTAGTTTTTTAATTTATTATTATCTTAGTAGAGTTTTAGTAATATAATTAATTATAGTTATATAAGTACTAGTCCTAGCTTATTTTTATTAGATAATAGATTATTATTTATAATTATTAATTTAACTAGAATACTAGCTATTTAAGATAGTTTACTTTAGTTAGTTATTACTTTATTAATTTTAATATTATATACTAATATTTAAAGTAGTAATTTAAGTAGGCTATTAAAAAGATTAGTCTTCTTATAGCTTATCTTTATATTTTTTATAATAGTTTATATAAGCTTAGGTAGTATAGTATAATAGTAAATACTATTAAGGTCCCTAAGTAGAACTTAGTAATACTATTATTATCATAATAGAAGTCTAAAGGGAAGCTATTAAAATATTAAAGGTTATATTATTACTTATAGTAATAGTAGTTATATTATTATAAAAAGTATATACTAAAGATATAATATAGATAGATATTTAATTATCTATTCTAGTTTTTAGAAAAGTAGCTAGTTTACTTTTTATATTATTAGGGCTCTATCTATATTAAAACTAGCTAAGCTAGTTTTACTATATAAGTTTTACTAGTTACTATTTCTAGTAGTTCTTTATATAATACTAATAATTTAATTATAGTTTTATATTACTAATTATAACTTATATCTTATAAGTTTATTATTTTAATCTATTTTTATGAAGTAAGTTTATTTTTAGATATTTTCTATTTTTTAGTAAGTTATATATTATTTTCTAAGTATTTTATTTTTCTAATTCTTATAGTTTTTCTTTTATACTTTTAAACTAGATTTCTTTATAAGTATTATTTAAAATATCTTTATATTTCTTTAGTTTATTATTTATATTTTTTAATTCTAATATAAATAGTTTATCTATATTAGTTTTAGGAATAGTAAATATAGTTTTAGAAGTTTTTATTATAAGCTAATTATTATTAAAATTAGTTATTACGAGCTTATCTTCTTCTTCTATATTATTTCTAGGAATTTCTTTTTTAAAGTATTTTATATTATATATAGTTTATTTTTTATTTTCTTTTTCTATATTATTATTATTATTATTATTATTATTATTATTATTATTATTATTATTATTATTATTATTATTATTATTATTATTATTATTATTATTATTATTATTATTATTATTATTATTATTATTATTATTAAAATAATTTCCTTCTAATATAATTATATCTCTAGTCTAAATATATTATATAAAGAACTACTAGAAATGGTAATTAGTAAAACTTATATAGTAAAACTAGCTTAGCTAGTTCTAATATAAATAGAGCCTAATAATATAAGAAGTAGACTAGCTACTTCTCTAGAAACTAGAATAGAGAATTAAGTATCTATCTATATTATCTCTTTATTATATACTTCTTATAATAATATAATTACTATTACTATAAGTAATAATATAATTTTTAGTATTTTAATAGCTTCTTTTTAAATTTCTATTATAATAATAATAGTATTACTAAGTTCTATCTAGAGATCTTAATAGTATTTACTATTATACTATACTACTTAAGCTTATATAAACTATTATAAAGAGTATAGAGATAAGCTATAAAAAGATTAATCTTTTTAATAGCTTATCTAGACTATTACCTTAAATATTAATATATAATATTACAATTAATAAAATAATAACTACCTAAAGTAAATTATCTTAGATAGCTAGTATTTTAATTAAACTAATAATTATAAATAATAATAAACTTTTATTTTTATAAAAATATAAAAGTAAAGATAGTAAGAACTTAAGGAAATAAGAAATATAAAATTAATAAAGACTTTAATAACTTCTCTTCCAAAACCGTATATTACTTAAAAAGAAAATAACTTTAAATAGTACTTTTATATAAACCTTAAAAGCTAGCTCCTAATAAATACTAGAAATACTGCTATATTTTAAGATTATACTTTATCTATTATAGTTTTTTAAGGTTTACCTATCCCTTAGCCTAGAGACTATAATTAGTTTACTACTAGGATTAGAAAATATTTTTAATAGTTTTAAAGATCTTAGTTAAATTATTAGTAATAATATTCTTAACTTAAGTAAACTTATTTAAGTTAGCTAAAAGGCTTTATTTCTAATAGGAGTAAAGAGGGTAAGTAGCATACTATTCTAGGTAGCTATTAGCTTAGTAGCCTATTCTTCTACTTTCTTTAAAGCTATAGTTATTAAAGTTAATAATTTAAAGTTATTTAGATCTTTTTAAAGGGCTTAGAAGTTAATTAAGCTTTTTAGGGGATTTAGAAGTTAATTAGATTTTTTTAGAGGACTTAGAAGTTAGTTAGGTTCTTTAGGGGACTTAGTTTAATTTACTTAATTAAGCTATATCTAGTTCTGGGAAAAAATAGGTAAGGAGTAATCTATTTTTAAGTATTTTTCTATAAGAACTAGACCTTCTAATAAGCTAAAATTAATATAGTAGGATTGATTAGGTAATAGACTAAACTATTATAATATTAAAAGAGGACTTTCTAATATAACTATTTATTAATTTATAGAGAAGGGAAGAGAAGAAGTTAAAGTTTGTTCCTACTAGGAATAGAAATATATAGTACTTATATATTAGGTTAGAGCTAGTATATAATTATAGGAAGGGCCGACCTACATACTAAGGGGCTTATATTATTATAATGTTTAGGCTATAATATCTAATATAACTTAAAGCCTTTAAAAAGACCTTAAATTATATACTTTTAAAATACTTTTATCTAATATTATAGATAAAATAAAAAGAAAAGAAAATATTAAAAAAACCTTTTTAACTAAAAGTTATAAAAGTAAAAAACTCTAGAAATAATAAAAAGTTACCTTTTATAAAAACTATAAAAAAAAACCGGCTATATAAAACTAAATTATTAGTTTTTATTTTCTTCGAAAGCCCTAGCTTTATAAGATAAAATAAGAATTATAAAAACTAAAAAACTAAGTAAAAAAACCTTATATAAAATAAAATATAAAGAAAAACTAGATATTTCTTATATTAAAATAATAAGATCTATTTATTACTTTAAAAATAGAGGAAACAATATTAAAAAATTAGATCTTAGAGGAATAAAAGGAATACTAATAAGTTTTTTAAATATAAAATACTTATATAAAGTATAAGACTTAAATAGAAAAAGGTCTATTTTATTATAATAGAAGTCCGGAGGGAAGCTATTAGAATGCTAAAGGTTATATTATTACTTATAGTAATAGCAGTTATATTACTATAAGAAGTATATAATAAAGATATAATATAGATAGATACTTAATTCTTTATTTTAGTTTCTAGAGAAGTAGCTAGTCTACTTCTTATATTATTAGGCTCTATCTATATTAGAACTAGCTAAGCTAGTTCTATTATATAAGTTCTACTAATTACTATTTCTAGTAGTTCTTTATATAATAGATATCTTTAGTTTTCTTAAATAAGATATTATTACCTAATAACTTCTATATATCTATTTATAATAAAAGAAAATATTATTATAATTATATATTATCCTTTTAAAGAAAAATATAAAATAAGTTATCTAATATTAATAATTCTTATTTATAAAATAAAAATAAAACTCTTATCTTTAGTTTACTATCCTTCTTATTACTAGTTCTTATTTCCCTATTTTTATTACTTCTACTATTATTAGATTTATTTCTACTTTATTTTTTAGATTTAGTTAATTCTCTATATAATCTATAAAACTTCTTTTAAATTATATTACTTTTTTTCTAAATTATTCTTATTATCTTTATTATCTAATTAAACTCTCTTCTAGCTTTTTATAGCTTCTATTAACTTTACTTTAAAGTTATTTACTTCTCCCTCTAGTTTTATTATTTATATCTTTAATATTATATTCTCTACTTTTAGGTTATTATATTTTTTTATAACTTCTAGCTAATCTTATTATTAATTAATAAATTAAATTTAAGTACTTTAATTTATTAAATACTTCTTTTTATCTTCTCTATAAATTTTCCTAGTCCTTTAACTAATTATAAGATTATATTTCTACTTTCCTTAAGGGTTACGATTATAGTTTAAGATTACTAGTAAGTTATTATACTATATTTATATTATTTCTTAAGTAACTATATAAGATCTATTATTTTAAGAGTTTATAAGATAATACTTATTAATCTTAGAAGTTATTATATATAAAATATAAATTTATATACTATAACTTCTTCCTTTATTACTAGTAAACTTTACTAGTTCTCTATATTTTTAATTTTCTAGTTTCTAGCTTTATTAATTTTACTCTATACTTATTAGATAATTACTTAAGAGGATAAGTAGTCTTTTAATTTCTCTTTATAAATCTACTCTATTTTTATAAAAATTATATTTTATTTTATATTTTTTTATATTCTTATAAGCCTTATATACTTTTAATAAAGCCTTAGGCTCCTCTAATATTAATAGCTTCTACCTTAATAGTATAAAGATATTATTTTCTAATAATATTTTAATTACTTTTCTAATAAAAACTATTAAATTCTTACTAGTTAACTTCTATTTAATATTAATAGTTTTTATATAGTTAGAGGTTCTTAGCTCTTTAAGCTAATAGGTAGTTCTTATATAGCTAGGAGTTCTTAGTTTATTATAGCTATAGGTAATTCTTATATAGTTAGGAGTTTTTAATTTATTAAGGTTATAATAAAGTTAATTATTATAGCTAAACTTTTTATTTAGGGGAAGTTTATTACTTTTATATATCTTAATTAGGGTTTATATAAGTTTTTAGGAAACTTTTTACTTAAAAAGATCTATTATATTCTTTTTTTTTAAAATTAACTTATTTAGAGTTTTAATATTTTATTTAGAGATATTATTTTTCTAAATTTATAAAATCTACTTCTAATTCTCTTCTCTTTCTTTATTCTTTAATATTATTTCTATAGTTTAGTTTTTTCTTTTTTACTTAGGTTTTATTTATTATAAAGTTCTATTTATTTATAAACTATATAGAGTTCTTTGTATAAGAAGTTTATAGAAAGTCTTAAGTTTTTATATATAGCTTAGTTAAGAGCTAATACTTAAGTTTTATATCTTTTAATATATCTTTTCTTATTACTATCTTATCCTATTTAGATAGAACTTACTTAGGGAATATATAGTTACTTATTTAAAGTATAAGGATTATTATAAGTACTAGATAGTAGTTAAGGTTATAGTTAGAGTAATATTATATAAAATAGTAAAATAAGAACTAGAAAATAGGAAATTAATAGGGTAGAAACTAATAATATAGGGATTAGTAGTATAGGAAGACTAGTAAAGTAAAAGCTAATATAATAAAGTTAGTATTATAAGAAAAGGATAATAAGTTAGATAAATAGGAGGAAGTTTTATAGGATTTATTTTAGGAGTAGTAGATAGTTCTAGGTTATTATAATAACTAGTTATTTAGCTAGTTTTATATTTAGGAATTCCTTTCTTTTTTAATATTTAAATTAGGTAGTATATTTTTAAATTCTAATATATTTAATAAAGGAAAACTTATAATAGCTATCTTTAGGGTATTTTATAAAGGAGATTCTTTTATTAAAAGTAGTAGTTATTATAAAGGAAATTCTACTTAGGGTAGCAGTTATTACTCCTCCTATACTAATCTTCTCAACCTTTAGAAACTACTTATATACTTCCTTATTAACTTCTTATATTCTTTAATAGTCTTATTTACTAAAGCCTTTAAGTTAATTACTTTAATCTATATATTATCCTTTACTATATATCCTCTCTACTTAACTAAGTACTCCTTTCTAGGTAAGTATATTTAATAAGATATCTAGTAATTAATAATCCTTTTTACTTTAAAGTACCTCTTATCTTCTACTATAATAGGTTCTAATAGTAGTTCTTCTCTCTAAAATAGATCTATACCTTATTTTAGTATTTATATATAAGCTATATTAACTACTAAATATACTTTCTATTCTACTAAGAAGTCTAGTTCTACTATAAGTTTATATACTTTTCTAATAACTTTAAAGGGGCTAGCTTTTATTAAAGACTACTTCTTCTTTAGTTTTCCTAGTAAATAATATCTATTATATAATCTAAAATATATTATTATAAGGATATCTTTTATATAGTTATATAGTATATATAACTTAAGCCTAATAGCTATATTATAGTAATATAGTAATCTATTTTATTTTTTAAAAAGTCTAAGTAGAATTTAAGGCTTTAGTTCTTATTTCTCTTTTTTAGCTTGTTCTTTTTTTCTTTTTAAAATTTCTTCTAAGATCTTACTATATTTACTATCTTTCTAATACCCTTCTTTTAGTTTTTTATAGAAGTTTTCTACTAATATTACTAAAGATATTTATAGATTTCTTATTATTAAAGTACTTAACTCTCTATTTTTAATTAAAATTATATATATAAACTTATTATTAATATCTTTAATATTATTTAGTTTATTAAATTATTTTAAATCTAGCCTTTTATTAGTAAAACTTAACTTTAGTAATCTTAATAGTATATCTAGTATTATATTTAGTTTTTTTAGAATATAGTAGATTACTAGCTCAAAATTAAGATTAATTAATATTATAAGCTCTTAATAGAGATAAGTAACTAAACCTAGTATCTAGTTATAGTTACTAACTAAGCTTTACTTATTTTATACTTTTAATATACTACTACTAATTTACTTAAATTTATAAACTATAAAGGAAATAATAATATTATAAAAAGGTAAGAGGAATTTATTAATTAGTATAGCTAAATCTAATACTATCTTATAGTTAATATAAATATATTTAAAGATAAGTTTATATATATCTTATTTATTACTAGCCTCCTAGAAATACTAACTTCTTATTAGTATTAAAAGGCTTTTAATATTATTATTAAAGTTAGAAATAATTTTTATAAATAGTAATTATAAAGAACCCCTCTATATAAGACCTTAACTTATAAGAATCTCTTCTACTAGGAAGGCTTAAGGAGCTATAATAGAAGGAGAAGTTAGCTAATATATAGAGTATAGCTAGGGAGGTCTTGGAGCTATAAACTTAGTTTCTAAGTATATTTAAGGAATAGAAGTTAAAGAGCTTAGCTAGAAGGAAAGGAAGACCTTTTCTCTCTAAGCTAAAGTCTCTTCTCTTATATAGTTAGAACTCTTATTAGGAGAACCCCTTTATAAAGCTACTTTAAGAGAGCTTAAGTAAAGTATCCTACTCTAGGTAGGCCTTTAGCTATATATCTATTATATTTTTTAGCTTCTTTTTTATATATATTTAGATTAAGATACCTTACTTATAAGCTAGAGAACTATCTTCTAACCTAATTAGTAAGTCTTTAAGTATAGCTTAAAGCTAACTAATAAGGGTTTTATCTACTTCTACTACTTAGGAGACTACTTAAAGAAGAGAAGGTAAAGTATTAGAAATACTATAATTACTATAAGTATAGATTATAGAATTATAAAAGAAAACAACTATATTAGCTCTTATAGTTATTATATATAAAGCCTTAAAATATTATATAGAAAAGTTAATAAAGAAAACTATAATTATAGAAGTATTAGACTAGTATTAAGTTGTTACTAATAAGAATAAAGCTTATATTATAAACCCTCTTAAGAAAATATAAATTTAATAAGCTCTTTTCTAAATAGACATTTCTTTATAAAAGCTATAAAGATAATATATACAGACCCTAGAGAATCCTACTCTTAAGAATCTCTTCTAGTTTATAAAAAAGGATTATTAATTCCTAGACCTCTAGAAATCTAATATTTAATAGAAGTTAAGGAATTTCTATTAGAAAGAAGAAATCTTACTAGATTAATTCTAAAGAGAATAGTATTTTCTATAATAATAATTAGAAGAATCTTTAAAGAAAGATAATATTAGATAAACTTATAATTTCTTTTTCTAATTATAATTAGAATTCTAGATTTAGCTAGATAAGCTTAATTTACTAATTAAGAACTATAAAGAGGTCTATTAAAATATAGGATAATAATAAGCTTTAATAGAATTAGAAAAGAAGAGGGTAAGTATTTAGAGAGCTTAGGAAAAGCTATAAAATAAGAAAAGACTTTAGCTCCCTTAAGGTTAAGGAAGTTAGGCTATATTATTAGGAGAAAATTATAAAAGCTTTAATAATATTAAAAGGAGAAGTTTCTTTTAATAATTATTAAATTTAAAATAACTAAGATTTTAAAAAGAGATTTTAAAGATATTATATTAAAATAAAAGCCTCTCTATAAACTTTAAATAATATTTTAAGTATAGTAAGAAGAGCTATTTTAAATAGGAGTACTTTTATAAAGGAAAACTCTTAATTATTAAAGACTTTTTCTTTAATAAGGAGGGTAAGGAGGAAGAACTTTAAGTAGGAAATAAGTAGTAGTAGTTACTAACTTATCTTTAGAGATTACTAGATTTTTAGAGAAAAGTAAAATAAAATCTATATTAACTTACTTAGAAAAAATTAAGTTTAAGTTAAATTAAGTTATTAAAAAAATATACTTTAATACCTATATAGTTATAAATATTATATTTATAATATTTATTTAGAAATATAATTTAAAATTTACATATAAACTTACTTCTTTAAATTTAGTTTAGTAGGAGGAGGTATTTTTAAATTAAGCTTATTAAATAATTTTCTAAATAAAAGATATTTAAAGAACTAGCTAGAAAATATAAGATATCTTCTAGGAAGCTATTAAAAGTAATAGCTTTTTAAATATTTTCTTAAGCTTTAAAGGATTAAAGAGGTTAGAAATTATTATTAATATAACTATCTAGGCCTAGATATTTAGAAAGGCTATTAAGGAGGAAGTAAGCTAGTTTATTTATTACTTTTAAAATTAATAATAGGTACTAATTATATATATTAGCTTATACTCTAAAGGTAAATTTTAAATATTTATTATAGAAGCTTAAAAGGTAATCTTAGAAAAGCTAACTAGGTATTATAATATCTTTAATATTAAAGTAATAAAAAATCTCCTAATCTTCTTTAAAGTAAAATATATTATTAATCTAGATAAAACTAAAGAACTTCCTTTTAAGCTAATCTATCTTCTAATATAAACTTAAAAAATTAAACTTTAAAAATATTTAGAAGATATATTTAAATTAAGGTATATCTATAATTCTAAGAGCTTAGTAAAAGTACTTATCTTATTTATATTAAAACTAGATAGAACTCTCTATCTTTATATAGACTATAGAGGTCTAAATTAAATTATAATAAAAAATTACTATCTTCTTTCCTTAATCTCTAAGCTTTTAATAAAAGTAGGAAACTTAAAATAGAAATCTAAGTTAAACTTAAAAGATATATATTATTAAATCTATATCTAGGAATTTAATTAGTAAAAAACTATATTCTAAATTAAATATAATTACTTTAAATATATAATTATATTATTTAAATTTATAAATACTTTAGCTATTTTCTAAGTTTATATTTATTAAGTTCTTACTAAGCTATTAGATATCTGCTATATTATTTACTTAAATAATATTTTTATTTTTTTAGATATTTATAAAGAATATTAATAATATTTAAAAGAAGTTTTTTAGAGATTTTAAAAAGTAAAATTATATATTAATAGTAAGAAATATACTTTTTTTTAAAAGGAGGTTACTTTTCTTAGCTTTATAATAGGAGAAGAAGGTATTTAAATAGACCTTAAATAAGTAGTAGCTATTTAATAATAGCTAGAATTAAAATCTTACTATAATATATAAGTTTTTTTAAGATTTACTAACTTCTATTATAAGTTTATTATTTAATATTTAGCTATTATTTACTTTATTATATCCCTCCTAAAAGGAAGTAAAAATAGAAAAAAAATAAAGATCTTCTTATAGTTAGATAAAACCTAATTAGTATTTTAATTATTAAAGGAAGTATTTCTCTCTACTCTAATCCTTATATATTAGGAATTTAATTATCCAATAAAAGTAAAGATAGATATATTTTACTAAGCTATCTCTAAAATCCTATCCTAGCTTATTAATAGAAAATAATATCTAGTAGCTTTTTACTTTTATAAGCTTATAAATATTAAAATCTAGTAGTATATTAGCTAATAAAAACTATTAGCTATTATTAAAAGCTTAGAATATTAATATTATTATTTAGTAAATATAATTTTTACTATCTTAATAAATTATTAAATACTTAAAGGAATTATTAATATCTTAGTAAGAGATCTTTAAAAATATTTAACTTAATAAGTCTATAAACTCTTTACTTTTAATTTTAAACTTACTTACTAACTTAAGTTAATTAACTTAGTAGATAAGCTTTTATAAAGATTAGACTATAAGGTTAAGGAACTAAATTACTAACCTATTACCTAAAAATTAATAGAAAAACTTAATTTAAAAGATTTTATACTAATTACTTAAATTAACCTCCTTTTAATAATAATATAATATTCTTAAAATAGGATTAAGATTTTAAAAAAATAATAAAACTATAATTACTTATAATAAATTTACTAATAAAAACACTTAAAAATCCTTATACTTACCTAATCCTAGACCTATTATTAACCCTTTCTAACCCCTTCTTAAAAATTAATATTCTCTTAATCTATTTTAACTATAACTTTATAAATACTAACTTAAAAAGAAGCTAAGACTTTTACTTAAAAGAAATATCTTCTATCTATAAAACCCTAGCCCTCTCTTATATAAAATATTTAAAACCTCTAATACTTAAACTAATATTATAAAGATATTATAAAAACTCTTTAAATTAAGCTTAAGATAAAACCTAATTACTAATATTATAAAAGAGCTCTCTTCTATAAAAATTATCTTATTATTCCTCTATAAAGAGCCCTAAAAGTAGAGTTATTTTATAGATATTATAATAATCTCTAAGTAAGCTATATAAGATAAACTTATACTATTAAGCTCCTTTAATAAAAATTTTACTAGGAAAATATAGATATAGATATCTAAACTTATATTATTACTTACTTAGAATATTAAGGAGCTTAATATCTATAATATAAACTTTATAGAATACTTAAATTCCTTCCTCTTCTAGAATACCTTTAGTAAGAAATCTTTATAGACCTTATTATAAGTTTTCTAGAAGTATAGGTTTTAGTAAAAGAGAAAATAGCTAATTATATTTTAATTATAATTAACTACTTTATAAAAGCTTACTAATTACTCCTTATAAAAAAGATAATAAAAGTAACTAATCTAGCTAAGATTTTTTATAAAGAAATTAAATACTAATATAAAATACTAACTAGTATTATTAATAATAAGAGCTTTATTTTTACTAGTAAGTTTTAAGTAGAATTTTATTAAACTAGAGAAACCTAATAAAGAATTTTAATAGTATATTACTTTTAAATTAATAACTAGATATAAAAAATAAACTTTATAATATTAATAATCTTTTAGAAAATAGTAATAAATAACTTAAACTATTAATTTAAATATCTTTAAGAAGTAGAATTTACTATTAATAATTATATTAATATAATTATAAATATAATATTATTTTAAATATTATATAACTACTATCTTTATTTTATAGAATTTATAGTAGGACTAAAATAACTTTAGGTTATAAGAGTTAAGGAAAGGTTTAAATATTTATAAAAAGTTTAGAAATAAATAGTAAAATATTAGATATTTACTATTAAAACTTAATAAAAATACTATAATAAATATTACTACTAAATTAAATTCTCTTTAAAAGACTAGGTAACTTTATTAATAAAGAATTTCCTTTTTAAAGCTATAGAAAAGAAATTATCTCCTACTTATATTTAGATCTAGATAATTATAAAAGTTAATAAAAATATATATTAAGTAAAACTCTTAGTAAAGTATTAAAGATTTCCTAATATCTTTTATATCTTACTTCTAGAATTTTAAAAATCTTAAGAAGGAGAAGATATCTCTAATTAACTATTAGATTTAGAAGATAAGTTTAAAGAATAGGAAATAGAAGATATTATAGATTATAAGAAAGAAGAAGACTATTTATTTTATAAAATAAAGTAGAAGAACTAGCTAGTAAAATATAATATATAAGAACTTAAAAAGTATTTAGAAAATATTAAGAAAGTAATTACTAAATATAAATATTATAGAAAGTATATAGAAAAATAAAGTTAGATTATATAATTAAGTAAATTTATAAAATACCTTTTTTTTAATTAATAAGAAAATAAATTATTAAGTAATTATAACTAAGATATAGAAAACTATTATAAAACTAATATTAAACTATTTTTATAAAACCTTTAAAAGACTTTTACTTTTAAGTTTATTTACTAGGAGAAGGCTTTAGAACTTTAGAAAGATATTTACTTAAAGTATCTATAGAAAAGGTTAATAAATAAGAGGAAAGGCTTATTAATATAAGTACTTAGAGTATAAAAAGCTTATCTTCTAAATTAGATATTTAATAATATTATTAAAGAGGAGTATAGGGGCTATTATCTATATTAAAAACCTTTATAGAAACTATAGCTAAATATTTACTTTTATAATAATCCTTTTTAACTTTTAAAAAAAGTTAGAAAATAGTTTAAAAAGAATTTTAATCCTTATCTTTACTTTCCTTATTACCTTTACTTTTACTTTTACTTTTACTTATATTAATATTACTATCTTTATCTTTAGTAATATCTTTATTACTATCTTTATTATCTTTATTATTATTATTTTCTAAAGAGGATATATTCTAATCTTCTTATAAGGTTAAGATCTATTATTAAAGTCTTTTCTAATAATAATCTTATTTTAAATAGATTTATAAAATATATTTATTATAGAAGAGGATTATATAGTAAATAAGTTATTAAATACTCTACTAGATATTAGTAAACTTACTTTTATTAAAAATATAATAGATAAAAGAGCTATTATTTTTACTTTAATTACTAAAATAAACTTATAAATTAAAATTAATTAACTAGAATTCCTTAAATTAGCTAAATAAATTATCTAGAAATATATCTTTATAATATAGAAGTAATTTACTAAATAAAGTAAGAAATCTTTATATTTTTACTAAAGTAATAGATATATTAAGATAAAGAGTAAGATTATTAATTCCTTTTAATTAAATATTAAAGGTAATTATTACTTAGTCTTTAATAATTAATAGCTATAAATTTAAAATATATTTAATTTAAGTTTAGTATTTTATATTTATAGAAATAAATATCTACTAATATTAAAAGAATTAGAAATATAAATTATTTAAAGAGTATTAGGAAAGAACTTACTATCTCTTAAATAATAGTAGCTATAAGAATTTTTTAGATAGCTTACTTTTCTTAATAAAGAGCCTTTATATTACTTTTAGAAGAAACTAAATAATAAAGTTTCTAAATTTAACTCTCTACTATAAACTTTAATTTAGTAAAGAATTTAAATTCTTATAAAATATATTAAGAAAACTAGCTATTCTTTTAATAAAGAGTAAATATCTAATTATAAACTATATTATTTACTATTAATACCTTTTAAATAACTTTATAAAACTTCTCTAAAATCTATATCTATAGTTAATAAAATTCTTAATAATATATAAAAGTACTTACTTTATAATAATTATTTTTACTTTTAATATAAGAAATATAAGTAGTATATTTTTTAATAAGAAGATAAATCTATAAAAAGTCTTTTTAATATTAGAGAATATATATAAAATATAAAAGTAATCTTAAACTTAATAGTTATTTTATCTTTATATTAAAATTATAATTAACTTTACTTTATAATTACTTATAATAAATTTAATAATAAAGATACTTAAAAATCCTTATACTTACCTAATCCTAGACCTATTACTAACCCTCTCTAACTCCTCCCTAAGGACTAGTACTTTTATAGTTTATTTTAATTATAACTTTATAGATATTAATTTAGAAAAAAGCTAAGATTTTTATTTAAAAGGAATATCTTCTATCTATAAAACCCTAGCCCTCTCTTATATAAAATATTTAAAACCTCTAATACCTAGACTAGTATTATAAGGATATTATAAAAGCTTTCTAAACTAAGCTTAAAGTAAGATCTAACTACTAATATTATAAAAAAGCTTTCTTCTATAAAAATTATCTTATTATTTTTCTATAAAGAGCCCTAAGAGTAGAGTTACTTTATAGATATTATAATAACCTCTAAGTAGGCTATATAAAATCGACCTATACTATTAAACTCCTCTAATAAAAATTTTACTAGGAAAATATAGATATAGATATCTAAACTTATATTATTATCTACTTAGAATATTAGGGAGCTTAATATCTATAATATAAACCTTATAAAATACTTAAATCCTTTCCTCTTCTAAAATACTTCTAGTAAGAAATCTTTATAGACTTTATTATAGGTTTTCTAAAAGTATAAATTTTAATAAAAGAGGAAATAGCTAACTATATTTTAATTATAATTAATTACTTTATAAAAGCTTATTAATTACTCTTTATAAAAAAGATAATAAAAGTAATTAATTTAACTAGGAATTTTTATAAAGAAATTAAATATTAATATTATATAAAGAACTACTAGAAATAGCAACTAGTAGAACTTATATTGTAAAACTAGCTTAGCTAGTTCTAATATAAATAGAGCCCTAATAATATAAGAAGTAGACTAGCTACTTCTCTAGAAACTAAAATAGATAATTAAATATCTATTTATATTATATCTTTATTATATACTTCTTATAATAATATAACTACTATTACTATAAGTAATAATATAACCCTTAGTATTTAGATAGCTTTTTACTAGACTTCTATTATAATAATAATAGCATTACTAAGTTCTATCTAGAGACCTTAATAGTATTTACTATTATATTATACTACCTAAGCTTATATAAACTATTATAAAGAGTATAAAGATAAGCTATAAGAAGACTAATCTTTCTAATAGCTTACCTAAACTACTATTCTAAATATTAATATATAATATTAAAACTAATAAGGTAATAACTAACTAAAGTAAACTATCTTAGATAGCTTATATTCTAATTAAACTAATAATTATAAATAATAATAAACTCTTACCCTTATAAAAGTATAAGAGTAGAGATAGTAAGAATCTAAGAAAATAAGAAGTATAAGACTAATAGAGACCTTAATAACTCCTCTCCTAGGAACTTATATTATCTAGAAAGAAAATAACCTTAACTAGTACTCTTATATAAGCCTTAAAAGCCAGCTCCTAATAAGTACTAAAAATACTAAGATAATTCTTATAAACCCCTCTCCTAATTTTAAAAGAAACCCCTACTTAGCTAGTAATTCCTAAGCTATTATCTAATAAAGATAAACTAGGACTAGTATTTATATAACTATAATTAACTATATTACTAAAACTCTACTAAGATAATAATAAATTAGAAAACTAAAATAAGTTAAAAGTAGATTTTAAGAAGTTAATAGAAATTATAATAAGAGATAAAGGTAAGGGTCTTACTTAAAGTAGAACTACTAGTATAAGTAACTTATATAATAAATAGCTTATATACTATATATAAGGAACCCCTATAGCTAAAGACTCTAACTTTCTAGCTACTATAATATAAAAGTTTAATATATAGATAATATAATAATATTAAGTACTTATATAAATAATATAGAAGCTAAAAAAGCTAGAAAATAAAATAAATAATATAATTAAGTAATAAAACTATATAGAAAGTTACTTATAAACTCTAACTAACTAAAATACTTATTAAGAAATATCTAAGCTAATAAGACCTAATTAAAGCTAAAACTACTTTAATAATAATACCTAGCAAGGAACTAGCTACACTATTAAGCTAGAACCTAATAGGATACTATCTATAAGAGTAATAGAAACCTTAAAAGCTTTAGTTAAGATATTATAAATATTAATATTAGGAGGACTAATAAAGTAGAAGATAGAAGATATTAGCTATTTATAGTCTAATATAGATAAGAAAACTTATAATATTAATAATATTGTTACTAATAATAAGATTATATACTATTAAGATATTACTTTATTTATCTAAGCTCTTAAAGAGAACTATAAATTAAAATTAGTAGTAGTTAAAGATATTATAATAAACTTACTAAAGCTACTATAAGGATAAGTACTTAAATAATAGAAAATAATAGCTAATAATAAAAAGGAAAACCTAATTAAATATAGAATATTAGAAATATAGATAAGAAAACTAATATATAACTTTATAGTAAAACTATATAAAATAATAGAATAATTAAATAAAAACTTATATATAGTTAAAATAATAAAAATAAGATAGTTAGTCTAAGATTTTATTACTAAGTATATATAATATATAAGGGTATTAAGAGGAATAAGTACTACTATACAAATCCTAATAACTTTTACTTACGTAAACTATACCCTAAGGACAGTTCTACTAATAGTAATAGGAAGAGAGTAAATAGATAAATAGATTAAACTAGTAGAAAAGAAAGTATAAGATCTCTAGCTTATAATAAAGAAAAGAAGAAGAAGCCTAGGTATATATATAATAGAGTAGACTTATAATACCCCCTTATATAATAATAACTAAGAGAAATAAGAAATAGATATTAACTAGGTTTACTTAAACTAATATAGCTAAAACTAGTAAAACTAAGATAACTAGTATAGCCTAACTAGTCATTAGCAAGGTTAAACTAACTAGTATAATAGTAACTACTTATTTTAAAACTCCTTAAACTTATAAGGGTATAATAGTAATTAATAAAGAAAATTATATAGTAGATCCCCTAGAAGAGGAAGAGATAACTACTAGTAACTTTAATTACCTAGCTAAGGAGTATTTAGTTAATATTTAAGTAAAGGCAACTAAAATAGAAGCTTATTCTAAGATTATAGATAATAGTAACTATAGTAAATAGTTAGTAAGTTCTATAAATATAATAAAATAAATAGGAAACTAATAATATTATTAATTTATAATAATAAAGAGAATATATTAATAAAAGTAGCTAGGTTAGAAGAAGATAAATTTAAATATTATTACTAGAGTAAAGATAAAAAAAAACTAGAAGATAAATTAGAAAAATAGCTATTAGAGGATACACATCTAAGCTAATAAAGCTAGAGTAATAATAAGATAATATAATCTAGGTACTTATATATACTAAAGGAAAATAATATTATAAAAGTAGAGAAAATATAAAAAAAGATATAAAAAGTAAAATTTAATATAAAAATAATATATATATACTATTAGGATATCTTTAACTCCTATATATAATTATATACCTATATTAAGGTATATACTAATATATTAAGGAAGTAGAAAGTAAAGAAGTAAAAGGAAAATAGAAAACTATAAAAATTAGAAGAGATATTTAAAGTAATACTAGTATAATTAACTCTTTAGTTCTAAGAAGGACAAGTTCTTAAACTAGTTACTTTATAAGAAGTAATAAAACTATAAAAAATAACTTATATCTAAATACTAATAAAATTTAAACTAGGAGGTAAAAATTATAAAATCTATATAGATATAGAAGTAAATAATAACCTAATAAATAAAAACTAGATTAAATACTTCTTACTAAATATTAAATTTTAAAAAAGAGATATACTAATTACTATAATAAATATAAGTAGACTTTTCTAAATTATAAAAATAGTACTATTTAATTTCTATATCCTAGAATAAACTTAAAGAAAAGAGGTATTAGCTTATATTATAATAAAAGTAGATATAATAAAAAACTTATTACTAAAGTTACTATTTAGTATATAAATACTATACTTAAATAAAGCTATAATTAATATCTTTAGGAAGTAAATTAGCTTTAGAGCTTTCTATAATATAAAAGCAGATATTAAAATTAAAAGTAATAAAAGTATATTATAAAAAGTAGTATATACTATTTAAGCTAAAATCTAACTAGATACTAATATACTCCTACTAGTAATATAGCTAAGTCTATTAATAGAGAAAGAGAAGTTAGTTATTAAGGACTATTATTTTAAGGTAAGTTATTTAGTAATATATAATATAACTTATAATAAGGAAACCCTAAAATTTATAGTTATTTATAATAATATAAATAAAGTAATTAAAATCTATAGAAGTAAAAAGGTTAGATACCTTAAGGAAACTAAGAAAGAACTAATAGTAAGCTGAGTTATAATAAAAGAACTAGGGGAACTTATAAAATAAGAAAACATTAGTAAAGAGAAACTATAATAAGCTTATAAATATATAAAACTTTAAGAGAAATAACTTACTAAAGCTTAAAAAGCTCTACTATATTACTTAATATAAATACTAACTACTAAACTATAATATAAATAAGCTAGATAATATACTTATAATTAGATTTAAACATAGAGTACACATTATAAATATAGATAAAATATTTATTATAAAAGCTAAGGAAATTATAGAAAAATATAATATATACTAAAATAAAGGAATTATCCCTATATTAAAAAATAAGAAAATAAAGATAGATCTAATAAATAGATAGCAAAACTAATAAAAGCTAATTAGAAAATATAATCTATTAAAACTAGATTAGGAATTCTTTAATAAAACTTATAATATACTATATATAGTAAGTAAAATAAGCTAGATAAACAAACTAGTACTAATTATATACCTAGTATTTATAATATAGAAAATAGTCTATAATATTAAGAAAAAACAATTATTATTAACTTATACTTACTAAATAAACTTATAATCCTAGATATATACCCCTTACTAAACTAAACTAATATTATTAAGATCTTATAAAAAAAGAAGTTTCTATTAGTATTAGATATAAGAGGTTTCTACTTTTAGTTACTAATTCTATTTAAATACTAAAATAAAATAGTAATAATTAGCTTAAGAGAACTTAAGAAGTTAAATATAGTACTTATAGGTTTTAAAAACTTACTAGTATATATCTAGTACTCTATAGATAGAATTTTCTTTAAGTATAAGGACTTTATTAAAGCTTATATTAATAATATTATTATCTTTAATAATATAACTAAAGAATATCTCCAATATCTAAAAATAGTCCTTAAAATTATTAATTAATACTAACTCTATATTACCCTAGAAAAGTCTTGTATTATATTCCCCTATATAAAATTCCTTAATTATATTATAAATAGTAAAAGAATCTAAAGAACTTAAGACTAGATTATAGGTTTTACTTAAATTAAGGAAAGCTTAAAAGACCTAGCTATACTAGAAATATATATTAGTATAGTAATATAGCTAAAAAGTAGAATTCTATAGTTTAGAGTAAGAATAATATTATTATAAGAATATAAAATAAAGGAACTAATAGAAATATATAAAAGTAGTAAGGTTATATTTAGGATATAAAGTAAAAGTTAATAAAAAGTAAAAACCTTAAAATATAAAATTATACTTATAAAGTAAGAAGAGGAGGTATTTAAAAAATTATAGTATTTCCTAATAAAAGAGATATTCTTATATTACTATAATCTAATATAAGTACTATTCTTTAAAATTAATATAAGTAAAGATATATATAGTATCTATATATTCTAATTAAAAACTATAGAATAAAAAGAATATCTTTAGAAAAGATATCTTATTTATAGATTTAAGACTAATTATATTCTTATTAAGAATAATATTAAATATTAAAAAGTAGTATAAGTTAATAGAAGTAGAAGTAGTAATACTTATATAGATAATTTATAAACTAAGAAAAATAATATAATTAAATTAATTTTTAATTTAAATTCTAATAGACTATATACTAATAAAAGAAATAATAACTTATATATCTTTATAAATAATAAATCTAAATAAAGTAAACTTAAAATTAGTAAATATATTAAATTAGTTATTATAATTCAAACTAGTAATCTACTATATTCTAGGAGAACTAAATATAATACTAGATATACTATCAAGATTACTAAAATTAAGTTTTACTAATAAAAGGCTAGATATAGAATAATTTAATA